>JARBWK010000004.1:52070844-52390773 GCA_030556195.1 Anolis apletophallus | reverse complement strand
AAAAAACCAATAAAGATCATGAAATTAGCAGAAAGTCTCTGAGTAGTACTTGGTGGCCCCATATCTGTAAGGTGGTGAAACTCTGAGTTTCAACCTGAACTTCAATGAAATTGCCCAAGGAGTTAAGCACTTTTTTCTAAAATAGGTTCAGCATCTTGGGCATTAAAGTTCAAACTAAAATACATGGTAGATTCACTGCCCCATTACAATGAGTTTCTTAGCAAAATCCAGGTTCATTATTATTATTATTACTACTACTACTACTACTAAACTTTATTCATACCCTACCACCATCTCCTTCCAGGGACTCAGGGTGGTTAGCATGAGGCCAAGCCCAACAAATAGAGTAAACAAATGAAATACATATAGCAAATAATAATTAAAATAAAATAGAGCACTAAAAGCAACAACATACAAACAATAAAAGAAAAATAACACAGTGGGATATAATATTACAGGATCAAAGACTGGACTGTGAAGCAAAATAGACCGAAGAGACAACCTTAGACCCAAACATTATAATGTATTTGATATATTCAAAGTAATTTTCTCTGCCAAGCTTTTATTTTTTTACTCCTGACTTGCTTTCAAATTAGGAAGCCTAGGTTGGGGGTAGAGAAGCAACGGCTTAAGGGGGTGTTAATCCATTTTTCTGTGTATTGTTTTACCTTTGGGAGTATTATCAAAGCTATTTGCTTTTATATGCCCCATTCTAGGGAAAATTAATAAGGGATTTATAGTTACTTAGACCAACACTTGTGTGTTTGTTTTTAAATAAAAAATTGATCTGAATTTTAATGGTGTGCATTTTTACCTACCATTTAGTACCACTGTGAGAAAAAACCAACAAAGAGGCACTAAACACATGTGTATCTGACATTTTCAGCTGCTGTACTGCGGCATTTTGTATCTTATCAGTTCACTGGAACTTATGTCACAAGTACCACCTGCAAAGTAGTGGAAAAGGAACATGCAAAAATACTGTGGGACTTTCGAATCCAGACTGACAAAGTTTTGGAACACAGTACACCAGACATCACAATTGTGGACAAGAAAAAAGTTTGGATTATTGATGTTGCCATATCAGCTGACAGGCGATTGAGGAAAAACAATAGGAAAAACTCAGCCGTTATCAAGACCTCAAAATCGAACTGCAAGGCTCTGGCATAAACCAGTACAAGTGATCCCAGTGGTCATCGGCGCACTGGGTGCCGTGTCAAAAGACCTCAGTCGGCATTTGGAAACAATAAACATTGACAAAATTATCAACTGCAAAAGGCCACCTTACTTGGATCTGTGCGCATCATTCAAAAGTACTTCACACAGTCCTAGACGCTTGGGAAGTGTTCAACTTGTGATTTTGTGATACAAAATCCAGCATATAGATCCCGTTTGCTGTGACATACTGTGTTTTTGTGTCAGTAAAATAACAACAACAACTTTATTTCTGCCCTGTAATGGAGCGATAAATTTCAAAACTGATTTATTTATGTTTCAGAATTTACTTGTAAACTTTTGACAATCATGTAACACTCAGAGTTATGTCATGTTATCTGTGTCATCATTACTCTGCAGTTTTTCTCTTTAAGGGCCCTTCCACACAGCCCTATATCCCAGGATATCTCAAGGCAGAAAATCCCACAATATCTGCTTTGAACTGAGTTATTTGAGTCCACACTCAGATAATGTGGGATGTTCTGTCCTGATATTCTGGGATATAGGACTGTGTGGAAGGGCCCTGAGTCCACACTCAGATAATGTGGGATGTTCTGCCTTGATAATCTGGGATATAGGACTGTGTGGAAGAGCCCTGAGTCCTCACTCAGATAATGTGGGATTTTCTGCCTTGATATTCTGGGATATAGGACTGTGTGGAAGGGCCCTGAGTCCTCACTCAGATAATGTGAGATGTTCTGCCTTGATATTCTGGGATATAGGACTGTGTGGAAGGGCCCTGAGTCCACACTCAGATAATGTGGGATGTTCTGCCTTGATATTCTGGGATATAGGACTGTGTGGAAGGGCCCCGAGTCCTCACTCAGATAATGTGGGATGTTCTGCCTTGATATTCTGGGATATAGGACTGTGTGGAAGGGCCCTGAGTCCACACTCAGATAATGTGGGATGTTCTGCCTTGATATTCTGGAATATAGGACTGTGTGGAAGGGCCCTGAGTCCACACTCAGATAATGTGGGATGTTCTGCCTTGATATTCTGGAATATAGGACTGTGTGGAAGGGCCCTGAGTCCACACTCAGATAATGTGGGATGTTCTGCCTTGATATTCTGGGATATAGGACTGTGTGGAAGGGCCCTGAGTCCTCACTCAGATAATGTGGGGTTTTCTGCCTTGATATCCTGTGATTTAGGGCTGTGTGGAAGGGCCCCGATTAAACTGATTTTGAAAAAGCATGGCTCCTCAATATCCTTAAATATGAGCCAACATGGCTCAATGTTCTGTTCTACTCATTACCTATTTATATTAAATGCTGGATTTTAGATAATTAAAGCTAAGCATGAAATACTAGAAAACAAAAGATTTTCCCACAGAAATCAGTTTCATACTGTTAATTAGCTCTCTTGTTTTTGTTATTTTCTTGTTGTTTCTGTAACTGTGGTATAACTGTATTTTGACTACCACTTACAACATTACTTCTGAATGATATACTCCACACATTTCCTGTCTCCAGAACAGTTGCTATTTGAGGAACAAGCTTGAAGTGACATGCAGCGTGTCCTTGCATAACACAGACAGTTTTTAAAATGCAGACAAGTACTTGAGAGAAGTGTTATGGGTAGTTCTTAAGGTTACAGCAGGTGAGGAAGGGGTGTTTCCAATTATAAACTTCTTTGACGGGGCAACTAAATGGCTGCCCTTCATATATTTATGAACTGCTTGTTTTTTTCAAAGAAAACCCCATCCAGTTTGGCCTTATCTCACTGTTATGCAATAAGTAACTATTCCTTGATAGATAGCCAACAACTCTGTTGATATTTAACCATGTACTTTCTTCTGTTAGATATATTTTTGCATACTGTCTTCATTTTATCCACAGTGATAAAATGAAGTGGTGTTGATTGATTGTGGCTTGCCCTCTCTGAGTCAGTTGCAATGTCCTAAGTTAGACTTAGGACATTGTCACTGCTTTGTATTTTCATTTTGGATTGAGACACTGTTGCTGTGACTGCAATCTAGGGGCTGGCAAAGCAACTCTCATGGACTAGACTTCCACATCCCTCTGAAAACATGGGAAACCTTCTTTAATAATATGAGTAGAGCAGTCTTTCTCAACCAGTATGCCGTGGCACACTAGTGTGCCGTGACAGGCCTCCTGCTGTGCCGCGAGAAAAGCTCTTTGCCCCCCTTCCTCCCCCCCCTCCTGCCGAACTCCTGCTGCTTGGGGAAGGAGGAAGGGCCGGGCAGTGGCGAAGAAAAAAGAAGAAGGGACCGGGCGCCGCCTCCTTCGGCCGTTTCCCCAGCCAGCCCCCAATCCGCCATGACTGCGTGGAGGAGCCCCGCCCACTGAAGCCCGTCCACCGCTCATGCTCCTGCTCTGTAGGAGAGCTGAAGCTGCGGGGAGGGGGCAGGGCATGGTGCGGTCTGTAGGAGAGCTGAAGCTGGGGGAGGGGGCGGGGCTCTGCCTCCTCCCCTGGCTTCGGCACTCCCAGGAGCTGCTCCAGCCTTGAGGGGACAGTGCCAAGCCAGCATTGTGCTGGCTCTGGCACGGCTGGCTTGGCACTGCCCCCTCAAGGCTGGAGCTGCTGCTGGGAGAGGTGAAGCTGGGGGTAGGGGTGGGGCATGGCGCAGCCTGGCTCCGCCCCCTCCCCGGCTTCGGCACTCCCAGCCGCTGCTCCCAGCAGGCTACCAACCCCCAGCCGTTCTTTACTGTGTTAGAGTGTCATTTTGTGTCATTTTGGTTGGTGGTGTGCCCCCAAATTTTTTTAATGTTAGAAGTGTGCCACGGTTCAAAAAAGGTTGGGAAACACTGGAGTAGAGGAAGGCAACTGAAGTTTGACTTACACCACAAGATCTTAATGATCTACCAAACCGGCCCCTTGTCTCAACATCTGAAATTGGCAGGCTCATTTCCAAACTTAAACCAGGCAAAGCCCCAGGAAGTGATCTTATGCCCCCTGAACTGCTGAAAGCAAACTCTGAGTAGTGGACACCAGTCCTAGCAGTCCTGTTCACATACATTGATCGATCTGCTTGTATACCATCTGACTAGGGGTTTGCAATAATTGTCCAGATTTATTTTTTTAAAGGGGGGGGGATAGATCAGATCCAGCCAACTACAGACCAGTTAGTCTTCTAAGCATCATCCATAAATTGTATGCTAGTCATCTCCTAGACAAACTATTAAATTGGTTGGAGGAAGAAAACTTCTTAGAAGAGGAACAAGCAGGTTTTAGGATTGGACACTCAACTGTTGATCAGGGCTTAATATTGCAACATTTAGTAGAAACATATTCCTCTCCCTCCCGGGGAGTGCTTTACACAACCTTTATAGATTTTAAGTCTCCAGTTGACTCAATCTCAAGAAACAGACTTTGGAGAAAACTTGAGGCCACCAACATAGACAGGCACCTGCTGGTTCTCATTCACAACCTTTATCAAAAAATGACCCTGAAATCCACCTTAAAAGCCAGTTGCTAGACATGGCATGGGCACTGCAGAATGATGTGACCAGCCCATTCCCACCAGTAACAACTGCTGTGGGGAGCAGGAGCAGGGACCTCTATGGAGACCTATTACAATTTTTCATGGCAGCCTTTCACATTAACAGGAGGGCAACGGATTGTGGCAGCTTGTAGAGACCTACTAGGCAGCAGTACGCAAGTCTTTTAGGTGGATTTTAGCAGTTGGATGAGAGTTAAGGCACATCTGTAACTTCATGGGACCTTGATCTACATTTATAGCCCAGGAATCCTGCAAATAGCTCAAGGCCTCACAGCCAATCTTCTTCATTTTTATTCTAACATGGAGGGATCTGGACAGCTGAGAGATTGTGGTTGACTTCATAATTCAGTGGGGATTATTTGAAACCTGGGCTCTCTAGCACTAGTCCAACACACTCTAACCAGTAACCACCACTGCACCACAGTGGCTCTCTATAAATAGTTACATTTAATAGTGGGAATTGTAATTCTAGGAATAGCGGGTTGTTCTCTGCAAAGGTTTTAAAAGCAACATTGGACCATTACATTTATTGTTGTTGCCATGAACTAAATAACATTTTTAAACAAGCCTCATATTGGAAAAGGAAAATAAATATCTGGAAAGTTTATCTCTGAGGGGACTGTAGAAAATGTCATCTGGCTCATATTGGCAGCTCCACAAATACTTGGCACAGAGATTCTGGCTTGACTCATGAGAGCGGAGGTTAAGATGGCCACTGCCAGATTTCATTTCTCAGCTGAGTGCAGACATAATTAGATTTCCCATCGATGTAGTGGTGAGAGTAGCTCATACAAGAAATACATTGTTTTGGTGGTACTTTAATGTAATCAAGATAGCATTGGCAATTAGCTTTCTTTACCACTAATATGCTGTGAGAGAATAAGAAAGGTCAAAATTAGAAAAGTAAGCACCCATTGTGATAATCAAAAACTGCAGAGACAAGACTATGAATAGCTTTGAACATACTTATTGTCAGCTAACCAGGAAACTGCTATATGTCAGATTTAGCATGAGTAGCCTTATAGAGAAAAACTCTAGCCCCTATGACTCCCAGTGTGATTGCATAGCTCATAAAAAAAAAACACATGAGACTATAGCTTTAAGTAGAAGTACAAACGTCCAAAGTGTATTGACAGCATACAGCATAAGAAAAATACAAAACAGATGAATGGCTTTCTCAGCAACATAAACAGTTTCTTCATTCAGAGATAAGAAGGCAAAAAACAAAATTCAGTCTCTCTTACACAGTCCATAGAGTGACCTTGTTTCTTCTTCCATAATCTTTCTCCTCTCCTCCGGCAACAAACTGAAAGCAAATTTCGACTCATACCGAGTCACACGTGGAGCACAGAACACAATCTTCAACGTTCCATCACGCTTAAGAATGCAAGCACACAGCAACTTACTTTATACACAAACTTTCAATTATCTCATTAATTAGTGAAGTCAGCTGCAGTAGAAACAGCCCTAATCCTTATCAAAACTTAGGAAAAAGTATAACATAAACTCATAGTAGCAACATGCCCCTTCACTTTTTTCTAAGTGATTCTATTTTAACTCTGCTAAACCCAACTTTCGTATTACTTCACAATGTTTTGCTGCTGTTAATGGCTTTGTAAAGATATCTGCCAAATTCTCTTCAGACCTACAATAAACAATTTTAATAAATCCTTCCTGAATCAAGCTTTTTACATTTTGATACTTTACTGCTATGTATTTTGTTTTATTCTTCAAGCTTTCACTTTCAGCCATAGCTATACAAGTTTGTGAATCATCATATACAGTAATAGGCAGTTTACATTCGAAACTTAAATCATGTAATAATTGTTTAATCCAAATTAACTCATTTGCGGCTTCAGATAACGCAGAAAATTTGGCCTCAGAAGTAGAAACTGCAACCGTAGTTTGTTTTCTTGATCTCCAACAGATTGGAGACTTCCCATACTTCCCATATATCCGCTTACAGATTTTCTGTCTTTTTCTTCAGCGAATGAACTGTCTGCATACATTATCAGTTCTTTATCAGCTTCTTTTGGGAAACATAAACAATAATTAATAGTACCCTTTAAATATCTGATTAACCTTTTCAGTGCTAACCAGTCACTCACTGTTGGTTTTGATACCTTTCTGCTAAGCAAACCTACTGCATATGCAATATCTGGTCGTGTCCAATTTGCAATATGTAAAAGACTTCCAACAAAAGAATGATATAACTTTACATCCTTCAATTCTTTCGTGTCTTCCAATCTTAGAAAATCTCCTGTTAAAGGAGTTTGCACAGCATTGGCATTTTGCAAACCTGCTTTAGCAATAAGATCTGAAATCTTTCTTGTTTGATTTAGGAAAACTTCCCCTTCATGGCTGACTACTTTGATGCCTAAATAATGTTTTAAACATCCCAAATCTTTTAATCTAAAATGCTTTGCCAAATACGTATACACAGTTTGTATTTTAGAATCAGTTTGAGCGGCGATACAAAGATCATCAACATAAATCAAAACAATTATTTTATCTTCACCTTCACCTAGTGTATAAACACATGCATCTGCTACACTTTGCTTAAAACCCAATTTTACCAACACATCATGTATGCACTGGTTCCACATTCTCAGCCCATATAATGCCTTTCGAAGTCTATAAACCTTTCCTGGCTGAATTTCATATCCAGGTGCCTGCCTCATATATATTTCTTCAGTAATGCTAGCGTTGAGATATGCTGTCTCAAAATCAAAATGTTTCAACTTAAATCCTTGTTGCTCAGCTAAGGCAATAATAATGCGCATAGACTCAGCTTTGGCTGTAGCGCAAAAGTGTTGTCATAATTTACGATTTGCTTTGTGCAAAACCTTGGGCTACAAGTCTGGCTTTGTATTTACAACTCCCATCAGGTAAGTCTTTCTTTCTAAAAACCCACCTGCACCCAATCACTGGTTTATCTTGTGGTACATCTACAACATCAAACACTTCTAAATTTAACAAAGAATTAAATTCTTCATCCATTGCCTTTTTCCATTTACATTGCTCCTCAGGATTACAGCTAGCTAAATCTTGGAAAGTTTCAGGTTCCACTTCTGATTGAGAAGTCATTACACCTTGAACCACAAACCTATCAGGAGGTATACCTTTGGTTGTTCTTTGTGACCTTCTGGGAATTACAACCTGCTCTTCAGCATCAGTGTCCTGTAAATCTAACTCAGGTTCCTCTTTTACTACACCTCCATTTTGTACCTCAATGCTATTGTCAGGCTCAGATTTTACATTTACCTCTGTTGGTGCATGTTCTTTTAAATGAAAAACACTTCACTATTCTGATGAATATGTTCCCAGCCTGCATTCTTTTCAAAATTTGCACTCCTTGAAATGACTATTTTACTGTTGTCCTTAATAAAACGATACCCCTGGGTATCTTCCTGATATCCAAGAAAACGTAGTCTCTGCCATTTTTTCTGACCCTTTGTCCTGGTTTGTCTAGGTATCAGCACATTTGCATAACTGCCAAATATTCTAAGGTGTTTTAGAACTGGACTTTTCTTATGCAACAAATAATATGGCGTATTATTTACACATGAACTCCAACTCCTATTCAAAATATATGTCGCTGTTGAAATTGCTTCTGCCCAATACCTATTAGACATTTTTGCATCTTCTAACATGCAGTCCTTCATAGTTTTCAAAACGCCTACTTTTCTTTCTGCTACCCCATTTTTCGGCAGGCGAATATGAATTTGTTTTCTGATGTCTAATTCCTTTTATTTTTAACCAGTCTTGAAACTGTGTCCCCATAAACTCACCACCACGATCAGTCCTTAAACATGATACTTTGAAAGGAAACCTTCTCTCAATCATGGCTACCCATTCTTTGAACTTACTGAAAGCCTGAAATTTTGATTTCAAAATGATACAATAAGTAAACCGTGAAAAAATCATCCACTAACACAAATATGAATCTTGCATTTCCAAATGAAAGAGGAAATGGCCCTGCTAAATCAGCATGTATTAATTCAAAAGGTCTAGTGGTTGTGTTTAAACTTTTCTTAGCCATTGGATGTGCCTTCACTTTAGCTTTAGAACACACAGCACAATCCAAATATTTTTGGCATGGCTTTACCTCTAAATCAGTCACTTTTGATAACTTTTGCAGATAATTAAAATTCACATGACCAAAAACTCTATGCAGGTAATGAATACAATCACTATGTATTGGCTTGTTATTCACACAAGACACATTTGGTGAACTGTCCTTGTTACTCATCACATATACTTTGTTTTCCAATTTACCTTTTGCACATAGCTTATTTTCTTTCCATACAGTACATCCACTACTATTTAGTTTAATGTCATACCCATCCAGGCACAATGAAGATGCACTTAATAAACAAAAATCAAGCTTTTCAACTAACATAACTTTATCTAAATATCTTCCCAAACTAGGAACAAATGCTGAACCCATAAGACTGCACTCTGCTAATGATCCATCAGCTAAAACAACATGATTAATTTCTGGCTTCTTAGTGTCCCTTAACAATTCCAAATTATTAACTACATGCTCTGCACAACCAGAGTCAAGTAACCATGTAGTCTCATCATACTTAGCATTTGGTAACACAGTCATTACATTTCTGTCCTGCCACCTGGGGTTCCTCTTCATTTCTTCTTTCTTCTTTTTCTTCTTGGGGCAATTCTTGATAAGATGATTAACATCTCCACAATTATAACACCTCCTTATGTTACACACAGTTGGGCTTTTGCTGCATCCAACCCCTTCACAAGCTGAATTGTTTAATCCAGAGTTTGTTTCTTTAAGAAACTGCTTTCTTCTTTCTTCCTCAAGAAGCCTTGCAGAAACCAAATCCAAGGTTAATTGTGCTTCAGGCACACTCTGCATGCTAAACACAAAATTGTCCCAACTAGTGTCCAAAGAAGATAACAAAATGAAAGCTTTGTGGTTTTCTGTAAACACCATTTGTCTGTTTTCCAACTCCATCAACAGGTGTCTTAGCTTTTGTAAATGCTCAGCTATGTTGTCACCCCTCTTGAGCTTCAAATTATAAAGTTGCCGGGTCAAAATAATCTTTATCCCAGAAGTTTCAGTTTGATAAACTTCCTTTAACTTCTGCCAACAATCTGCTGCAGACTCAGTGTCTTTTATGTAAATTAATTGTGGGTCCTCGACAGCGAGAAAGATTGTAGCTCTGGCCCTCTGGTCTTGCCTCTTTACTTCTTCACTTGAAGCTGCTGTAGGAGGCGTCTCAACAACAGACCATAAATCTTCTCTGATAAGAAAACTCTTCAGCTTGATATTCCAAGCCATATAATTATCAGCATTCAAACGCTCAAATGGCAAACTTGATATATGCTGAGCCATGGCTGCAATACTGTCTCTACTTAAGCTCAAAAATCACACCAAAAACAAAATTCCAGAGTTCTGGGCTTTAGAGTTCTTTTTCAACTATGCTAGGCATACTCTGCATATTAGCGTATGCTGGGCCCATAACCCATGTCAGATTTAGCATGAGTAGCCTTATAGAGAAAAACTCTAGCCCCTATGACTCCCAGTGTGATTGCATAGCTCATAAAAAAAAACACATGAGACTATAGCTTTAAGTAGAAGTACAAACGTCCAAAGTGTATTGACAGCATACAGCATAAGAAAATACAAAACAGATGAATGGCTTTCTCAGCAACATAAACAGTTTCTTCATTCAGAGATAAGAAGGCAAAAAACAAAATTCAGTCTCTCTTACACAGTCCATAGAGTGACCATAATCTTTCTTCTTCCATAATCTTTCTCTTCTCCTCCGGCAACAAACTGAAAGCAAATTTCGACTCATACCGAGTCACACGTGGAGCACAGAACACAATCTTCAACGTTCCATCACGCTCAAGAATGCAAGCACACAGCAACTTACTTTATACACAAACTTTCAATTATCTCATTAATTAGTGAAGTCAGCTGCAGTAGAAACAGCCCTAATCCTTATCAAAACTTAGGAAAAAGTATAACATAAACTCATAGTAGCAACACTATAATGGCGTGATAGCTCTTTAATACGCTGAACTAACTCCTATTTTATTGAAGGTGGTTATCATATTACTGATTTCTTGCTACTCTTTATCTTCCTCATTGGTATGTAATGTCACAGGAAAACTATAAAGAAAAGGAACACTTCAGCAAATATAGCTGCTTTCTTCTTCTTCGGAAATGACAAATAACATTGTACTTAATTGCTTCCAGAAGTGGCTTGATAATTTGATAGCTGTGTTGCTTGAGTGTTTCTCGCAGTCTCATGGTGAGATCCAAATATCACTGTTAGATGACATGGAGCCCTCACCCATTAATTCAACTTATAAAGTCACTTTAATAATTCCACAGAGTCCCAAAGAAAGGTATTTAAAAACGCTTTGGCAATAGGTGTGGTTTTATAAGCATAGCTATGAAGTACATAAAAAAATCTAAAGCCAGATGCTTTGTGCCTTTCTGAAACTTCTGAAATCAATGGGTTAGGCAATCCTAATTCTATTAGGTTCAGCATTATGAAATAATTCTCAGAAAGGTTCCTTCCATGAGGCACCTCCTTAGGCAGCAAGTACTTTAGATACTATAGGTAGTAGCAACAATGAGGGATTATTCCTGAGTCACCACAGAGTGCTTACCATCTGCTGGAGGACAGAACTGTGTGCCACATGAGCTGCTTTGTATTTCCTCTGACCTGTTGCTCTCAGAGACAGAGGATGCTGGACTGTCACCAGTGCTGAATTATACTGTCTGTCTGGTTTATGCAGGGATGTAGTCCACGAGAGCCTTTGTGCCTTTGGACTAGGCCACTGGGGCACTAGGTTTAAATACCAACTTGACCATGAAAACCCAGTGGGTGATGTTGGGAAAGTCACACTTCATCGGCCTGAGAGCAAGGCAAAAGCAAACCCTTGTTTGAACAAATTCTCCCAAGAAACACATATGATAGGAACAACTGGGTATCAGCATAAGAAAGGACCTCATCACACTAAAGAATGAATCCACTTTAAATCCGGTTTCTGCCTCCTGCAGAATTCTGGGGTTTGTAGGTTAGGGAGGAGCCTTTAACAGCCTCTAAATTACAAACCCCAGAACTCTGCAGGAGGGAGAAACTGGATTTAAAGTAGATTCATTCTCTAATGTGATGAGGTCGTCAGAATGGTTATAAGAAACACAGTGACAATAAAAATATACCACAATCAATGTTTTGAAGGAGACCTGAAAATAATGATATACTCCACAATTCACAGTTTAAATATCTTGTCATCAATCACACCAATAGCTTGGCACTTTACTTTGAAAAAAACCCTGTGCTTTTTTACATAGCTGTGTGTGTGTGTGTGTGTGTGTCTTCAAGTTGTCTGACAGCTTATGGTGACTCGTGAATTTCAGAGGATTTTCTTAGGCAGGGAATACTCAGAGGAGGCTTTGCCAATTCCTTCCTCTGAAATATAGGTTACTGCATCAGCTGTTGGCTGGGAGTCTCCCATTCAGGTACTAACTGGGGGTATTTATTTTTATTTATCATATCAGGAGTGAACCAAGGGTACAGTTGTGATATATTTGAGAAAACACAGTTTAAAAACTTGGTGTTTTTAAATATTAAATGTCCTTCGACCGGAAGATGACCACTTGGGGTGTCTCTGGTGTTGCTATAAGAAGGTCCTCTATTGTGCATGTGGCAGGGCTCAGGCTGCATTGTAATAGGTGGTCTGTGGTTTGCTCTTCTCCACACTCGCATGTTGTGGACTCTACTTTGTGGCTCCATTTCTTAAGTTTGGCTCTGCATCTCATGGTACCAGAGT
The DNA here is from genome assembly GCA_030556195.1 of Anolis apletophallus. NCBI lineage: Eukaryota > Metazoa > Chordata > Lepidosauria > Squamata > Anolidae > Anolis > Anolis apletophallus. The sequence goes on along the minus strand of JARBWK010000004.1, from coordinate 52,378,271 downwards.
GCAGTCTGTTCAGTACCTTCCAAGTTGTCTAGTCTTCTGTGTACCCAGGGGAGAGATTCTCATTTAGTATCAGCCACTTTTGGACTTTTGGGTTTTACTCTGCCACTTTTGGACTTTTGCTTGCTGAGGTGTTCTTGTGAGTATTTCTGGAGGTAATCTGGGAGAAACAGAAGCAGGGTCTGTATGCAGCCAAAATGCATAACCCTCCCCACCCAGGTTTTTGTTACTTAACATCATATTCACATCTTTAGCTATGAGAGTTTGCAATTGTGCAATTAAAAAAATCTTTTAGTTAAAAGCAGGATGCTATCCAGCAATAGTTTCCTTCTGCTAGTCAAACTGGACAGCTGTTCAGAGTCAGTTTGTAGTCTTTAATTTGACATGAATCTTTATTTTGATCTTCATGGACCATATCTCAAATTGTATATAATAATAATACTGTTTATTTTTATTCTGCTCTTCTCACCCCGAAGGGGACTCAGTGCGGATTACAATACACATACGACAGACAGTCCCTGTCGGAAAGACATACAATTACACATAGACAAATACAGTGCAGTTTTTAGAAGGACTTCTTCTTTCCTGGCTGCATCATACAGGTGGGCATCTTTGGGTGTGAATGCTCCATTACATCATTGTTGTTACAGTATGTCCCTGCGTCATTGCGCCATCACGTCACAAGGGGGTGCTGTTGTTCCATCCTCATGACAGGAGCCTCTTGTTTCCACCACTTCCACCTCTCCCTTCTCCGTCAGCCTATTTCAGACAAGTCTGTGCAAAAGTCCTTCCCCACTTTTATGGTCCCCAATTTGTTGTTAATTCACAGCTGGGCTGTTGAACTGCTTGGGTAAACAGTAGACAGGGCTTACAGCTGGCGTCTAACTCAGCCCGGGATTCAATCCTGCAATCTTCAGATCTTCAGATTGCCAGCACAGCTGTTGTTACCGCTGTGCTATCTCTCCAGAGTGCATCTGTGTTTGGATGTGATGAGTTCAAGGACTTCTTGAAGAAGTAGGTCAGTCCTGATGTTCCATTTAGTGACAACAGTTTAAGGCCTTTAATAGCACTGTAGAATTGATTTGGGATGCAGTTTCCCTCCAAGTCGATGAAACTTGAGTTGAGTTACTATGGAAACGCCTGGGCAGATCATTCAAAGGGCCATGACTTATTTATCCTGATCAAATAACAAGTATTGTGCCAAGAGCTCACAAACGAGGAAGGATTCCTTGAAACATTGTGAGGGGAAAAAGGCAGACTCTAATTTCTTCTCAAAGTGCTAAGGTAAATGATATATTCAAACTTCAAAAAGGGAGAGCTAAAGAATAAAATAGGCACCCGTGTGCTGGTTCTGGTGGTAAGAGTATCTGTGTATGTACAAATCAAAGGATATTAAAATGACAAATGTGGTCAATCATCCCATCTACCTATCGATCAATCTGAGTATGCTTTTGAGGACTAAATAGATAATGGCTAACTAGGGGAAACATTTTCTGCAGGACAGGTAAAAGGTAACCTATTATTATTATTTCTGGTATTTGTACCCTGTCACTTCTCTACTCCCGAAGGGGGACTCAGGGTGGCTTACAAAGGACACCGATACAATGCTACTACACAACAGTTACAATAATAAAACCATAATTGAGCATACATCATAATTGAAACAATACATCAGCAATAATTAAAACAGTAAAACAGTCTCATCAGCCATATTGCCGTTCCAGTCAATGTCCCTCTAAAGTGCTACATACATCTACTGTCTGAAAGCCTGGTCCCAAAGCCAGGAGGGAGGGAGCAGATCTTACCTCATTTCGGAGTGTTTTCCATAGACTGGGGGGGGGGGGGGCACAGCCGAGAAGGCCCTGTCTCTCATCCCCGCAAGACAGACTTGTGTTGTTGATGGGAGTGAGAGCAGGGCCTCACCGGATGATCTTAGATGCATTTGGAGAAATAAGCTGGGCCAATGTGCTGATACAACTGATGAGAAAAGGCCATGTGTAATGCTGGGGAATATTAGAAAAGGATTGTTTAAAAACACACATACACACACAACTGCCCCTGCCATTATGCTTTAATTTTGTAGCTACATTTGGCACCTCAACAATGTGTAACACACACACACACCCCGGGTTCTACAACCTCAGCCACCTTCCAAGCGAGAATCATCTAATTAATTGAGGGATGATAAAGCAACCAACAGTTTCTGCACATCTGATCCAATTTTAAACTGGAATTTACCAGACCTCCACATTTGTGACTATTTGAAAGAGCCAGAAGTCATCATGAGATCATATACTTATCACGTGGTTGTAGAACTCCCCTGTGGTTTAAGAAGGAAAAAGCCCACTTCTGTGCTTGAAATTCTGAAGGAAAGCAAAGCATACACTGAATTTTGACCGAAATGTTACTAGCAGGAAAAGAAATAATCTATCATCAGCTTCTACTCATCTTCTCCCAAAACTGTTTTCGCAACAACAGCTGTACCACCACTTTCCTACGTGCAGAGTCTGGGAGTTTGTTCTCCATACAGAAAAACAAACATTCTCTATTTTGTACATCTGTAATGCTCAAATCCCTGTTCTGTTGTTTAAAATGCAGTTTATTATGAAGTTGTGGAGAATGCTAGACCTCTATTGCCATCTTTCTCACACCAAGAGTAGCCATTTGAAGATGGGAAGTTCCCTGCTATGCCTGGAAACTCTCATCAGGATGAGGGATCCCTGAATTTCAGGGTTACAGTGTACATGGACATTTTGAAAGCGCTCTGCAAGATCTCTCTCTTTTCAGACTATTTATTGCTCTCTACAGTGGGAAGAGGGGCAGACTAGCACTCGTCTGTTAATTGCATGTCAATTGTATCTGCTTCTTTAATTCTTGAATAGGGCTTTACAGTTAGGAATTACTATATCCTAAAGACTCTGTAAACTGAGGGAAATATATGACATAAACATAAAGATCTAAAACATAATCCAGAGACTTTCCTTATTTGATTTCTACTTTGTTGCAGGCTGCTCCACATGACCTTTAGATTCTATAAATTGCAATCCTAGTTCTGAGAGCAAGAGAAAGTGCTCTGGAAAGTTTTTCCTTCTTGTCTCAGTGCCAGCTGATAGCGAGTCAATGGGTGGATTATGTTTCCACTGCTATTCAAATGATTGGAAGACAGCCTGCTTCCTTCCTCTGATTGTTGGGAGTTCCGCGTTCTGAGATTTATTGAGTTGTTATGAAATTATTCCTCACTTACTCAGGACCATCTATATTGCTAGGCAATATTCTGACATGTATACGCTTTATTTTGAGAAGGATTGAATAGTATTTATGAGATCCTTGGTGTTGTTTAGCCACTGGCCTATCCTCATCCAATTGAGCCATATTGTATTTACTTCTGTACCATTTTGTTAGGCCATAGTACTGTAATGTGAAAGATATCTAAATGTTACAAATGCATTGAAAAAGACTGGTTAACTCTAAATAAGTTACACAAGTGATGTAATCATTATATTGTATTTTCTTCTTATGAAAATGAATGAATTGCAAGCAGTTCGTGATTTGTGTATACTTTCAAACTTTGATATAAAACTATACAGGGTATTTTAAAGAATTTTCCAGTTTCCATTCTTTCCAGAGCTGAGACATCATTTACATTCGACCTAGATACACACACATATATACATAAGAGGGTAACAGTAGTAATAGTATTAAATGACTGAAAAATACTGTTTGTTCATTACTTTAGGTCTGTCAGCAGCTAAGCTGTTATCTGAATCTGGACTTAAGGTTGTGGTTTTAGAAGCACGAGACAGAGTTGGTGGACGGACACACACAATTAGGGTAAGCAGCATTGTTTTAACCCATTCTTGTATTTTGCACACATGTTGTTTTGCAAAGCATTTAGGAAAAGTGTGTTACACTGCTGCAAAGGATTCTATTTAATCCTTTAAACCATGTACAGAAAACATACAGTGGTTCCGAGTTTGAATATATGAGTTAGGCCTAATTCTGAGATCGTTTTCTTCATTTTTATGAAACTTGAATACTTTCTACATATTGTGTCTCAGATTTTACTTATGCCATTTCATCTCTCTTCACAGAACAAGCAAGTGAACTACGTAGATGTTGGCGGAGCCTATGTAGGACCTACACAGAATCGAATTCTGCGACTAGCTAAAGAACTTGGCATAGAAACATACAAAGTGGATGTAGAAGACCCCGGGATCCTGCACACAAATGTAAGGGGGGTGGGGGTAGAATTGTTGAAATAATATGATGTGAGAACATGGATAACAAGTAGAACTTTTCTATTCATTTATTGACAATCTGATAAAATTTTGAAGATGATAGATGTTAGTCTGTTTCAGCAAAAAAAAATGAAACTTGTGGGATCTTTTTACAAACGAAGTTTTATTTTGTACAAGCTTTCATGTACCTGAAGAAGTGGGCTGTAGTCCAGAAGCTGCTGCTGCTACTATTGCAGAATTATTAATGTTGATGATGATAGTAGTAATAGTAGCTAAAAACGTGGCTTCAGTTGGTTATTTTAACAATGTAAATGTTTTGTGTGTGTTTTATTCTTCTAAAAATGTATTCCTATGACCATCTGGGTGAACAATCAAGTACATTTGAGTGCAGAAAATTTATCTATTACTTAGCAGAATCATGAAGTTCTATACATTCACAGAACATTGTATTTATTCTCTTTCCAAAGCCTCGAATCTGTCTACAGCACTGAGTTTTGTCAATATAATAGTATTATATGTCAGTTTCAGAAGTAAAAGTATTTTCATTATTCTACCAATGAAGGTGCTTTTGGAAGACTTAATTCAATGGGATGGGTATTAATTTGTGGCTAGACTGGTTAATTTGATGGTTTCAAACAGAGCTCCCATGCTTGACTTTGAATAACGTGTATGCCTCAAATAGCTTTTGTCCTGTAATAGACTTGTCTCATTCTATTTTTCTGTTACACTTCAGCAGTGAATGCACTCCTGCAGACTTTATGAATGGTACAATAGAACAGGAGACTGAAGTATTCCACCAAGGAACTATGCCTGCGTTGTACTTTTTCTTTTTAAGAATAATTTTAAGTGACTCAGAGCTTCTGTTCCCTACACCGTGTTCTCCAAAAGATTTTCCATCACTGTCACACTTTGACAACAACAGACACTGGGTGATTTAGTCTGATCATAAAAGGCTTCAAGTAGGTGTGAGGACACCAAGTTGACCTCACCCGGTGTCCGTGTTGGGACTCCTTCCTAGGGAGACGATACTGTAGCTGATTCCCTGTGCTTCCATCAACATGTAAAGATTTTAATGGATAAAATATTTATCTTGATAAATCTCAATAAATAATTAAGAATAGAGACATTACATTGACAATGAAGATCTGCATAGTTAAAGCAAAGCTATTCCCCATAGTAACCTATGGATGTGAGAGCTGGACCATAAGGAAAGATGAGCAAAGGAAGATAGACATTTTTGATCTGCGGTGCTGGAGGAAAATTCTGAGAGTGCTTTGGACAAGAAGAAGATCAAAACAGTCCATATTCCAAGAAATAATGCCCAACTGCTCACAGTATTTATATTCCGCCCTTCTCACCCCGCAGGAAACTCAGGGTGGATTACAATGTACATATACATGGCAAACATTCAATACCATAGACACACAACACATATAGACAGACAATCAGAGGCTATTTAACATGCCAACTTTTTCTGGCCACCAGGGGAGCTGCCGCTTCACCGTCCATCTGCGACACTGATGAAGTACTTCCTCATTCCCCGCATGCTTGCTGGAAATTTTTATGGCTTTGCAAATTAGTTAAATTAGCCACCCCACTCATAAGTGGTACCTAAATTTCCTATTTGACAGATGCAACTGTCTTTCGGGTTGCAAAGGTCAACAACAAGCTACACAAATTGGTCAGAAGCTCACTCCGACCCGGGCTGGCTTCGAACTTATTACCTTTCAGACAGCAGTGATCTTAATGCAGCTGACTAACAGCCAGCTATGCCACAGTCCTGGTTAGAGGCAAATATGAAGTACTTTGGCCACATAATGAGAAGACAGGAAAGCTTGGAGAAGACAATGATGCTGGGGGAAATGGAAGGAAAAAGGAAGGGGGCCGACTAAGGACAAGATGGACTTGAAGTCCTTGAAGTGACTGGCTTGTCCTTGAAGGAGCTTGGGGTGGCCATGGCCAACAGGGAGCTTTGGCATGGGCTGGTCCATGTGGTCACGAAGAGTCAGAAATGGGTGAACAAATAAAACAACAATATTTATTTAATTCCATAGAGAGTTTACTTGTGACATTAGGTCCCAGTTTTGTTAGTGAAAGCAACTAATAAATAAATACAGCACAATAAAATACAAAGCTGAAAAAAGTGAGAGGGCAATTGAAAGACACATTGACACAAAAAAAGTATCCTGAAGAACAAATGGCATTTCAATGAAAATGCCAAAAAAGAGCATTCAAAATGAGCACTCATGCACGTCTTCGCCAATGTCACATGTAAATAAAAGCCTGTTGCTATGTCAACCCAGCTTCATTGCATTCATACCACCCCTTATATCCTTCAGGCCAATTTTACCAATTTAAGCACAAGTTCTCAGTTCTTACTCAGAGCACTTAATGTTCTGAATACAAAGCACTTAGAATAGTTGCATGATTGTTGAAGAGAAATTGCTGCCTTGAATGTTAATTGTTCTTGTGTAAATACTGCAGTCTGTTAGCCTTTCCTTGAATGTCTGCATCTGGTGATTATGAAATAGGCATAATAGATTATGCTTGTGATAACTGAATAACATGCTTCCAATCATATTGTGTCTCCTAGTGCTTGTTGTGTATCTTAAATCATTTCTATCTTTTGGTGACCCTAAGGCAAACCAATCACGGGGTTTTCTTTGCAAGATATGTTTGGTGGGGATTTGCCTTTACCTTTCTCTAAGGCTGAAAATGTGACTTGCCCAAGTCTCACAGTGGATTTCCAGAGCTGAGCAGAGATTTCCAGAGTTCTCAAAAGCCATAAGGTGGACCTGTGCTGTATAATTAATGCAGTTTGATACCACTATAATTGCCAAGAACAATGCTATGTAATTAAAATCTTTAGCCTTCTCTGTCAAACTATAGCTCCCATGATTCCATAGCATTGAGGTATGACAGTTAAAGTGATATCAAACTGCATAAATTCTGCAGTGTAGATGCACCTAACTACATCATGCTTGTCTTCTCCGCCTAGGGCTACCAACCAAAATATGTTGTGCAGCTATTTCATTTTCCCCTCCTGAATGGATTTTTGCTCACAAGAAAAATATGCCAAACATTGCACCACTAATGGAAGAGGGTAACATGTACAGTTTGTCTTTGAGAAAATCCTCTAAAGTGTTTTCATGCTCTTGCAAAAAAAATAATAATCCCAAATCCAGTCAGATAAATTAAATAGTGAAAACTGGCAGAACAATCTTGGCCTAAAGCCACCTTGACAATGCTGTACATTGCCTATCTCCATGTCACTTACAGCATTTAGAGTTGATTTAAGTGGGGTGTGCCTTCCAATACTCATCCTCTAACATCCTTATTCATTCTTCTAACTATTTTATTTAGTTACAGCTTTATCTCAGCCTGATTTCCTGGCCTTCTAAAGCTGGGAAACACTCCAAACTACTCTCCCCATCTAGGAAAAACCAGAGCATGATTTTAATTGGCAAAGCCTTGCTCTGTCCTTCTATCCTTGCCCAATTTCTGTGTGTCAGCTCATATCTCTTAGGGCATTGAGCAACAATGTTGGCAAAAAGGTGAGGAAAATCTTCCCATGACAAATAAGCAGTTGTGTTTCCTTTGAAGATGAAATGTTTTCTGTTTTGACTTTCTGTTTCAAAGATCAAATTGATGATAACTTTGCATGAGCAAAGCAATTAAACCATCTGACAGAACAGAATAAATGTTAATAGAGAGCTCTCCCCCCATTGCTCAGTGGTTAGAAAACTCAGTTCTCAGACATGATTAACTTTTTTTATCCCTGGGACTATTGAATGATGAACCTTGAACATTACAAATCTTTCGATTTCAAATTGGTGATGTATGCGGGGATGTTTGTGTACTTGTTTATTTGTTTGTTTGTTTGTTTACTACATGTATATACCGCCCCTCTCAGCCCAGGGGCGACTCAGAGTGGTTAATAATAAACTTTTGTTCAATAATATGTGTTAGGTTGTTTGCCCCGCTTTCCTCCTCCAGTTTGAGACCTTCCACACAGCCATATAACCCGGAATATCAAGGCAGTTAATCCACAATATCAGCTTTGATCTATATTATCTGAATCCACACTGGCATATAATCCAGTTCAATGTGGATTTTATACAGCTGTGTGGAAGGGGCATTGGAATGAGGCCCCTTCTACACTGCCATATAATCCAGATTATCAAATAAATAATCCACATTATATACTTTGAACTGGATTATATGAGTCTACACTGCCATATAATCCAGTTCAAATCAGATAATCTGGATTTTATACAGCAGTGTAGACAGGGCCTGAGCTAGTACAATTGAACAACAAAATTTAACCAATGGTATAAATAATAAAAAAAATAATGATGTTACAGTGACAAAAAATAAACCACACTGTAGTAATCTAAAAGCAGCATAAAAATAACTCTGGGAGCCAAGTAACAGAGAACTGAAAACAGCAACAAAGTTAAAAGTTTACTGGAAGAGCAAGTGTTTTTAAACATCGTTGTGGAGATGGGTGGAGAATAGTACAGCAAATTCTGTTTTGCTGGCACCTAGAAAGTTTGCAAATGTCGCATTATGCAATTGCTTACCTAGGGCGAGAGTAGACATTCTGAGAGAGTGCACATGGCATGCATAAAAGCCATTTTCATGCCAACAGCTCTTAGGAGATGCATGTCTTTACAGGCACGTACCACAAGACCTTGTTTGCTTTGAGTAATGAAAAAATAAAACAACCAAATTGGTGAGACATGAGTAACAAGAAGAGCCTGTTTTAGGACAAACAGTTCTGTTTTTCCACCAGAAGAAGGATTGTTTCTCAAAACATGCTCAACTAAACATATAACCTAGACTGACCTCTCATTTGCAGCAGGTTCATATCTAGCCTTCTCCAATAAATCAGAATAACTGGAAGGAATAAATAAAGTAAGGACAAATTGATATATGGTGGGTTGGCCCTAACAGAAACTTTCTCCTGGTTTCCCTATTGCCCAATATGGGAATTGACATAGTAAGTCACACTGTGGTGAAAGCCTACTGATGTCTGGATTTATATTGGTAACACATCAAACACCACTCCCTTTTGTGTCACATGTGTCTTTAATGAAGTCAGAACTACAATCTAGTCCATATTCAACCTGGTTAAAAATCACTAATACTAAGCTCTCCAAAGCAGAATACAAACTACTAAATGTGTAGAGCAGAAGTGCTCATTAGGTAGATCGTGATCTACTGGTAGGTCTCGAAGGGCGTCCTGGTAGATCCCAGGCAGATCACAGGCACAGTGTGTATGGCTCCCATGCCATTTGTGAGGAATGCTCAGGAGCTTATTATACTCACATTTAGTTGAATTCAGTCTTAAAATGTATTATATGGCTCTCACTGAAATACATTTCCTAATATTTTGCTTTTATGGCTCTCTGAGTAGTGGGTAGGTAGATCTTTGGGACTTGGTTGTTTTATAAGTAGCTTGCATGCTGGAAAAGTGTGAGCACCCCTGGTGTAGAGTATGCTCTCTCTCTCCTAACATGAGAATGGTATTTTACAAACTTGGATCCCTAGATGATGTTAGATTTAAGTCTCCAGTAATCTCAGCTGTCAGGGGTAATTGTCAAAAATTCAGATGAACCCAACAACATATTAGCTGTATCTATACTGCCATATAAACCAGATTATCTGCTTTGAAGTGGATTATATGAGTCTATACTGCCATATAATCCAGTTCAAAGCAGATAATCTGGGTTTTATATGGCAGTGCAGATCCAGCCATTGAGACCCAGGATTGGGAGTGATTGTGATGAGGTTAAGAATAATGAGAAATAGCTCGAATTCTACATTGCTATGTTGTTCTATCATAATCTAAGATCGTTGTACTGTATTGTTATGATTTACACTTCTGTGAAACATGTTCTAAACCACATTTAAATGATCAAGTCACATGTCTGATAATGCAGCAACAAATACCATAAATAACTGAATATTCCTGGAAGAATCAGTATGCAATGTATTTTCTCTATGGTTTCTTTTCACTTCTATTTATATTTCACATAATTACAAATTATTTTCCTTGTGTTGTAATTGTAGTTAAAGAGCACACAGTAGGACAACCCTCTGGAAATTTATTTTGGCATTTTGTGAAAAACCATACTTCTTTTGCCTTATACATCTTTTTTCAATACGTATTGTTTATGGATTCATTCCCAGAATTTTTTTGAATTTTTATAATGTTGCTGGCTTAGCTGCTATAATTGCACAGTAATTATTGCTTATGGAGTCTAACATGGATGCCAGGAAACCCAGCACTTTCTTATTTATATTTTACAGGGGAAATCCTACCCGCTCTCTGGTTTCTTTCCTTCAACCTGGAATCCTTTCACATACTTAGATTTTAACAATTTCTGGAGAACAATGGATGAACTGGGGGGAAAGGTATGTTGGGAGTACTGAAGGAGTATCATGGGAATCACAAAGTATTTGCAGTATTTCCAAAGGCTCATGTGGAAAAGCATGAAATCACAAGAAGAAATCCACAAAGAGGCAGCAAGTGCTATCTATCAAAGCATTGTATAAAAAAGAAATTCCCATTTTAAAATAGAGCAAATCAGTATCACAGTGCTGTAGTTTGGACCATCAGCTTTGAAAGTGTACAACAGATGAGGTAAGTTGTAGTGAGCAAGGCCTTTGTCACCAGGGGAAATTGCCATGATAACCTGCAACATGTGCACACTGTTATGTAGCCTGAAATGGGCATAAAGAATTAATTTTGCTTGTGCCATTAGTAAATTAGTTCTTTTAAAATAATTAACATTAACTAGGCCTCATTGAACTCATTTGCCCTTTTTGATTTGTTACGACATTCCCTTAGATAAGAAAATGTGATCATGGTCTTTTTTGTGAACCATCCTCACACTACAGAGCTTAGTGCGAAAAGCTGTGTTTGAAGGGGAAAGTGGCTATAGTTGGTTCACCAAAGACAGGGGTGTAGTGGTAGGGGCAAGGGAAGTAGTCTCCAAATGTCTCATGTTGGGAGGAAGGCAAGGTAAAAAGTGAAGAAAAAAATAATCATATAAGATAGTCTCCATAATATTTTCCTTCAGACCCCAATTTTCAAGCATTGCAGTGGGTGAGGCACTAAAAATTGTTTGCACCTAGATCTCTTTTATTAGTTGTGTTTGCATTCCTTTGGTAGTATTGTGTTGCATATCTTTGGATGCCTTAATTGTGTTTCTACACACTAAGATAAATATCTATGGACACTTCCTAACAACTTTGAAATGCGGGTTTTAAAAGTGAGGCAAAATATCCTGGGACCTGACAGCAAGTCTACACACAAATCTCTCAGTCCCAGGAAATGCTCCCTTGCCAACCTCATGCCTTCCTTTGAAGTGGATCGAGAAAGAGGGCAGATGGGGAACATCCAGTAGATTTTTAAAAATATATATATCTCTGAGATGTGCTAGACCTCATATGTGCTCATGTGGAGATCCTAAAGATCCAAAAGGAGATTTATTATTCTCTTCACCCAACTCTAAATTCAAGCTCTGTTTAATATTATGAAAATTTAAAGAAAGGAATGGCTGCAGAGAGTTCTAATTGCTTTCCAATTGTGCTTCCCTTTAGCCACCTGTGTGTCCGGGGCTCCATTTTTTGACAGTTTGATCAGCTGTTTCAGGCTTTTAAAATGCGCATGTGCACAGAAGCAGTCCATACAGGGGGATGGGAAGGGAGTCATATGCTTTGCATGACTGCAGAAATGCAAAGATGTACATTTTTGTGGGTGGAATCAGGTTTTACATGCACTTTTTAAACACGTGCTTTTCAACTCATGACCTGATTATGCCCACACTTTTCCCAAACATCATTTAACCACCTCCCCATTTATCCCGGTTTCTTCTGGATTTTACCACATGTGTAGAGGGGCCCTGAGTTATTGCAATGTTAGAACTTTGAAGACTAAAGGAGTATTTCATAGAGAAGGGGCAACAGTCTCCCTTCTCTGGTCCCCTTAGCTGTGGATTTTCAATGATTTCTAAAGTTCAGAGAGCTTACTACACTATAAGATACTTCTGTGTCATGTGAAAGAGTTTTCTTTGTCGATCTTTTTTGGGAAAGTGGTTAAACTTCCCACAGCCACATCTCCACCTCATTTTGAACATCCAGCAGATCTGGTGGCTTCCAATGTGCTCATACATGGGTCTGGGTTATGGTTAGGGTACAGGGTAGGAAATGACAGAGTAGTAAATGGGTTTATCATATGTATTACAAAACACCCACTGTATCCATGGAAAAACAGCTAAACTACTTTTATATGAATGCCTCTGTTTTATCTTGATGAATCTGTTTTGGTGCAGTGCCCCTGATCAACACACACACAAATGTTAAAGTGTAATGTTTTGTCAAATATCTCCTTAGATACCTGCTGAAGCACCCTGGGATTCACCGTGTGCTGAAAATCTGGACAAAATGACAATGGAAGAGTTTATTAACAAACATTGCTGGACAAAGTAGGTAATTCAGTTAATGTTAAAAAAGGTTTTATCCCAATATTCATGTTTTTTAGCTTTTACTATGCCATAGAAAATACATGCATTCAAAGATTATCCATGTTCTTTTTCTCTCAAACGGAAACCAACAGAACATTCAATCCACATACATATAGTAACTGTTTTAAGGTTTTTGAATGAGTGACTGAGAGTTAAAATGGAAAGAGGACATAAATAAAGAGGCCACCTCGGAGTTGGTTGAGGTAGGCAGGATTTCCTGGGTACTGGTTGTGGGGGTCGGGAGCAGGTCAGGGTTTTGCCCTCCCTTCTGCTCGAGATCCCCGTGTACAACTGGTGGGCCACCGTGTGATACAGAATGCTGGACTAGATGGGCTGAGGTCCGATTCAGCATGGCTCTTCTTATGTTCTTATGTTCTTATGTTCTTAAAACCCATCCCAGCAGTCTCCATGTGTTCCAGGTTCACTTTTGGCCTTCAGCATGGATTTTGAAAGTACAACCTAAGGCTTAACATCTCTTGTTACTTCTTGAATCAATTGCTGAGTGATTCGTCAATCCTTATGATAATCCCAGTGAGTCAACTAGCTTTAAGCCCAAGTGTGTTTCAACTGAATTGGCATGTAGTCCCTCTTCAGACATTTGTGCTAAGAACATGATGATTGGTAGTGGAACAAATGTCAAGCCTATTCACTGGAATACAGAGATAGAGTTCAAGTTCCTAGACAAATACACCCAAGAGCCTAAAAGCATTTGGGACTAGAAAGTAAAATAGAAGAGCATAGTGACTTTTTCCTTTCCTCTCTGCAGTCCTTATAGCAGCAAAACCCTGAATACAGCAAATTCCCAGAAACAATATTAAAGTTCTCAGGAACACAACTCTTCATTTGGGGGCTTGTACATAGAGGTAATTGTGATGTTATTAAGCTTTACTGTTATAACCTCTATATTGTTTTCTTCATTGTCATGGGCACTGCTGACTTAGAGGCCTGGTTTTACAAAGAGCATGCTTCCATACTGCACATGTGGTCTTTCTGCTACTAAGATCATTCCTGGAACTTTTTCTCATTTCTGTTGTTTATCCCTGTGTGTTTCTTGGACACACAGCATGCCACATTTATGTATTTATTTATCATATTTGTATCCCACCCTTCTCACCCCAAAAAGGGACTCAGGGCGGCCTTATAGCAGGCAGCGATTCAATGCCAATACCTATAAATATAAAAATAAATACAATTAAAACCATACAATTAAATGCTAATTATTAAATTAACACACAGAAAATTCCACTCATAGAAAATTCCATATGTGAGTTTTTAAAGGCAATCTGGCTTAACTAGTACATTATACCTACTTAAATAGAATCCATGATTTCAGAGCATGTGCATTAGGGTTCCAAACATGGTGGAAAGGCCCTCCATATTTCCAGAGATCTTCTCTCTTTAACAATTTGTCCTGCCTAGGTTTCATGCTTTGGGATGCAGTAGTACTGGTTCCCAAAGGGGTCGCTGCCCACATACTCTTTTGCCGGACCAAAATCGCGGAGCCTCATGGAATGCAACAGCCGCCACACGCCGCTCATGGCGCTGAGGCTCTGAAAGACCGCAGGCAGCACACGCCCCCTCGGATAGACTACACCCCAAACTCATTTCTTATCTCGGCACAGTTCGTAGAAAAGCTGTTCTTTGGCAGCTGACATGCCTTTGATGTTGATTGAGATTATTGTCATGGTTCTGAAAAGGTCCAACTATGACAATAGTAATTGCATGTTGCAAGTCACTTCTGGTGTAAAAGAATCAGCCATCTACAAAGATCTTGCCCTTACAATGCAGTCTGAGCCCTGCCAAATGTAAAATGGAGGAGTTTCTTATAGCAACATCAGAGGCATTCCAAGTGGCCCGCTGCTGTTCAAAGGATATTTAGTATAATGCCAAGTTTTTTAAACTTTGGTTTTTTAAAAAATACATCAAACTGTACCATCGGTTTGCTTCTGATACAATAAATAAATATAGAAAAATATTATAGTTTTACCTTTATCAGCTCAGCCAAAAGAGACATAACATGTGATACAAGCTTTGATAGCTGACAAGTTTCTTCATCAAGCAGGAATATTAAAACCATTTTAGAGGAAGAAACATGATGATACAGCTTCATAGATCAATGTCATTTTTGAGACGGCAATTCACATAAAGGCCATAATCCTTGTTGGTTGTGATTTTTTAAAATATTTCTTTTGCAAAGAACCAGTTGAATAGAAGAAGAAAAAACCACATTTTGAATCTTTCTCCATCTGTGTCTTGTGTTTTTGTCTTGTACTCAGAGCTGCCAAGGATTATGCTACTCTCTTTGTAAATGTCAACATAACTTCTGAGACACATGAAGTCTCTGCTCTTTGGTTTCTTTGGTATGTGAAGATATGTGGGGGAACGACACGGATCTTTTCAGTCACAAATGGAGGGCAGGTGTGTAAATCTTTTAAATTTTAAAGAACTAATACTTTATAATGAACCTTCTGTAACAACATAAAGCCCAATGAAGAACATGCCAGTCTGGTTTTATAGTTCTGGATCAATAAATTAGCAATAAAGGTAATACTTCATTTAAATGTCTTTACAAATCAGATAACTATTGCTTTCCTCTATTCTACTTACCCCTTATTGCTCTGCTATTGTGATAATGATCCATTTTTGTTTCCGTAGTCACTTCATGCTTTAACATTGCAACAAGATATATCTCTGAACACAATATAACTGCAGCACTTTTCAAGTAACAATCTCAAGGCTCTTTTGAGAAGGTCCCTCAGTTGAACCAGATTTTTTTAATGTAGCATTTCTGAAAATATGGAAGTAATGCTCAGAGAATAAGTTGTACGACGTACTATTGAAAGGCATTTCCGTTTATGTTTTGGAAGTATTGTGCTTTTTCATTGCTCTTTGTTAAGTCAGTTGTGAATTCTCACACTGTTTGTGAAGACGACAGAAAAAGATTGTCTGACAACTTCTTTTCTCTTCTATGCCATGTTAAAGAAAAGCCATCTGCTTGCAGGCAGATCCAGTTCTGAAATGACAGCGCAACTTGGAAAGTATCTTGCCCAGGGATTTGAGGATTTGTCACTCAGAAAAGTATTTTCCCATATTCTGAAATGTACAGCCTAATCTTGAAAGGCCCGGGGACATTTGTTTTTCCAGTTGGAAATGAAGAGAACAAAAAAGCTTAACCTCTGCTTGCAGTGGCATAGATCTCTCACATATGAAGCCATGGTGACTTAGTTGAAGTTTTTACAAGTTACTTTTGTGAACTATAATTTCAAAAACCTCCTAGCTAGGATCTTTTCCAAACCTGTGTGGTTTCAAAACTGTGTCTGACTGGATGCAGATAATCAGTGGAGCTTGGAAATGTTACTTTTGGACTACAACTCCCAGAGTCTCTGAAAAAGCATGGGCATTTAAAGCTCTAAAAATGTGCTCCTAACTGGTTATGGCTATAGTTCAACCCAGAGCATTTTTCTGGGTACCCTTCTCAGTCTTCTTTTTTAAAATTATGGCCCACACTATCTTTATCTTACTAGTATTTATATTTCTGTTTCTACTTTGTGCTAAAACTTTAAATAGCTTCCTGTTTTTCACTTACTATATAGAGTAAACTTTTTAAAGACAAATGTTCACCTGTGAAACTTTTAAAAAGATGAACTAGTTTCTCAGTGTTTGGTGATGGCCTCATCTTTTTCAGTACTACAAATGGCCATGAATATTCCACTACATGAGAAGAAAGAGCTCAGCTTTGGGTGAAGGACTGTGAAGAAATGTCAGCAGGGTCGGCTTCAAATTTGCAAAGATCCAATATGGCCCTATACCGTGTTGCCCCATTATCATAGGTGGAGATGATCCTGGTTCTTGGTCTTTGGCCAAGTCATGTTTTAAATGTCCATGTTGGATGACCACAACTGGGGAAAGGAAATGTTAAATGCATCTGAAGTGTAGACAACATATACCGGTATTTCTGCTCAGTGTTCCTGAACCTGCATGACTGCCAGCAGTTCATTCATTTTATATGATTGAAAATATCTATATTCTTCTTTATATCTAACACAGGCGTGGGCAATTGCCGGCCCTCCAGGTGTTTTGGATTTCAACTCCCAGAAATCCTAACAGCTGGTAAACTGGCTAGGGTTTCTGGGAGTTGAAGTCCAAAACACCCGGAGGGCCCGCAATTGCCCAGGTCTGATCTAACATCTTGAGTACTTTTAATGAACCCCCATTGTACTGTCCTAAAAATATTCAAAGATAAAATGCTTATTAGGTGTACTTAAAGTTGTGTCTTCAAAGCACTTTCTCCCAGAAATAGTTCAGATGTTATTAAATTGCTCTCTAGAATTCTATGACTTCCTAGCTCTCCTCTTTAGAAATAAAGAGAATACAGATCTTCTTTGCTTGGACGTTCAAAGAGACCGTTTCTACAAACCAATGTTAGTTTGGCACCAGTTTCTGATACACCCCCTCTTCATCCCATTTTCTTGTATCATGTCTATTAGATTGTAAACCGGCAGTCAGTAACTGTCTTGTTCTTTAATCTTTGAATGGCACTTAGTATATTTTGCATGCTTTTTATACAGCACTATTGCTTCGCTCACTCTGCTAAAGAAAAAGAAATTGGCCTGTCACATTAAATTAAGCTTCTGTCCTGCTCTCCACTCTTTGATGATACAGAAACCAGCTGAGATTCTGCTTTCTCATGAGGAATTTAGTAGCAAAGTAACACTTTAAATAGCAAATACTGTTGTCGATTAAGTGCTCCTCTGCTGGAGTCTTTTCATTTCGTATTTTTAGCTTGTCCCAGTTTTCTTACCTTAACTCCAGTAGCTTGTTTTGAATGTACAAATAAATCTAATGTTTATGTACATAACAGTTCACCCAGCATAATTATGCACAACTGGTGACTATGTGGAATCTCACACCATTCGGTTTGACTGAATAGAGACAGTTCCTAATTAAAAATGTGAACCTCAATCAAAGATGCACCACCTCCAATCTGCCATGTTGTCTGAAGTTACACCTGCAAGTTCCTTCAATACTCTTTATTAAAGTTTGGCAATCCCAATTTGGATTGGGGTACTGTTTACAAGTGAATTTATACTGTGTGCTGTGCACTTTCAGTCTCCTTTCTGGAGAGAAAAAGTGGGATATAAATAAATAGAAGAAGAAAAAGAAGAGAAGGAGGATATTTATCATAGCATGTTATTTAGCATTGACTTTGGGCTCCATTACCCAAATCATTTGTTACTGATGCTAACACTGTTTTCTCGTTGTCTTGATGTTCTTTCCAGGAAAGGAAGTTTGTTGGGGGTTCTGGGCAGATTACTGAAAAGATCCTGGAACTACTCAAGGACAGTGTTAAACTGGAGAGACCTGTAGTTCATATTGATCAGTCTGGTGACGGTGTCATTGTGAAGACACTTAACCATGAGACTTATAAGGTAAATAATTAAGAGCATATGCATGTAAGTGAGGCCATGACAATATAATCAGCTCTTAGGATGTTATCACATGAGTTTGAAAGCTGCATTGGAGGTTCACTAGCCATTAATTAAGAAGATTACTATCACATCATTGTAAACTCATTGTAAACCAATCTTCAAGTTAAGTTGAAGCAGTCATGTTCGAAATTCCATTTCAAAGCTACTCAATTCACATGCAACCAGATTTCCAAAGCAATTTTAGTCATGCAGTAATGTGAAGCCACTACTGCAATGACTTTGGGGCCAGGGATTTGTTTTGTGGGCATGTTGTGGGTGTTCCTTCTCTCTACTTCTATTGTTTGTTCCCAGTATGCTACCATTGCCACTTCCAGTAGGAAGAAAAAGAAAAGGTTTGGGTACTAAGCCAAATGTTTCTCCTTTCTCCTCAATCGCTTCCTTAAAAAAAAAAATCAAGTAACTGCACTGATCCATGGTTGCATCAAGCTGCTGATAAAAAAATTTCATCTCCTAATTAAAGATTTCCTTTTCTTGCAAGGCAAGATCATTCTACAGAACTTCTCACTCCTGTATGGTTTTGTTTTGCTAAAAAATGTTTCAAAGTCAAAGCTACACCTCTAGCTTGCAGAATAAACACAATATGAAAAGCCTTAAGTTTAGGTCACAGTTATGCAGTGGGTTAAACTGCTAAGCTGCAGAACTTGCTAATTGATAGGCCAGCTGTTCGAATCCGCAGATGGACTCCCATTGTTAGCCCCAGCTTCTGTCAACCCAGTAGTTTGAAAACATGCAAATGTGAGTAGATTAATAGGTACTACCTTGGTGAGAAGGTGGCAATGCTCCATGCAATCATGCTGGCCACATGACATAGGAAGCATCTATGGACAATGCTGGCTCTACGGCTTAGAAATGGAGATGAGCACCACCACCCAGAGTTGGACATGACAACCCTTAATGTCAAGGGAAAACATTTACCTTACTTAAGTTGAATGCACCATCAAATCTAATGTGCACCTCAATTTTCAAAACCCTGGGGAAAAAGTATTTACTGGCTATTGTAATGTGCCAGGTGCATGATGGGTCTGTGATGATCAAACCCGTTCTGGAAGCCTCGTGTGATAACATCCTTAGTTCACTATAATCAGCCCCACCCTTGCATGTTGTTCTGGGGATGTGGTTGAAATCTCTTTTACTGATTTAATTATGAGAGCTTCTTCTCAAAGTCTGCTGTAATGATGTTCAGACACTGACCGTTTTCCCTGTCCATGGCTTCCTTTTTTAGTATATCACTGGACCAATACTTCATTGCTTATGGTGTTATTCTTGTACAAATATACATGTTACATTTGATTGATTGAAATGCTGAGTGTAAACATGTAGAAACTGTATAATGTTTTCATTTGCGCATTTGTAGGAAAAGTTCATCCCACTAATACTTAATAAGGATGTTAGTCTTTAGATGCCATGGTTACTCTTCTAGACTATGTTTCCCAAAGGAGATGAGATGTATGAGATCAGCACTACAGGGTTTAAAAAACAACAACAACCACAATTGATGACACATTCATTGCTGTCTGCATCTGGCAGAATTGTACTGTAGTTGAAGGGGGAAATCATCAGCTGCAGAGATCTATTTTGATTTTTAATTGTAATTATATTTCCATGTGTTTCACAGTCATATGAGTTATTTTGTAAGAGCAGTATGCCTTGAAGTGAGGACTTGAAAATATTTTAAATATGTAATAAAATATACATCTGAAGCTTCCCTTGTGTCGCCTCTGGGTTGAGAAAGGTGGCATAGAAATGTAGTAAATAATAAATATTTTAAATTTTGCAGGGCAGGTATGTGATCAGTGCCATTCCCCCAGTCTTAACCACAAAGATTCATTTTGAGCCAGCTCTTCCTACCAAAAGAAACCAGTTAATTCAGCGCGTTCCCATGGGATCTGTCATTAAATGCATGATGTACTACAAAGATGCCTTCTGGAAGAGGATGGGTATGTGTGTATCATGTCATGCAGAATTTAATGAGTATCATAGAAAATACAGTGTCTTGGGTGAGATAGATAGCATCCAGGGGTACTAAAAGAAATTGTAAATACATGTTGAGCCTCTCTTATCCAAAGCACTAGGTAACAGAGGTTTTTCAGATTTTAGATCTTGGATTTTAGTTCATATTAAATGTATACAATTGTTATGCTTAATGCTTTTTTAAATTAGTCCAATTCATACTTTAAAATAGTATAACTTATTATAATGTTTCCGTGGTTTTACATATTTGAGCTGTCACTGTACATGACAAGGGGTGGTAAGATATACATTAAAGCAATTTTTGCATTGCTTTGATCAAGAGTCTCACATAGGAAAGTCGGGCAGTTTAGAGAAGTCAGAGGATTTGTTCTGAATGACAGTTTACAAGAACGGTGCCATTTTTTTTTAAAAAAAAAAAGATTGCATGTGATCATCTGAAGTTTGCCTAGAATTAGTACTTCACACGGTGTATTTAATTCATGACTATCCTGTCTTCCTATTTCCTGTCAGGATTCTGTGGTGCCATGATCATTGTGGATGAAGAGGCTCCCATTTCAGTAACCTTAGATGACACTAAACCTGATGGGTCTGTGCCTGCCATTATGGGGTAATAAATCCAGTACTTTGTATACTGAGCCATAGTTGAATTCAATGAAGATCTAGGCAGTACTGAATGATATGAAGCTATGGGATTGATTCAAGCCTGTTTTCAAGGGATGCTGACCCCTCCAAACCTGGTCATAAAAGTGCACTGCAGTTTGCAGTGGCAAGGAATGGATTATTCCCTGCCCAGTTCTGGATCCCATTGGTCCATCAATGGAACATCACTACTGAACACAGTCAGATCTTTGTATCAATGGGATGTGCATCTATAGATTCAACCAAGTATGGCTTGAAAATATTTGGGGGCGAGATGAGAACTAACCAAAAAGTAAACCTTAATTTGCCACATAGTGAGCACGATGCTGATGTATAGACATAGTCTGTTGTAATCTCCTTTCATTTCAATGATCTTCAGGCTGTCTCTAACGCTCATTTGAATTGCTTGCCATTATACAGAAGAGACATCATTTTACTCCACCATTATATATAATGGGACTGGAGCATTCACAGATTTTGATATACAGTAGAGTCTTGCTTATCCAGCCTTCACTCATCCAACGTTTTGTATTATCCAATGCAGTCTGCCTCCCACCCAGATACACAGTTGTTTCAATACATTGCAATGTTTTGGTGCTAAATTCGTAAATACAGTAATTACTACATAACATTACCATGTATGAATCGCTTTTTCTGTCAATTTGTTGTAAAACATGATGTTTTGGTGCTTAATTTGTAAAATCATAACGCAATTTGTCGTTTAATAGGCTTTTACTTAATCCCTCCTTATTATCCAACGTTTTCGCTTATCCAATGTTCTGCCGGCCCATTTATGTTGGATAAGTGAGACTCCACTGTACATGGAGGCAGGGTCCTGGAACTAAACCACAATGGATACTGTGAGCTACTGCATGGCTCAGGGGTTTTCTTTGCAGCTATCCTAGGATAAGAAACAGGATAAGAAGAATGTAAGCTCAGAGGTTGCTCAGCTTACTTCCATCGATACAACGATACAACACAATTTATTGATTAGCCAAAAGCCATATCAAATACACACAGAGTACAGTCACAACGCAATAATTCTAAAAACAATCTGAGGAGAATTCTAGACCATTACATCAGTTAGACCCCCTTTTTGCCCAGCAGGAGGGAATCTAAGGTAGGTGATAACAATTCACAGGTCCTCATCTCCAACACAATTTATTCCAATTGCATCTATGTAATCAGATCTTAGTTTCATAGCTTTACAGAGAAAACATGCAGGCTTACTTCCATCAGATTCTTAGATTCATCGTGTAGTGTAGATCTTTTAATGCTCAAAGTACAGCCCAAAGCAGAATAATCTGTATGATCTATTTATTTATTTAAATTTTTCAATGACAAATATTTTACATGTCTATATTTTTCAAACCAGCATATTAATGCATGCAATTTTTTCCTATATAGCTTCATCCTTGCAAGAAAGGCATTTAGATTAACAGAACTTAGCAAAGAAGAGAGGTAAGAATAAACAACTTCTAAATGCAACTATAATTGAAAAGTCTGTTTTTCTTCTTTAATCAAAATTAATTTCGATAATTCAGAGATTTCTTTATCATAAAAAAATCAAGGCCTTTTTCTGTTAACATATGGAGTAAAACATCAAAGGACAATCAGGATACAGTACTACTATTAATCATCACCATCATATACAGTAATTTCCATTCTTATTTTTATCAATTAATTAATTTTTAAATCTCAGTCTCCTTCTTCCATTGAGCTTTCATCTATGTCTTAGCTTAGCTCATCAGCCTATCCATTACTACTGGCTTGCTGGATTGATTTATGTTCTTTGAAATTCTTGTACTGCTATATATTGAGAAATACATGGAAAATTTGCAACCTTTAAAACTGGCTACAAAAGAGAGTGTGGGGGAGGGAGAGGGAGAGAGAATGACCTTTGCTCCTTTGAAGGATTTGACCCCAAGTTTCCATCATCCACATTCAAAATTTAAGTTACTGCACCACATTGATTTTTACATTTTATTTATTTATTTATTTATTATTTGATCTTGTATGCTGCCACTCCTTGAGGGCCTCAGAGCGGCTCACAATATAGTATAGAAAAACGCAATAGAAACACCATAAAAACAACTTAACATTAATTAGTACCAGATTAAAATTCAAAGTTCGAATGCCAACCGAAACAGATGAGTCTTACAAGCCCTGCAAAAGGCCGTTAGGTCTCACAGGGCACGGACTTCAGTTGGCAAGGTATTCTAGAGATATGGTGCCAAAATAGAGGAAGCTCTGCGCCTTGTCGATGTTAGGCGAATGGCTTTAAAGCTAGGCACTTCTAGTAGGTTTAGATCTTCTGAACGGAGTGGTCTCTGTGGTTGGTAGGGGGTGAGACGGTCCTTCAGATACACCAGCCCTAGACCATACAAGGCCTTGAAGGTTAGTACAATCACTTTGAAAGTGATCCGGTGCTCGATAGGCAGCCAATGAAGCTGCTGCAGAATAGGAGTAATATGACATCTCACTGGAGCCCCAGTGAGAAGTCCGGCAGCAGCTTTCTGGACGAGCTTAATTTACATGTTTCCCCAAAATAAATGCAATTTTGCAGTCCATGAAACAAAATCAGAGCAATGCAAAGCACAACATTTTAGCTCACTGTACAAAGTCCATCCATAACTAAGCAACTTTCTGTACATGTATGGATGATATGTTAGAGATTTCACTAAGAGAAAATAAACTTACTGTGTGTATAGATTGATGGTTGGAAAGAGAATGAGAGAAATGATTTCTAATCTAGGGGACTGGTTATGTGGAGGATGGGACTAATACCCATTGCCTTCTGCTACCATCTAAGGTAAAGAAAGAATAATATGGGTTATTCTGCAAGAAAAAAATTGAAGCTTTCCAGATCCACCCAACATCCACATTGCAATGGGGTTGAGAAGGCTCCTGCAGTATTCAGAAGCTGGATAAAGTCTAACGGATTTGTGTTTAAACTTTAGTATATGTCAGAAGTACTGTTTCCAGGAATCATGAAATCATAGAATCTTTGTATTGGAAGATATCATAAGGTCCATCTAACCCATCTCCCTGCCTTGCAGGAATATAAAAATAAAGCATTCCTGAAAGATGCCCATTCACCCTCTATTTATTTTATTTTTTTATATTTCCATAGTCTGGCAAAGACGATCCTTGCTACTGTAGACATATAAAAGAAAAGTATATCTTCGTTTTTATCTAATATTAGGTCTTTATCCATTATCCCTAGTAGAAAATATTCTGGCCGCAGTGGGAATTCTTTATGCAGTATGAGTTGTATTTCTTTATGAATTGTTCTCCAGTAGGCTGTTGTTTTAGGGCAGGTCCACTACATATGGAAGAAGCTGCCTGTATGGGTCTAACATTTCCAACAGTTAGAAGAAGCTTTGTTATACATTATGCCTATTTTCTTTGGTGTAATATACCAACGATGGAATAATTTCATCCAATTTTCCTTTAGATCTGAGGCATATGTATATTTTAGCTTTTTGGTCCATATCAACTGCCATTCTTATAGCTTGATCGATCTTCCTATATTTTTAGCCCATTTCACCATACAGTTTTTTATGCTTTCTGTTTCCGTCTCCCAGTCAATCAGCCTACTATATAATTTTGTTATAATCTTTTTTGTCAGATTTAATCATTTTCCCCCAAAAATCTTCATTATTATTGAAACCTGTTTTTTAAATCTTTTTCATAGATGTTTTTAATTTGAAAGTACTGACGCCAGGATATTCCCCCAATTATTTGTGTTAGTTCCTCTTGCGTCTTTAATTTAAATTGTCCATTTTCAATTTTCAAAATATCTCTATATGTCAACCAATTTTTCCAACCTTGTTGCCTCCTTTGTTCCGCTTCGACTGGAGATAGCCACAAGGGTATTTTTGTATAGAAGCATGTTTTGTATTTCATCCAAGTTTTAATCAGGGCTGATCGTATAAAGTTATTTCCGATTTTTTTTTCTATTTTGGTCTTGCCATACAAAAGGTATGCATGCCATCCTAGTCTAAGGTCAAACCCTTCTAGAGTCAGTAGTTTTTCCTTTTTCAGTGAAATCCAAACTTTTACCCACACCAGGGCACATGCTTCATAGTAACATTTCAGATCTGGCAAACCGAAACCCCCTCTTTGTTTTTTTATCAGTCGTTATTCTATGATTTATACAGGGTCTTTTCCCGTTCCACAGGAATTTTGTTATTTCTTTATTCCATGAGGTAAATATTTTATTATTCCTTATAATAGGTATATTTTGGAACAGGTATAACATTTTTGACAATAAATTCATTTTGACTGCTGCAATTCTTCCTAATAAGGAAAGATTCAAGAAACTCCATTGTTTTAGATCTTTTTTTATAATTTTCCATGTCTCTTCATAGTTGTTTTAAAGTAATTGTGAGTTTTTCGTGGTGATCCAAATCCCCAGGTATTTGATTTTATTTTTTATCTGGAAGTTTGACTTATTTTGTAATATTTCTTGATTTTTCTTTGTCATATTCTTAGTTAACATTACTGGGTTTTTTCTCATTAATTTTAAGAACGGCTACTTTTCCATATTCTTCTATTACTTTTAGCCATTTTTCTATATTTTTAACTGGATCCTGAATTATGCAGATTATATCATCTGCATAAGCCTTTATTTTATATTCCTGTTTGGCTATTTTAGTCCTTGCAGTTCTTTATTTTCTCTTATTGATTTTATCAATACCTCTAGTGCCATTATATACAATAAAGGGGATAGGGGGCATCCCTGTCATGTTCCTTTATTTATCATGAAATCATCTGTTAGATCTCCATTTATTTGTAATCTTGCTTTGTGTTCATGATAAATTGCGTTAATGGCATTATTAAATTGGAAACCAATATCCATTTCCTTTAGCATGAATTTAAAAAAATTCCAATTCGGATTGTCGAATGCTTTCTCTGCGTCCAACGAGAGAAGCGCCATTTCCTTCTGTATATTGGTGTCATAATATTCTATGGTGTTGATTATTGTGCGTAGGTTATCCTTAGTACTTCCGTTTGGCAGGAATCCCGATTGTTCTTCCCCTACCCAAGTCATCAAGAATTTTAAAAGTCTATTGGCTAGAATTTTTGCAAATATTTTATAATCTACGTTAAGTAGCGAAATTGGCCTAAAATCTCCTACCGAAGGGGTTGGTTGTGTTCCTTTTTTGATTAATGTTATTACTGCTTCTGCCCATGTTTTGGAGGGGTTTCCCCTTGTAGTATTAAGTTCATTAGTTTGTTTAGCTGGGGTAACAGTTCCTCTAACATTTGTTTGTAAAAATCAGCTGTAAATCCATCTGGGCCTGGGGCTTAATTGGTGTCTAATGAATGTATTGCTTCAGTTATTTCTTGATCTGTTATTTCTTTATTTAATGTATCCCTTTCCTCTTCTGTAATTTTTTGAATTTTCTGATGTGAGAGATATTGGATAATGTTTTCTTCTGGAATCTGTTCAATTCTATAGAGATGTTTGTAAAATTCCAAAAATTCATTTTGTATGTCCAATTTTTTGGTTAGAGTGACTTCTTTTTTTTAATATTAGCTATTTGTTGGGATTGTTTTTTCCTCCTTAGCTTTCTAACTAACCACTTCTCCAATTTATTTGTGTTTTCGAAAAAGTCTTGTTTAATGTATTTATATTTTAGCTAAATTATCCATTTCCAAATGGTGTTTTCTCTGTCTATTCAACCTCTATTTGATAATCGTCAAAGATGGAAAATCCACCATTCTCCCAGTCCTTCTATTCCATTGTCAAATTGCTCTCACAATAAAAAAAGTTAACCTTTATGAAGAATCCCTTTTCTTGTTGTCTAATTTCATCAGTTCATTTCCTTGCCTCTACAGGAACAGAAAACAAGCTGACTTCATCTTTTATATGACATCTATCCAGATTTTTTTTTTTTAAAAAATGGTTATGTTACATTTCAACGTTCTCCTGTCCAAGTTAAATATATCCCACTTCCTAGGCCATTGACTGGAGCCAGTGGGTTAAACCACTGAGCTGTTGAACTTTCTGACCCAAAAGGTCGACTGTTTGAATCTGGGGAGCAGGGTGAGCTCCTGCTGTTAGCCCCAGCTTCTGTCAACCTAGCTGTTTGAAAATATGCACATGTGAGTAGATCAATAGGTACCACTCCAGCAGGAAGGCAACAGTGCTCCATGCAGTTATTCTGGCCACATGAACTTAGAAGCATCTACCGACAACGCTGGCTCTTCATCTTAGAAATGGAGATGGGCACCATCCCCCTTTAAACCATTCACAATATTTAGTTTCCAATCTCTTGATAATCTTGATCATCCTTCTCTGGACATGTTCTTTCTTATTGATATCCTTCCTGAACTGTGTAGTGCCCAGAACTGCCAAATAAAGCACCAAAGTAGACTAGAGTAACACTAATACAGAGTGAGCATCCCTTATCCAGAATTCTGAAATTTGAAATACTCCAAAATTATCCAACTGAGTAGTTGAGGTAGTAACACCCTTATTTTCAGATGCTTCACTTTGTTTCACGCACAACATTCTGTATGCAATTACCTCTAGGCTATGTCTATATGGCACATATAAGACATAAATGAATTTTGTGGTTAGGCTTGGGTTATATTATTGCATGTTTATGAAAATACAGAGTTTCCAAAATCCAATAAAATCCAAAACACTTCTGTTTCAGGTAGGGGATACTCAATCTTTTCTTTCCACTGTTAGGACACTATACTTGTGAAATAATACAGGATTCATCTGTAGTATTTTTGTCAATAATACCATCTTATCTGTTGAAACTGTAACACTTTATTTTTTTATCTTTTTCATCTTTGTGTAGGAAGAAAAGAATATGTGAACTGTATGCAAAAGTGTTGGGATCAGAAGAAGCATTACATGTAAGAAAGAAGAGCAGCAAATATTGGTGGAATATTAAATGAATGCAATTTTATGGATCAGCTACATAAATTGTTAGTTCCTAGACTAGGTCATAAGTCTCATATATCATAATGGATCAGAAGTATTTTACCTTGCACTTTGAATGTACTTTTGACATTTAAATAGAATACTTTTAAGCCCTTTTGTGTTAAGTTCCCAGAGAGAGAAAGGGGAGAAAGGAAATAATGAATGCAGAAAAAAACAAGAAATGTCAGATCCTGGCCTTTTGCTCTTCCTTAATAGCAATGCCATTTTCTCAGTATTAAAACAACACATTTTGTGGATGTTAAAATCTTGAACTACAGCCTGCCATTGTAGAAAATTGGATTTTCAGAAGCTTGACAGATGAATACTGTTATAACTTTAACGGTTTTGATTGAAGATATTATATAGCTACAAATGGATGCTAAAAAAGTAAAGTTTATGATTTCTAGCTTTTTATTTTGAGTGGATGAAACTGGATCCTGCCTTAGAGGAAGGTTGTTCAGAAGCTGATACAAGATTACAGTGTATTGAGTCTCCCATGAGTCTTTTGTATCCATTGCACTCTGTTTATATATTTATTCAATGTTCCAAAATAATCCGTTGGTTGAAGCCCAGGGTTAAATTCATCACATGTTGGTATAAATCCCACAAATCCAAGAAAACAAAACATGAGATTATTCTTCCATTGGTCTGCCTCTCGGTCCATAATGATTGTGGTCACAAATTGTGTTTGCTTACAACTTACTTTCCAGCACCCACATTTTTCCATGGTCTTTCAGGCCCATATCCTGGTGGAGAGGATGAAGTGCCTAAGACCAGAAAAAAATGCCTCATATATTATCATGTCCCTGGATTGCCTTATGAAGCATCTGAACCTGTATTTCTAAAGGAACCTTCTCTTTAAAATTGATCCATGGGTTCTGTAAGTTGTACGCAAACACAAAGTATGGCATTGTAAGGCTGTCTCTCTGTATCCACGGGTTCCTTATCAATGGATTTAACCATCCAAGGCAAAAAAAATCACCCTGCCCTGGTCCCTGTCTCCGAAATTCCAGTGCCATTTTGCTACACCATTGCATGTAATGGGATATGAGCATCCACAGATTTTGGTATCCGCAGCATATTTAGTATGAGATATGAGCATAATTTGGGTATACTGGAAAGATTAATAATGAGGTTTGCCATTTTGTGGTTGTTGTTGTTGTGAATAGTAGCTTTATTAGTATTAATTTATATGCCACTTTTTCTCTCGTAAAAGACACTCAAAGTGACTGAGCCCTGAAATTTCATACCCTGAGACCAAGTTATGATGCCTTTCCAAATAAGTTGAATTTTAAAGAACAGTCACTTGCACACATAAAATGTAAGTGAACGGCTTATGGACGCTAAAAGAAATTTTGTTTCATTTGTCCATCCTACAGCCAGTGCATTATGAAGAAAAAAACTGGTGTGCGGAGCAATATTCTGGCGGTTGCTATACAGCTTATTTTCCACCCGGCATTATGTCCCAATATGGAAGGTAAAACTAAATACGATATTTTTCTTCGATATGGTTGTCTGAAACTGTATTCCTGTCATGCAACATATTGCTTTTAAGGTAATTTCTAGAGTAGTAAATGTTAGCAAAACAGAAATCTTCTTCCTTATAGAGATGTTTCTATTGCCCTGGGCTTTTTCATCAAGTGCATGAAACTTTATCTTTAGATGGCTTGTAGTTCATCTAAATCAATATTTCAAAACAATTAATTATGGTTGATTGCAGATTACAGATATGCTAGACCTGGGTAAGCATGAAAGGTTTTCTCTAAAACTCAGATGGACAATGAGATTTTGACACCCCCCCCCCCCCCCATGGCAGCATCTTCAATTAGATATTATAACCCAATTAGATAACAGGGATATATAGCCGCTCCCTTCCTTTTGAAGTTATCACTGTATGAAACAAAAATATATTCTCAAACCTGTAATTTGGGGGGGGGGGGGACGGAGGATGTTTCCTTATTTCCTGAAAGCATCATTTCTTTTTAACCAAGCAAATTCAATGCAGCACCACACTCAACTGTGTAGTAGCATATGTCTCTTGCCATTGATAGATATTGGAATATAGAAAATAGGCCATTACCTGCAAGTGGATGATTCCACTGGCCATCACACACTTTGGTGCCTCAAATGTTAGTATAGTTGACCTGCTGATTCCAAAAATGGAACCGGTTTTCCTCTATCAGCTTTAGTGTTTGAGATACAGGAACATATAATCTATCAATCACCATCTGCTCACCCATAGAAAACCATGATAACCACACAGCTGTATAAAATCCACATTGAACTGGATTATATAGTAGTGTGGACTCAAATAATCCAATTCAAAGCAGATATTATGGATTTACCTTGATATTCTGGGTTATATGGCTGTGTGGAAGGAAGGACCCTAAGAAACTAAAGCTGATGTGGTCTATCCAATGCAATTTTAAGAATCAGAGGCCCAAAAACCAAGACACCAAGATATTTTTTTGCTGGGCTGTGTTATCTCTGTTCTCATAACATGTGTTGTAATGTTTCTTTCAAAGGGTAATTCGTCAGCCAGCTGGAAGGATATACTTTGCTGGCACTGAAACAGCTACACAGTGGAGTGGCTATATGGAAGGAGCTGTACAGGCTGGAGAGAGAGCTGCCAGAGAGGTAAAGAGAGCTCATACTATGGACTAAAAACCCAATGTGGTGAAGCAGTTTGGGAGACCAGGGTTCAAATTCCCAGCCAGCTATTAAAACTCACTGGGTGACTTCTCTGAACTCAGAGGCAGGCCCCTTCCACACAGCTGTATAAAATCCACATTGAACTGGATTATATGGCAGTGTGGATTCAGATAACTCAGTTAAAAGCAGATATTGTTGATTATCTGCCTTGATATTCTGGGTTATACAGCTGTGTGGAAGGGCCTGAAGACAACCACAACCCCTTTAAATAAGGGCAGTTCCAGACAGCCCTTTATCCCAGGATCATTCACATTTTTAAAACGCAGATGTTCCTGGGGGGCTGTCTATACCCACCCCAGAAAGCGCACGCTCCAGACATCCGGGTGAGTGTCCGGATGTCTGGAGGCCCTACTCCCCTCCCCAAAGCCTCCAGACCCCTTTGAAAAAAATGAAAACTTACCCAGCCTCCATTACAGGCTTTGAGCAGCTCTCCCGGTGCATAGAAATGATGTGCCAGGAGAGCGGGGTGGGGAGCAATTTTCCTCCTCCCCCACCTCCCCCTCCTAGCACATCATTTCTACTTGCCGGAGAGGTGCTTGAAGCCTGTAATGGAGGCCAGGTAAGTTTTCATTACTTTTCAAAGGGGTCTGGGGGCTTCAGGGGAGTTTAGCAGTTTATTTAGCCCGGTGAACTGTGGTAATGATGTCTGGACATGGAATAAATTCACTATCTAATTAATTTGCCACAAATCAGAGTTTTTCTGGTTTGTGGTGAATTAATCCAGGATTGTACAGAACATTGTCTGGACAGCCCTCCTTTATTGCAGTAGATACCGCAATAAACGTACTGTCTGGGCAGGCCCTAAATCTTGCTAAGAAAAATCTGACTTAGTGTTCATCAGAGACAACTTGAAAACATGCAACCACCACCACCACAACAGTACTAAGAACTGTGCCAAGAAGCCTTTT
Source organism: Anolis apletophallus (assembly GCA_030556195.1). Lineage (NCBI taxonomy): Eukaryota > Metazoa > Chordata > Lepidosauria > Squamata > Anolidae > Anolis > Anolis apletophallus. Next base: position 52,346,837 of record JARBWK010000004.1, on the reverse strand, counting down.
AGTCTTGGAATTTGTATATGAATTGAAGTGATTGTGCTAAAGAAAGAAGGCTCATCAAATTAAAAGAACTGAAAAGCAGTTACACAACTCTAAACACTCTCAAAACTAAAGGCAGTCACTTGCATAACAGAGCTGGCTGCTGTTGAATTCCACTTACTGTGGTTTAGTGTCCTTGAAATTGCTAAACTTGTTTTTATGCACAGCTACATTTTTCAAACAAACTGTTGATTACATAAACCAAAGTACCTGTGTTGGCCTTTCCACAGAGCTATATAACCCAAAATATCAAGGCAGAATATCCACAGTATCTGCCTTGAACTAGATCATCTGAGTCCACACTGACATATATTTATTTACTTACTTACTTATTTCATTAATCCGGTTCAATGTGGATTTTATACAGCTGTGTGGAAGGAGCCATAGTATTTTAGTTTAATCCAAGATGCTGCAGTGTTCTTAATAGTTTCAGTGACCATTTAGGTCTAGTCCAATGAATGAGGGTGAATCTATACATGAATATGATAAATTGTTTAGAACCCACTTCCAGATTACTCAGGCTCCTTCCTCACTGCTCAATAAAATCCCATATTATCCTCTTTGAACTGGAACATATGGCAATGTGGACTCGGATAACCCAGTTTAAAACTGATATTGTGGGATTTTTTGCCTTGATATTCTGCGTTATATGGCTGTGTGGAAAGGCCCTCGGGGCAACCAGCTGAATCATCAAAACTGGCTACAATTTATCATATATTGTACTTTTATTTTGCACACTGCAGTTTGCATTGATCTAGAGCAGGGGTCCTCAAACTAAGGCCCGGGGGCCAGATGCGGCCCTCCAAGGTCATGTACCCAGCCCTTGCTCAGGGTCAACCTAAGTCTGAAACTACTTGAAAGGACACAACAATGACAACAATCCTATTTCATCAGCCAAAAGCAGGCTCACACTTCCCATTGAAATACTCATAAGTTTATATTTGTTAAAATTGTTCATTTTAATTATTGTCTTGTTTTTAAGTGTTTTTATGCACTACAAATAAGATATGTGCAGTGTGCATAGGAATTCATTCTCCCCCCCAAATTATAATCCGGCCCTCCAACAGTTTGAGGGATTGTGACCTGGCCCTCTGTTTAAAAAGTTTGAGGACCCCTGATTTAAAGTAGTGGTTCTCAACCTGTGGGTCCCCAGGTGTTTTGGTCTACAACTCCCTCCCTCCCTCTCTCTCTCTCTCTCTCTCTCTCTCTCTCTCTCTCTCTCTCTCTCTCTCTCTCTCTCTCTCTCTCTCTCTCTCTCTCTCTCTCTCGCTCTCTCGCTCTCTCGCTCTCTCGCTCTCGCTCTCTCTCAAGCTAAGGTAAAAGCAAGGAAACAAAAAAAATGGTTTGCTGGCCATTTCTGAACTACTGTTCTTCATTAGCAAGTATGTCCCATAGACTATTAGAAAGTGTCTGATCTGAAGGGAGTTTGAGCTTGAATGACCCTAGCTTGTAGCGAGCATGTGACAGAGTGAATGTAAGTAAACCTGTTTTTATCTGGGCTTGTTAGGGTAGATACAGTTGGAGAAACTTTGCTCCCTGAGGCAGTAAATTTGTGTTCCCATGCCCTGGGCAAAGTGCATAGTAGTCAAAGTCAGCTTAGTTACTTTAGCACAAACAAAATCCTACCATTCTTCTTGGCAGCAAAAATATAATAATAATAAATGAAATAACAAGGAACTTGGTGTCCTTTTGTGATTTCCAAATCTGCTTTCTCAGATGGCTGCCTCATTCTGTTGTATGACAAGTCCATCTCTGGCAATGAATTATCTTCAGGCTGTGGCCTCTGTTCCATGTAGACTAGTGTCACACATAGCTGTACTGTAATATTTGAAAAGGATCCACATGGGAGGGACAATGTTGTACATCTCTAAACGCCCTTCCACACAGCCCTATATCCCAGAATATCAAGGCAGAAAATCCCACAATATCTGCTTTGAACTAGGTTATCTGAGTCCACACTCAGATAATGTGGGATTTTCTGTCTTGATATTCTAGGATATAGGGCTGTGTAGAAGGGCCCTTAGATATCTTCCTGGAAGCCATTGTTGCATAGATCAATCAATTGCCTGCCTATCACTGATTCAGACATCACTATTTCAGTTTGGAATCCATGTAAGCTGAAATGCAACCCTACTACATGCCTGGTGTCTTATTGCTTGATTTATATGATATAAAATTATTGTTATTCTTTAAAGCAATTTCTGAATACAATTATAGCTCAGGAAGTCATTGTGCTTGATGCCCCAGAATTCAACAGTTTTTGTCCAAGCTACAGTACTGAGTTTTACATAAAAATTCCAAAATTAATAAGAGCACATGGTGGGATCCTGCCATAAATCACTAGGATTTTTTTTAACAAGGCCTATGGTTCATCTTCTAGACTGTAGAATTAATGCAGTTTGGCACCACTTTGCCTGCTCAATGCTATGGGATCTTGGGAGTTGTGGTTTGGTGAAGCATCAACACTGTTTGGCAGAGAAGATTAAACAACTTGTAAAACAACAACATTGGTGATTCCATAATGTGGCTGTTAAGTAGTGTCAAACTGCATTAATTCTACAATGTAGAAGCACAACCATATAACACTAGTGGGTTCTTAGACACACTGCTGCTAATACCTGATGTTTAAAAAGAGAGGAGAAATAAAAGAGAGCTCCCTGATTTCTGAGTTAAAGAGGAGTTGTTGTTGTTGTTGTTGTTGTTGTTGTTGTTAAGTATGCCCCATGGACCCCTTTTGGAACTAGTTGTGGGCCTTAGCAGTTACACTTCGACAAGCCAGTGACGATTCGTGATTTAAAAAGTCCTTCCACACAGCCATATAACCCAGAATATCAAGTTCCATTGGGTTATGGAACTCACTTCCAGAAGAGGTTGTGACAGCTGTCAGCCTGAACAACTTCAAGGCAGGATTAGACAGATTCATGGATACCAAGTGTATCGGTAGTTACTGAAAAGGACATTCAAGTGCCACCTCGGAGTTGGTTGAGGTAGGCAGGATTTCCCTGGGTACTGGTTGTGGGGGGTCGGGAGCAGGTCAGGGTTTTGCCCTCCCTTCTGCTAGAGATCCCCGTGTACAACTGGTGGGCCACTGTGTGATACAGAATGCTGGACTAGATGGGCTGAGGCCTGATTCAGCATGGCTCTTCTTATGTTCTTATGTTCTAAGACCAATCATCCACAGTATCTGCTTTGAACTGAATTATCTGAGCCCACACTGCCATATAATCCAGTTCAACATGGATTTGATACAGCTGTGTGAAAAGGGCATAATTTTCTGTCTTCCAGATATTATGCAGCATGGGAAAGATTTCAAAGAGTGACATTTGGCTAACAGAACCAGAATCAAAGGTAAGTGTTCTTTCATGTACCCTGCTAAGATTCCTGGATGCAACATTTCCACTGCATTTCCTAAATTATTTGATCAATTTTTTTGTCATTAGAATGAGGATATCAAATGGAAAAATCATCATGATCTTAACACTAGATCTATTGCCCTTATTTCTAGAGAGGTTATTTCTCAAGTATGTGTTTGATAAACAAAAGCCCATATAGCCCTGCAGACTCCCATCTGAGAAATGGGAAACAATGGCTATTTTATTGCTCACAGCATCTTCACATGGATTTAAATGTGACAAGCTTTTTCTATGGGGACGAGACTGCAGACCTCATCACACCAGAGTGTGTATCCATTTTAAATCCTGTAGCTGCCTCCTGCAGAGTTCTAGGGTTTGAAACTTTGAGCAGATTAAAGGACCCTACCTAAACTACAAATCCCAGAGTTCTGCAGAAGGACAAAGCATTTAAAGTGGATAGACAGTGCAGAGGTGTCAAGCTCATTTTCATCTGCCTTATCGTTGCCTTCAAAGGGCCAGTTGTAATTGTAAGGCTGTATAAATGTACAGTAAATATGTTTCTCTGGCACTGAAACAATTAAACTAGGGGCCCAGATTTGGCCCACAGGCCATATGCTCTAGTGTGATGAGGTGGTAAGTTTTACATTCTGCTTAAGTGTAGCATGTTGTCTTTGTGACTGGGTAAATATTATGATGGAAGCACCTAAGGGTGGGGGAACTGGGTTCAATCCTACTAATGGAAATATGCAGCATTTAGCATTTCAGCACAAGATGATCAGTTCAAAAATTAAAAGATATACATGATTTTTAAATAGAACTTCTTTAAGAAAGAATCAAATGCCCCTTTACCCTCTAAGTTTTGTAGTCAAATGTCTTGAATTACAGACCACCCTGAGAAATGCTTCCTAATTGGATGCTTAGTAAAGTTATTCCCCAATCATGCCATTCTAATTAATTGCTCCAGCATCTATCTGAACACTTTCTAATCCCCAACATTGTTTTTTGATGTCTCTATTGGTTTCTTTTTAACACATGGATTCTTGCATATACCACCAAAAGCTTTTCAAGCGTTGTAATAATAATAAAAAACTTTATTTGTACTCTGCCACCATCTCCCCAACGGGGACTCAGGGCGGCTTACATGAGGCCAAGCCCAACAACACAACAACAAAATAAAATCAATCAAAAACAACATAATCAGTTACATAGAGCATAAACTAAAAATACTACAATCAATATAAAATTACAGTAAAATAAAAGCATTTATGACGCAGGACAATGAGCGGGCCACATGTACAGAATTAAAATAGAAGGGATAGAGATAAAAACAGGGGGGTATTATTTATATCAAGCGCATATGTGAGGAAAAATATTTGCTAGCTCTGTTCTCTCTGCTGTAATTCTCCAAACAGGGAAAATAGCATTTGAAAAGCAAAAGCCTGTCAGGTATATGAAGGTTCTCAATGGAATCAGAAACCCACATTGCTGTCTGTGAGAGAAGAGTGATCACACATAGAGACAGGCTTAGTGTATCATAAGTTTACTAAATCCATATATAATAATACCTGAAGATGATTTGTATTTCTCAAATGTCAGAATTTTAAACTGAGGCAATTTTGTTGATGTAATAGCCAAGAGATCTAGCTTTTGTGTCTTAAGAGTTATTTACTGGGCTTGTGTGGTGAAGGATGACAAATTATTTAACAAAAAACATACTATGTATGTTTACTTTCTCAAACTTGCACATGATTCTGCATTTGTACACTAACAAGGGATATATTCTCATCTAGGATGTTCCAGCTCTCCCAATCACAACTACCTTTTTGGAAAGGAATTTACCATCTGTCTCAGGATTCCTGGTCCTTCTGGGATTTTCTTCCCTCTTCACTTCATTGGCTGCAGTTGGACTCTTTGCTTACAAGAAGGGACTTATCCCCCGAGCATGTATCTAATATAACAAACCCTATCTCCCCTGCCACTGTGGATGTTATCCTTAAAGAGGAGCCTTTCAGACTCTCCTTGGGACACCTGAATCAACTCCGTCAAATCGATTCAATACATGACCCCTGGAGTAAGTGATGTTCTATTTTCTTTCCCCATTTACTTTGCTTGATTGAAAGTCAGTGACCTTTCTTCTCACTGCGTTCTATCCATCCCCTGGTGATACTAATGAGAACAAACCAGAACAGATTTTGCACATTTTCCAATGTCTTTGGAAACCATCTGCTTGTCTTAATTTTTAAAAGAAACAAAATCTTATGGTGAACAAATAAATATTCAACTCAGATGCTCAGTCTGTCAAGTGCCTCATATTCTTACTGCTTTTGGAAAAATTGTTAATGTTTTTCAGCTATTATGTACTGAGTATTAAACCCACGATGGATTTGAATGAAGTGAAATAAATAATGTTAAATAGAGAAGCAAATTAAGAGTGAAAAGATCCTTTCCCAGGAGTTACATATTTGCTTCTTTTTTTAAAAAAAGTTCCTTAGTTATTTTACTAAGCACTGCATTATAGGAAAATATTTAGACTCCAGGGTTTTGGAAACCTATATTTTTATTACTAAGTTCTAGAAATCCACAATCAGTCTGACTGGTGGTCCTAACCTCTACTCCAATGTTGATAATAACCACTGTTTGAAAGACATTTGGCCAATAGTGGTCTTTTTAGAAGAACCACGTCCCTCATCTCTCTCAAAGCTTGAAAGTGTTTCTTTTTTGAGGCTGTGACTTCCAGAATATGGCAGTGGATGTGTAAGGTGCTGGACTCTGTGAGTTGTAGTGAAAATATTTTCCATGATCTAGGATAGTAGGATTTGAAGGGTCTTGTAACCTAGGTAGTTTACTCTGCAGGACTCTGGTGTCTCCTATCAGGTGGCTGTCTAGTCTTTGCTCTATGAAATCTAGGGAGGATCAACCCACCCACTCTCCAGAAGTATTGGCCCCTTTACCGAACTTAATGTCAAAATGTTCAGAATACAAGTTCAATATGCTTTGTTCAGAATTACAAAATCTAAAATACCGCAAAATCTGAAATTCTCCACATGATGGCTGGGATAGTGACACCTTTGCTTTCTGATGGTTTAATGTACACAAACTTTGTTCTATGCACAAAATCACTAAAATATACTGTACAAAATTACCTACCGGCTTTGTGTTTAATGTGTGCATGAAATATAAATGAATGTCAAGTTTATACTTGGGTCCCATCTCCAAGATGTCTCATCATGCACAACAATGGAAGTGCAGACATAGCAAACTCTGAAAAGAATCCCAGACACTTCTAACATCCCAAGCATTTGTCATAAGGGATACTCAATCTATATTTGCTTAAGCATATTGTATGTAGTTTTGTGCTTTGGGGTATCAAAGAAGAAGGCCTCTACTGTAATAGCCTTTCAGACATTGAAAGAAGACACATTTCCAATTTTCTTTTCTTTTCTGTTTGTTTATTAAAAGGCAAGTTTCAGACATGGACATAGTACTTCAGATGTGGTCTGACTAAAGGAGACACATTCCTCAATACTTTATAAACCCATTTGATAGTATTTTGCCATTACTCCCCTCCTCTCCTATGAGCAAACTGAAGAACTCTTAATTTAAAATAGAGAAAACTGTGATTTTGAAGTGCAACAGAAAGAGAATTTTCAATTGTGGCAACAGCCAATAAAATTAGATGTATTTTATTATCTTCCTCTCCCTTTGTTCCTACTACAATTATTTGAGGGCTCCTTTCACACATGCATTATAACCCAGGTTAAACTGGGTTAAAGGTGTAGGGATGGCTAAACGATCCTTAGCTAAAATGCAGGGAGAATCGAGTTAAAGCCTGCAAAACACGTGTTTAAAAGTTGCCCTTTAAACCCAGTTCTTCCTGAGAAACACACATTTTTCTATGCTGTGTATCCTTGCAGGTGTGGAAAAAATGTGTTTTCCTTCCTTCCCTCCTTTCTGGACTCCCTTCTGGCCCCCATGTCCCTCTCAATTTACAGGACAAACTTTCCATGCAGGCTAGCAGCCATTGCCTGTGTTCCCCCTCCCTGGAAGATCCAACAGGGGCCTTGGGGCAGAAACCCCCCTCCCCTACCCAAAGCCCTCCTTCTGCTCTTCTGAAGGAGCGGGGAGGGAGGCAGGGAGTCTTCAGGCTTTGGAGAGAGGGTGAGATATAAATAAAGTTTATTATTTATTATTCAGGCCTTGTCCAGTCTTCTCCCAGTAAATGCAGGAGGAAATTGGGGAAAGGAAGGGGGAGGCTGGCAGTGCCAATGCCCACCCTTGCAGATCTCTGATCACTGTGGGGTGAATATCTGGACACCTCCCCCCCCCCTGCAAAATTTCAGGGTTTAGGCCAGCTGTATGGTCTCCATCCCAAGAGGAAGTGGGATTTCTCTTGCATTTTTGGTTGTTTGGAAGTCCCAAGATAAGTTAAACTGAGAAACAGTGGTTTGAATCTAAAGCCCCTTCCACACAGCTTTTTTGTGTGTCAGGAATGACTCGAGAAACTGCAAGTCACTTCTGGTGTTATAGAATTGGCCATCTGCAAGGACATAGCTCAGGGGATGCACGGATGTTTTGGTGTTTTCCCATCCTTGTGAGAGGTTTCTCTAATGTCCCTGCTAGAGCTGATAGAGGAAGCTCAACCTGCTCTCCCCAGATTCAAACCTCTGACCCAAGCATGTAGCCGGGGGGGCTGGGGGGGCTTCAGCCCCCAAATTCTCAGGGTGGTCAGCGAGGAGGCCTTACTGGTACATTATTTAAACTGTTATGTTTATTCATATCATGATCTGATCACCATGCTCATTATATCCCACATTCATGGAGTTATTGGGATAACAATACAAAAGGTTTGCTAGGGTAGACCCTCTTCCACCCAGTCTCAGCCCCCCCGCCCCCTGAATCAAAATCCTGGCTACGGCCCTGCTCTGACCTGTCCATCAGCAGTCCTGCTGGCACAAGAGTTTAACCCATTGTACCACCAGGGGCTCCTTTCCACACAGCTGTATACAATCCATATTGAACTGAATTATATGGCAGTGCAGACTCAGATATTCCAGTTCAAAGCAGATATTGTGAATTATTTGCCTTAATATTCTGGGTTATATGGAAGGGTCCTAGGTTTTGTCCAAAGCAGAGCAGATCTACCAAAATTCTCCTCAAGTGTAGCTATGTATTCAACCCAATGTCTGGACCATAGTCAGCTATTAAGCAGGTATTTTGAAGCTAATTATCCTCTAACTATATCTGTTACACTGCTAATTCAAGGTAGTAAATGCACTAAATTGTTTTTTTAAAAAAAAATCCCTCCTACCATTTTAGCATCTATAAAGATTAATCCCTGGACAAATGACAGCCTGGCTACAAGTGAATCTCTATGGGCTAACATTCTCATCAGTAACCATTTTGGTAAAATAGTAGAAAGGTTCTGTCTTTGTAATTTAGTGAAATGTGCCTTTTGAACATGCCTTGAATTGCCATTAAAGTATCCATTTAAAACACTCCAGTGCGTTCAAGCTGCGTTATTTTTATGACTTTTGTGAGGCAATTTATTTGCTACAGATTACCCATTAGCTGCTAATGCACACCAAGACAGCTTTTAAGGAGACATTTCAAAGCTCAGCACAGGTACCCGGGACAACTCTAAATGTTCTTTCGGAAGGAGGCAAGAAGAAGGGAATGCGCCTAGAAAGGATGAAGCTCGGTCCACAAATGAAACAGTAGTACATGGCCTTCTGGACTAGAGGTGTGCAAAATGGCAGAAATCAATTTAGTTATTGTTTTGGTAAGATTCGATTCATTAGAGCCAATGAGGAAATTCACGAGACTCGTCTCTCTGTCATTTTGATAGCTACCAGGATGAAACTTGCCACACTTGTAGAACATATTTATGACTGTAAGCTTGCCACATTTTAGAACATTTTGGTCATCCACTGATATTTAGGATATTTGAAAAAACTATAAAATTTAAAACCACAAACTATCTTCAAAGGGCATTTCCATAATATGCTTTTATCCACACCGTTGACTTGTCTTCTGTACTGAAATTTATGCAGCTTCCAAAAAGAAAAACTGGCCAGCATTCCTTTGTTTATCTATTGTTTCTTCTACTTTTTCCCTTCCTACCATGGCAGATCTATTAAAACATTGTTTGTTGTGGGCCTTCATGCAATTTCTGACTTACAGCAAGCCTTAGGCACCTTTTCTCAAAACAGAAAATGAGTCTGAGCTAAAATCACTGTAATCTTTGGGATGGAGCCACAGCTGCTTCCAGAAGAGGGAAACCACTGCTACCTTTGGAGTAAATGAACATCTTTCAGGAAGGAATACTTCATCCAGGATTCAGAAAGCTTCTGTTATCTTTAATCCTCCATTCTAAACTATTGTTTGTTGGTCTGATTTAATTTATTCATCCTCAGATATTTATTGTATTAATGTGAAATTTGACATTTTGAGTTGTCAATTGCCATGGGAATGTTGCAGCCTTTAGTGATGTGTAAGAGATGCATGAGAGAGAATTCGCCTGTTATCTGTAAATCGTCTTGTTTAATAATAATTGAAGCAAAACCAATGCAATGCAATGGAGTAGAAAGCATTTTAGTCTACTGTGAAAAACTACATGCTTTTACCATGAGTTACAAAATAAAACGGGGGGGGGGGGGGGATTAGTGCGATGGTTAATTTTGGTGGAGAGATAATGGCTTGAATACACAGTTCCTTCTACTACCTTTAATCTAAGAAGGAGCCCCCAGTGATGCAGTGGGTTAGACCCTTGTGCCAGTGGGACTGAAGACTGACAGGTGGAGTTTCAAATCCAGGGAGAGTGTGGATGAGCTTCCTCTGTCAGCTCCAGCTCCCCATGCGGGGACATGAGAGAAGCCTCCCACAAGGATGGTAAAATATCAAAAAATCTGGGCGTCCCCTGGGCAATATCCTTGCAGACGGCGAATTCTCTCACACCAGAAGTGACTTGCAGTTTCTCAAGTCACTCCTGACACTGGAAAAAAAGTTATCTAAGAGGAAAAAACAGTATGGAGTATTATGTGGGAAAAAAATTAAGTCCTCCAAATGCATGTCACTTCCAAATTATGACCAGATCAGAAGGAGCCCACTGGCATATGCAGACAGAAAGGAAAGCCCAATGACTTAAAGTATGAATAGCTACTTCGCAGTTCACTTATTGCGGACTTGCTGTTTCACGGATTTCAAAAATATTAATTTAAAATATATATCATGGTATTTTCGCTGTTTTGTGAGGGTTTGCCACCGCCGTTTTTCAAGGCCCTTTCCCTCCTCAGTCCTCCCTCCCTTCCTCCAGCCTTGAAGGGTCTTTTCTTCACTTTATTTTAAGCTTATAAAGACTTAAAATAGTGTATAACTACTAAAATAATGTATAAATATTAAAATAGAGTATCCCTATATCGCGGTTTTTCACTTATTGCGGGAGGTCCTGGAACCTAACCCCAGCAATAAGTGAGGGAACACTGAACTTCAAAAACTGGGCATATATACAATACAAATACGCACGTGCACACACTTCTCAACATGGCCTGTATTATAACTTTGATAGTTTAACATTAACATTGATCATATTATGATGGATTTGAATTCTTTATATGTATTCTAAACCTTTTTCTTCTTCATGTATGAAGAAAAAAATGTAAACTTTATACCAAAGTGTTAAGAACAGAAAATGCAGTTCATGTAAAAAAGAAGAGCATCTAACATTGGTGGAAAATTAATAATTACGTTACGGGTTGGAAGTCACTTAAAACTTACCACTTAATCAATGTACTACTCCTTTCTATGTTGCCAGAGAGCAAAATAACGAGAAGGAACATGTCCAGTTCTTTTCCAGAAGATACTGTAGATGTGTTGTGACATCTCCCTGTAGTACCATTCCTGACAACATAGACATGATCATGTGGGTTGAGGCCAGCACTGCTTCAAGGGTAGGTTTTGGGGAGATGTATGAGGCTGTGTCTACACATGGTTAAAATCATATGGATTCACTGTTCAGTTCCTGTGGTGAATCCACACTTGCTACATACCGCTGTTACTCCATGATAGTGAAGCACAGGATTTACAGTGTCAGAAGAGTGGACAACTGGATCTGGCCTTATTCACTATCCACAACACCCATGGGCCGGCCGCTGCCTTGCCACCACAAGCTGCTCTCTCTCTCACAGACTTGTTGGTAACGTTGAGTTGCCTTTGCGTGGTCACTGTGAATGCATACAAAAGATATATTCCAGCGCTTGCGCTTTAACTTCGGAACCTTCATCAAAAAAATCAAAAGAATTAGTGCTGAAGCCCCGCCCACCTCCCAGAGTATATATAGCCAGTGGGAGGGGCTACAGCCCTCAGTCCTCTTTTTCTGCGCTCCGGCTAGGAACTGAGAACCTTCGTCTGTGCTACTGACCTTAGACCTTTTACCTTTGGCTTTGACCTGGACTGTGCTGACCATCCTGATTTCTCTAACCCTGGACTTGGACTGTTTGACCCTGCTCTTGCCTTCGCCTTTGGATTGATTTGTTTGGGATCGTGAGTTTGTCTACTGTTCCCACATTCCCTGGTATTATGTCTACTTCGTCCTTCAAAAGATGTTCTGGCTGCCCCAATTTGCTACCGGACATTGATCGCCATTCCTTGTGCCTGACCTGTTTAGGAGAAGCCCATTTGAGCAAGAAATGTGCCATTTGCCAGACTTTTACCACTCAGATGAGGAAATTGAGGGCTGCCCGTCTGAAAGCTCTCTTATATGATTTATCCCTGATGCCCCTGGGCCCTCCTCAGCAATTTCCAGAGGCTACTGCCCAAATTAAGGTGGCTGCCACTGAGGGGAAGGACTTGCTGGCCACTCCGGTGGCAAAGAAAGTGAAGGAGAAAAAGACCAATGGCCGCAAAGATGGCGCCCAGTCTTTCATCCCCATTTCAAGCTCTGTGGAGCTGGCGGGGTCCACCTCTTCACTCACTCCTTCTGCGATTTTGGAAGCGACGGGGCTTCCTGGGGAGATTTTGGAGGGGCAAGAGCTGCATGTTACCCAAGATGGCTCCCAGCTTCCTCAGCAGCCGTCCCTATTGACCTCAGGCGAGCCTTGCTTCATTACTCCTCCCATGCCCTCCCTTCCAAGGCAGGCTTTTCCCCTGACTTCTTCTGCGGGAGAGATACATTGTTACCTTCAGTCCTCCTCGAGCTCGGCTGCTGCCCTCTCTCCGCTTGCTGCTCTTTCAATGAAGAGAGGAGCCCGGGGGCTCCTTCTCCTCCGTCTTCCCCAGAAACACGTGGAGCGGCTCAGGCTTCCTTGCAGGCTCCTTCTAGTGCCTTTGCCTCGACGTCGGGGGAACGATCGGGGAGTTTTTCTCCAGTAGCTCCTCCTCCTGGGGCTGAATGTGGACCGCCCTCTCAGCTCTCTCGGCCTCTCCAGGCTCCTCCTGCTTTTCAGGCAGTCACAGCCTTTCAGCCTTCTGCTTATCAACCTCCCCCTGGTGGACAACCCACCCCTATGCAGTACCAGCCTGCATGGCAGAACCCTTTTCAAGGACAGTTGCCTTATTATTACCCTCCCATGCCATGGATGCCTCAATGTTTCCCTCAATATGGATATCCCCAGCCTGCTCAGGCCAATCTGCCTATTCAGACTACTGTTAGACCCTTGGGGATACCAGCTGCAACGGTCTCCACTCCTACACCACAACCCTTACCCCCAGCTTTCCAGGGAGACCCCTCAGGGGCAGAGGGCTTTATGGACTCTGAGGTGGATGATGAAATACAGGATGTGGATGTGGTTTTTAGAGACCCAGAACCCACCCAGTCTGATTACTCTAAGTTTATGGCCGTGCTTACACGCATGATGAGAGCATTAGATATCTCTGCTCCGAAAGCTGTGGAGACCGTTCAGGACCCTATGTTTTGGTCTGATGAGCAAGTGCGTTCCTCCTCCACAGCCGTTCCGCCCCTGCCTTATCTTCTGAAACTAGGAGAGCATCCTGATGTGCCTCCATATTCGCCGCAGGCAATCCCTAAGAGAGTGGAGGCTCTCTACAAGGTAGACTTATCAGCCCATGATTGGGCTCTCCGCCCAACCAAGCCTAATACTGTAGTGGTTGATGTGGTAAAGACCAAGCGCCCCAAAGGGACCCTGTTGACTCCTATTGACAAGGAGGGCAAGCGTATCGACGCTATGGGCAAGAGGGTTCACTTTTCCGCCAGCATCTTCATGCGCATGGCCCATTTTGCAACCTACATGAGCGTATATCAAACGTTTCTGTGGGGCAAGATACTGCCCGCCCTTGACCTCTTACCTATGGACGAGCAGAGATGGCCTCGGGCCTACCACAACGAAACACTGGCCCTAACGCAGATGCAGAAGGACTTGGCCACCCATCTTGCTGAGTCTGCGGGCAGATTATTTGGGACTGCCACCTCTATAAGAAGGCACGCGTGGCTCCGCTCTTCCACACTTTCAGAAGAGGGGAGAGCTCTCGCGAAGGATCTCCCGATGCATCAGGATGGACTTTTCCATCCTGAGACTAACACCAATTTAAAAGACAAACAAGAGTCCCATCAGGTTGCCCAGAAGTTTGGGTTCCAGAGTCAAACTTACCAACCCAAGCCTTGGTGGCAGGCTCCCTCAACTCCGTTTCGGAGAAATTTCAACTCCTTCTCCAGGGGTTCTAGATACCGCCCCTACAATAGGTTCCAAAATACAGGTAGGCAGGCTTTTACTGCCAGGAACCGCCAACATCCCTATCAGCCTTATCAATACAGGGCCAGGGGCCAGTCTGGACCCAAACGGCGCCTTTGATGTCCCGGAAGGGGTATCGGGCCGCCCTCCAGGTTTAGAGGTCCATGTTTCTTTTAGGGATAGGCTCCGCCCATTCCTCCCCACATGGTCCTCCATTACCATGTGTGGGTTCTGAAAATAATTAAGGAGGGGTACCACATTGAGTTTTGGGATTCTCCACGGGTTGGTTTAGTCAGAACTACGCCACATTCTTCTGTTTTGGCATTAGAGGTTTCTTCTCTTCTCAGGAAGGGCGCGATTTCCAAAGTTTCCCCTGGCATGTACAGTTCTTGTTATTTTTCTAGATATTTCGTGGTTAACAAGCAGGATGGTGGTGTGCACCCCATACTGGATTTGAGGGGCGTTAACAAGTTTATCACCCCCAAAAAGTTTAGAATGGTTACTCTGCTCTCCATCCTCCCTCTTCTCAATAAAAATTGTTGGTTTGTGACCATTGACTTGAAAGATGCTTATTTTCATTTGGCTATAGCCCCGGCTCATCGTAGATTTCTCTCGTTTCGTATTGGCACACAGGCCTACTGGTTCAACTCCCTCCCCTTCGGCCTAGCCTCCGCACCGCGTGTCTTCACAAAGTGCATGGCCGTTGTTGTGGCTTAATTAAGGACCAAAAGGGTCATTATTTTTCCATATATCGATGACTGGCTGATTATGGGTCACTCCCCTACCCATGTTAGGGATTGTCTATCTACCACCTTGTCTCTTCTCCAGTCCCTAGGTCTGGTCCTCAATCTGGAGAAATCACACCTGGACCCCACGCGCCAGATTCAATTCATCGGCGCCTTGCTGGATTCAGTAGAGGAAAAAGCCTCCTTGCCTCCCAGCCGTTTCGCGGCACTGGAGTCCCTAATCGGCGAGGCACTGTTAAAGACTTCCTTACCAGCAAGACAAGTACAGGTCCTTTTGGGACATATGGCCTCTACGACTGCGGTAACGCCATATGCCAGGCTACGTCTTCGACCCCTTCAGGCCTGGTTCCTTTCTGTGTTCCATCCTTTGGTGGACAATCCTCGCATGCGTCTGGTCTTACCTCAGGAGGTCAAGGACTCTCTGCTATGGTGGACGCAGTGGGACAATGTGTGCAGTGGCCTCCCTTTTTCTGCCCCTTCCCCTTCTATCACCATCACCACGGACTCTTCCATGAAGGGGTGGGGTGCTCATTCGGGCGAGCTGAGGGCTCAGGGACTTTGGGACTCGAGGGAGCTGACCTTTCACATAAATGTCCTCGAGCTTTTGGCAGTTATGAAGGCTTTACTTTCCTTCGAAAGGGTCCTCCTAGGGAGATGTGTATAAGTGGTCACAGACAACACGACCACTATGTACTACATCAACAAGCAGGGGGGCACGCACTCCAAGACCCTGTTGCGTCTGTCCATCTAGATTTGGGAGTGGTGCCTGGACCAAGAGATCCACCTAGTTGCCCTCTATCTGCCAGGCGAGGAGAACGTTTTGGCCGACGCCCTGAGCAGATCTCCCTTGTCGACACACGAGTGGTCCCTACACCACCGGGAGGTTTTCCGACTGTTTGCAGCATGGGAGAGGCCTCAGATAGACCTTTTTGCCAGCAGGGAGAACGCCAAATGCCCTCTGTTTTGCTCCCGGCTCCAGGGAACCCTCCCTCAGGGTTGTCTAGGGGATGCCTTTCTTCTTCATTGGGGCAGTCAGTCGCTATACGCCTTCCCTCCCTTCCCCCTCCTTCTGCGAGTCATAGCCAAAATCCAGAGGGACAGGGCTCGGTGCATACTGATAGCGCCCTGGTGGCTTCGCCAGGCGTGGTTTTCCTCACTTCTGACTATGTCCAGGGGGGTATTCCATCATCTCCCCAACAGGACGGACCTTTTATCGACTCAGGGAGGTCAGGTTCTGTACCCAGACATCCACCGGCTGAAGCTAACGGCTTGGAGGATCCTCCCCGATTCTCCACCTCTCTCTCATCCCTGTCTGCCCCGGTCCGAGCCATAGTAGACTCGGCCCTTAAGGATTCCACTAAGACTTCTTATGCCTTAAAATGGTCCCGGTTTTCCAAGTTTGCCCTAGAAAAGGGAATCTCCCCGTTGGAAGCTCCCACCTCTACTGTTTTGGATTTTCTAGCCTTTCTCTCTGACGGAGGCCTTTCGTTTTCCTCTGTTAAGTGTTATCTGGCAGCTATCTCTTCTTATAAGAGAAGCTCTGGCCGACCATCATGTTTTGTTGACCCTATGGTCAAGTTATTCCTTAGGGGATTGTTAAGAGCTAGGCCTTATGGCTCCCTTATGGAATTTAGAGTTAGTTTTATCGGCATTGTTGAAGTCTCCCTTCGAGCCTTTGGCTTCTGTAGACATTTCCTTTGTTACATGGAAGGTAGCCTTTTTAGTGGCAATTACCTCTGCCAGGAGGGCTAGCGAGCTTTGTGCTTTACGTGTGGACGCTCCCTATTTGAAGTTTTATAAAGACAAGGCTGTACTACGTACTGATACTGCGTTTTTGCCCAAGGTGGTTTCTCGCTTCCACCTCTCTCAAGAGATTTTGTTACCCTCATTTTTTCAAAACCCTTCTTCCCAGTTGGAGCAAGGTTTGCATTTATTGGATGTGCGCAGGGCTTTAGCCTTTTATGTTGACAGAACTGCACCTCTGCGTAAGACCACTAGGCTTTTTATAAAATATAGGAAGAATGCCAGTGGCCTTCCTGTGTCCCCGCAACGCTTTTCTGCCTGGATTGTTGCGGTGATACGGCGGGCCTACCGGATGTCCGGTAAAGAGCCACCGCAGCAGATTCGAGGACACTCCACGAGGTCGGTGTCCACTTCGGCTGCTTTCATGAGGGGCGTTTCCTTGGATGCGGTGTGCCGTGCTGCCACGTGGTCATCCCCATTGACGTTCGTCACCAACTACAAGATGGACGTCAGATCCAGAAGGGAGACTGATTTCGGTAGAGCGGTTCTGTTCTCCGCGGTGGCATGACTCCCACCTTCCAAGGTCAGTGGCTTGCTAATCTATCTTTTGTATGCATTCACAGTGACCACGCAAAGGCAAACATGGGTTGCTTACCTGTAACCATGGTTCCTTTAGTGGTCACCTGTGAATGCATACACCCCGCCCGCCTCCCCTCAGTCATGCCCTCTTTTCTTTCTTAACTGCGTTCGCGCGGTTTAGAGAGGACGGAGGGCTGTAGCCCCTCCCACTGGCTATATATACTCTGGGAGGTGGGCGGGGCTTCAGCACTAATTCTTTTGATTTTTTTATGAAGGTTCCGAAGTTAAAGCGCAAGCGCTGGAATATATCTTTTGTATGCATTCACAGGTGACCACTAAAGGAACCATGGTTACAGGTAAGCAACCCATGTTTTCTGATGATGTGATGCTGCATTGACCCCTGGACAGCAGCAATTACATCCCTGATATACCTTTGGCCGGACCAGCTGTATCAATGGCCAAGGGGCTCCTATTATTATTATTATTATACTACATTTATACCCCGCCCTTCTCACCCCAATGGGGGACTCAGGGCGGCTTACAGACCATGGCATACAATGCCGCACTACACATAAAATAATAAACATGATATATCAGTTTAAACAATTAGCATATCAATTTAAACATACAGTAATAAACATGACATATCAATTGAACAATTCAAATATAAATACAATAAAAAGCTTAAATGTAAACATTCAGTCCCAACCAACGTGGGCTGATGACATATCAATTAAACAATTAAACAGTGGGGGCCATGGAAGCACCCCGTGCAGGTGTTCCGGCAGCCGGGTGATGGGTAGCGTGCCTGTTAAAGTAGCCGCACAGCAAGGCTGTGAAGCCATGTTTTCTCCTTGGAGGCTACTAGGTCAGCTGGCTGGAATGAGGGTGTGGCTACAGGTCTCCTCATGGCGAAGCCAAGGCTGAGCAGGCAGCAAAGCTAAATGGCAAATTCAGGCCCCAGGATATCTCCTGCATCCGGGCCCAACAAAGCTCTCCCAGACCTCCATGTCAGTCCTTATATATTTTCTTCCGTGTCAGCTGGCTGGAATGAGGGTTTGACTGCCAATCTCCTAGTGGGTAAGCCCAGAGCTGAGCAGGCAGCAAAGCTGGATGGCAAATACTCAGGCTCCAGGGTCTCCCCTGCAGCAGGGCCCAACAAAGCTCCTAGGACTGCATGAGAGCAGTTCCAGAGCCCTTGAAACCATAGTTTTAAGGTAAGTGTACATACAAGCTTTTGGCCAATTTGTGAACTGACCTTCTGTAGTCTTTCAGTCTCTTACTGGGCAATTTTGTGATATAAAAAGAATGATTTTTCATGACATATAATGTTTTTCCAGATACTGTGCAGCATGGGAAAAATTTCAAAGAATGACATTTAATCAATGGAATTAGAACCAAAGGCCAGCATTCTCTTAAGTGCCCCATATTTCTATCGAGTGTAATTCTGGCATGTACATTTAATCCTCATGAGCATTTTTGGAGAGTTTTTTTGACCCACTTTGGGACACCTGAATCAGTACAGCCAGATCAATTGAATCCATGACCCGTGGATTAAGCAAGGGTTCTATTTTCTCTCCTTATTGACTTTACTTGATTGGCAGTTTGTGACCTTTCCCCATTGCAACCTCTCAACCTCCCCAATGTGTAATGAGAACAAACCAAAACAATTTTTTCACATTTTAAAGCCTTTAGAATTCTTCTGTTATTGAACACCCTCACCCCTAATAAATAGGATTTATGGTTAGGGATTTATAGTTTTCCAAGGGCAACAAACCAGAATGAGATACAGCTGCATCCTCTCTTTTGCATGAAGCCCCCACTACCCCCAGACATCTTCTCCCCCCCTCTCCCACTCTCTCTCCATCCCCCTAACCATAAACTACATTTTATTCCACTTTCATTCCTATAAATCTATTAAAACATGCACCATTTAACTCCTGGGACAGAGATCATTAACATTTACCTAGGCCAGAAAAGCCAGCTATTGTTTCTCATTGAGAAATGGCCCCCAAGGTGTGACTCAGAGACAAAGGAGGCTTTTGGCCAATTTCAGCATTCTTTATCTGGCTGTCTTGGGAGAAGAAATTTACATAACCCTATCTTCATGTTTAGACCTCCAAAGACAAATCTAGAATCAAGCAGCTATCACATTTGTATCCATTCTTTACTGTATAATTTTATGTTCGTATATAATGTATCTCTTTCCCAGATCTGTAATATATAAACTGTACTTTCATTCTGACTTATTCTTAAATGTGCCAAATATAAGAAACTGTATAAAGTGCCTGGCTCAGGCCACATCTATTAACCAAGGATGCTTCTTAGCCTCAGGCAAAGACTGTAACAAAGGATATATAGGTAATAGCTCCCAACTACTGTAGCTCCCAACTACAATAACTGGCAAATAGAGGGAGAAAACGTGGAGGCAGTGACAGACTTTGTATTCCTAGGTGCAAAGATTACTGCAGACGCAGACTGCAGCCAGGAAATCAGAAGACACTTACTTCTTGAGAGGAGAGCAATCTCGATAAAATAGTGAAGAGTAGAGACATCACACTGGCAATGAAGATCCACATAGTTAAAGCAATGGTATCCCTGTAGTAACCTATGGATGTGAGAGCTGGACCATAAGAAAGGCAGAGTGAAGGAAGATAGATGCTTTTGAACTGTGGTGCTGGAGAAAAATTCTGAGAGTGCCTTGGACTGCAAGAAGATCCAACCAATCCATACTTCTAGAAATAAAGCTCGACTGCTAATTGGAGGGAAGGATATTAGAGGCAAAGATGAAGTACTTTGCCTCTAATGAGAAGACAGGAAAGCTTAGAGAAGACAATGTTGCTGGGGGAGAAGGAAAGAAAAAGGAAGAGGGACCGACTAAGGACAAGATGGATGGATAGTATCCTTGAAGTGACTGGCTTGACTCTGAAGGAGCTGGGGGTGGTGACAGCCGACAGGGAGCTCTGGTGTGGATTGGTCCATGAGGTCATGAAGAGTTGGAAGCAACTGAATCAATAAACAACAACAATTACATGCATCTTGTTTACCTAAACCAAAGCCACGGAAATCAGCTTCCATTGTTCTCTAGGGCCTGGATTTCTTAATCCCATCATCCCGACCCTGGACCCTTGCTGTCCTGAAATGCCAGAACTCCTTGGAAACTCCTCTCCACTCACAGAGCTGGGAGGAGATTTCCAGCCACATCATCAGAGCTTAGCCAGCCAAAAAACAGAAGAGGGAGGGTTCAAACTGGAACAATTAACCTGGTTGTATAAAAATTGTGTACAGAGTACATGTCCTGCATGCATGACATCTTTAGGGTTGCCATTTTTTGATATAAGAAATAAGGGACATTTACAGGATTTTTCACAAAAATAAGGAACACTTCATTAAAAACTTGAAACTCAAACATTAGGTAGAAATAGTTTTATTAACAGAATAAGATAATGATTGAAACTCACAAAAGAAACTGACTTACACCCTCTTAACAGTACTCGGTATGTTTCTGCATGCTTTGTCATGCAGAAAAAACATTATTAGAACTACCTAATTTTCTCCATCTGTATTTAGTACTTGACTTTGCTGACTTTAAAAGTGCGCTGTCTAAACATTAAAATAAAATAAATTTTATAAGATAGTACATCTTCATGATTATTATGTCAATAGTTAATGGTATAGTATGGGATACACAGCATTGTATAGTATTGGGATGCACAGCTAGGCCTATTTTAAGAGTAACTCTCAAGCAACCAGAAACTATATTTATCCAACATGATCCAACATTCCCCTTGGGTAATGGTTAATTAGTCTACTGTACTTTGAAAAAGTCCTGTATCGCCTCTTCCTTCCAACAGGGGATGCATTGCCGTGGAAACCACAGCGCGCACCTTCCTCTGGTCAACCCCGCCCAGTCCTGACCTGCTAGTCAAAAATAAGGGACAGGGCCTGAAAATAAGGGACACAAATTTTAGGGCCAAAATAAGGGACGTCCCTTAGAAAAAGGGACATATGGGAACCCTACACATCTTGCAAGATGGAAATAAAAATGCCTCTGTCTTATGCCTTCACGTCGCTGGTGAAATTTAATTCAGAACTTTGAGTTTATTATTAATTATGGTTGGTAGCTGACCAGGCCATTCCCTCTCAATTTAATTGTGGTCTAAATTCTATATCACTTCCACTCATCTTAATATTTCAGAAAGAATTCGTATGGTGTATAAACATTAAGAGCTTACGCTAGTGCAGGGGTGGGCAATTACCGGCCCTCCAGGTGTTTTGGACTTCAACTCCCAGAAATCCAAAGAGCTGGTAAACTGGCTAGGATTTCTGGGAGTTGAAGTCCAAAACACCAGTAATTGCCCACCCCGGTGTTAGTGGCTTCTTAAATAAATCAAGAATCTGTTATACTCTTTATACTACAATAGGAAGAAAGAAAGATGTCCCATCAGTTACAAAAGAGAGGGAGAGGGAGAATTTAAGAGTTGTACTGTGTTTTTCCATAGCAGGATTTCTAAGCATTTGTGCAATTTAAGCCATACCCTTAAAATAAGACATAGTGTTAGGCATGTCTAAGCAGCCTACTGGTAAAGAAGAGCAGTTCCTTCCCAGTTCTAGGTAGAGAGGGAAGATCAAGTCAAGTTAGCATGCATCAGGGTTGTAGCCGGGGGGGCGTGAGGAGCTCATCCCCCCCCCAATTCTCAGGGTGGTCCACGAGAAGGTCTTACTACTACATTATTTAAACTGTTATGTGTATTCATATCATGATCTGATCACCATGCTCAATATATCCCATATGCATGGGGGTATTGGAATAACGATACAAAAAGGTTTGCTAAGGTAGATCCTCTCTCACTCAGACTCAGCCCCCAAATCAAACTCACCCCCCAATCAAAATCTTGGCTACAGTACTGGCATACGTTCCCCACTTCAGGTCCTCATTTGAACATCAAAAGGAAAATGGAAACTCCACTCTATTCCTATCAAAAGGGTCTCTGCATTTGATGACATTGCTTGGCCTGCACTTTCGATTGGGAGCCGGAAATGTCTATAAAATTTTGAATGAATTTGAGACTTAACCCTTTGGAAAACACTGAGAGAAGCCCATTTTTGCATGTTTTGGTTCTGCAGAAGATACCCCTTCTCCCTCATGCATTGTGTGGTCATAATACTGTTATCAGTAATCATTTTTGTACCCAATGTAAATGAGTGAGTGAAGTGGTATTAGGAATTATTTTCTCCAACATATTTTCCCTGGAGATCATCACCAGCAAAGTTACATCCAACAGTGGTACATGACTGCATCTCCTAACTGGTGCATGAAGAAAATGCCCAGTATGCGAGCATGCTAGCTTCCATTCCATGTATGAATACCATTCTGATTATTTTTATTAGCAACATGCTTCCATACATGTATCAGAGTTGTTTATGCAGGGACATTTGTGAAAAGGTCTTTGCCATTAAATTTCTTTAGCTACTGTCTTCATTCTCTGAAGGTTTGCTTTGTACAGTTTTCAAAAATTTCCCACAGAGAAAAGTACTTCCCATGACTGTGGGAGTTGCAAATGGGATTTCAAATAAGAGAAGTTCATTAAAACAGTCATGACTATATCCTGCTGTTTGCTGACATGCTTCTGTTCCCACTGCAGGCACATTTCTCCCTTTCTATTTATTGCTATAGTGGAAATATATAAACTCATCTTTATGCTGATTTCCAATGCTCGTGACAACCACCTTCAATGTTACTGTTTACTATTAATAATTTCTAAATTAGGATGTAAAATATTTTTAAAAGCTGGTGAAGAGACAAAAAGTTGAAGAGATTTCCTCAGAAAAGGTGGAATTAAATCTGTGGATTAGTGGTTTGTAGTTTCATTGGCCATCAAGTCCAACCCTCTAAGTCAGCAGTTCTCTAACTGTACTCCACGGAGCCCTTAGGGCCTCCCCACCACTGCCATGGCCTACAAGGCCTGCCCACTGCCACTCTGATGGTGCCTTTCCTGCATGGCAGAAACAGGTTGGACTGGGTGGCCCCAGGGGTTGCTCCTTTTGTTGTTTTTGCTGCTGTTGTTGCTACTATTGTTGTTGTTGTTGCAAAGGCCGAAGGGCCATCTCTTGGGGGTGCTTTGACTATGCTATCATCATCATCATTATTGCAAAGGCTGGATAACCATCTGTTGGGGGTGCTTTGACTGCTTTTCTTGCAAACGCAGAAGCAGGTTGGACTGGGTAACCCCTGGGGTTGTTCTTGTTGTTGTTGTTACTATTATTTCTATAGCAAAGGCTGGATGGCCCCTGGGGTCTTCCACTGAAATACTGCTAAGTAGTTATGCTGATTAAATTGTTCTTCATTTTAAATATTGTATTGTTTTTTCTTTCTTTCTGCACTAGAAACAAGATATGTGCAGTGTGCATAGGAATTTGTTCATGTTTTTCCCCAATTAGTGCACACAAATATTCTCCATCCATCTGCTTCTGGCCAAGCCCATCTGTCAAACTTTAAAATGCAATGTGACCCCTGTGTCCAGAAGTTTCTTGGGGCTCCACAATAAAATTTTCTTCCAAAAAGGGCTCAGCGGCGCTAAGTCGACAGATACCAGTATGTGAGACTGCATGTATCTCATTGGGTCCATTTCCAAGCACAATTCAGAATGCTGGTCTTGACCTATAAAGCCCTATATGGTTCCGGCCTAGCTTACCTGTCTGAATGCATCTCCCTCTATGTCCTGCCTCAAAGTTTAAGATCATCCAGGGAGGCCCTGATCTCGGTCCTGCCAGCCTCACAAGTGTGCTTGGCGGGGATGTGAGACAGGGCCTTCTCGGTGGTGGTCCCACGCCTATGGAACTCGCTTCACAGTGAGATCAGGTCAGCATCTTCCTCCTTTCTTTTAGGAAGAAGATTAAATCATGGTTCTGGGACCAGGCCTTTGGGCAGCAAACATGACAGCACTTTGGATCGGACTGGAATTGGCTATATGAATTGTTGACAATGTTTCAATGGGATTTTAATCTGTTTTACCTTGATGTTTTATTCACTGTTTTAAATGTATGTTTATTTGTTATAGTGGTATTGAATTGTTGCTGGTGTAAGCCGCCCTGAGTCCTCCCTTGGGGGTTGAGAAAGGCGGGTTAGAAATGTTCGAAATAAATAATAAATAAAATACCCCTCCCCCAAACTGATCCCCCCCCCCCCGATTTTTTAATAAGTGTCTTTTGAATCAAAACACATCACTTGGCTGTGGGGAAGCAATATTGCCATGTCTGAACCCTTTTCCTTAGATCCGGCGGGAAAACCTTCATTAAACACAAAAGCAAACAGGATGTTGACTTTTGTTTTTTATTTCTTGTCTCAAGAAAAGCCTCTGCTAAGTCTAAACTGTTGGGGGGGGTGCACATCAAAATCATCTGGTTTGCCGGGGGGGGGGGTGAGTAAAAGATTATGAACATATTTAGGATAAAATTGGGACGATATGCAACCCAAAACCCACTTTCACCAGCTTTGAACCAATTTCAGATAGGATTATATGATGCTCAAATGATGGCTGGAATTCACTTAGGGGCATACATGCACAAGTCATCCTACAGTAGACGTCATGTTTACCTGTGCTTGATCTTTGCAGGTTGTGCATCCTATACTTTCCACTGTGGTTGTGCCTTGTTATTATGCATCTTGTGTTTTACATTATAGTAGTTTTCATTGCAGTTATGTGTTATATATTATGCATTACACAAAGGCCACAAGTCATTGACATGCATTGCACAATGTTGCTAATCTGTGTGGGAGTTATATAGTGCTGCTATGGCCTATGTCCACATGCCAGTGTTAACACTATACTCAAATAATGTGAATTTGAACTGTAATGTGTTAAAATATCATTGACCTTCAGAAGAGTGCTAAAGCAATCAATGGAATATAACAGTAAACCCTTATACATGTCTGGTTAAACATAATTTTTATGGAATTCAATAGGATCTGCCCTCAAGATAGTGGGCTAACTGCCCACACGGTGTATCTGGCAGGGCAAGTATAGTAGGAAAGGTTTGGTCAAGGGGAAAGGTTATTTAATTTTGAACACACTGATACATCCAACTCTTTCCCCACTGTTCTGGTCCTCCTCTAGTTTAATAGGAATTTAAGCCAAAAAGTCATAATACTGCCACCTACTGTTGTCTGCAAGAAAAGAGGAAAACAGAATAATTATGTGGAGAAGCCTTTGTCACACAATATAGTCAAACCAGCCATGCAGGGAAGCTTGGGGTCCCTATCACCTGAAGCCATGTACATACTGCTCCGGTTTGCCTCCCTCAAATGATTCTTCCATTCCCTAGTTGCCGATCCTGCTAATATATAGAGAGGGGGGAGGGGATTTAAAAATTGCTATAATATATTGAATGATGCAATTGCTCTAGCAATATGCTAGAATTGCACAATTGCTAACAACAACAAGAGAACTTCAAGACATGCTCGGTACAGAAAAGCAGGGTTACAAGGGTGTGTAGAAGACTGACTATGGACCACGGATTGGCAAACTGACATAGTTGTCCCATTTAAGAGAGATGTGACATTGAAGGAACTCAGCTCAGCATGCATTCATTAGCTTGTGAATTCTCAGCTTGTGAACCGCTGCTATAGACAGAAAATTGTGCCGCCCCCCCACACACACACACACACACACTCCTGGTGTGTCATTTCTACGTGTTGGGAGAGCTGGCCGAAGCCTGTAATGAAGGCCGGGTAAGTTTTCATTACTTTTCTAAGGGGTCTGGGGGCTTGGGGGGAGGGCGCGCTTGTGGACAGGCCTCCCAGAAAATTCACAGATTCTCCTGGATCTGCCCTTTATGAGGAGTATCCTGATTCCCATTTCCTTGACATTTTTTAATGCTTATCCTCCCTCCCGTCTTGGTGCTTATCTCCATGTATTAATTTATTTATTTTGCATGCCAGGAGCGACTTGAGAAACTGCAAGTTGCTTCTGGTGTGAGAGAATTGGCTGTCTGTAATGAAGTTGCCCAGGGGGCGCCTGGATGTGTGATGTTTTACCATCCTTGTGGGTGACTTATCTCCTGTCCCCGCATGGGGATCTGGAGCCGATAGAAGGAGCTCAACCCATTCTCCCTGCATTCGAACCATTGACCTGTCAATCTTCACTCCTGTCAGCAAAAGGGTTTAACCCACTGCACGTCGGGGGGCTCCTTCCCATGAATGATCTGTGGTGACTTTAAAAGGCTATTTTCAGTATCCTTATAGAATTTCATCCCATAAGATTCAGTAGCCAAGCATCCTTTCTTTATTTCCCTTTCTTTATTTATTTCTACATCATGTTATGTTGGAGGAAAGGCAGCAGCTTAAGCATTCTTATATTCCACATGCGTTTTATACTGAAAAAGCAAGAATTTCACAAAACTTTCATTTCTGTCCAGTATTTAGATTTTGGCTTGCCTATTTGTTTTAAAAGTTTATAGAGAGGTTGCTGGCATCTCCCCAGAGTTCATTCCCCCAGATTTAGATTCTTGACAGGCTGGAAGAAATTCAGAAGGTTACTTTGTAAATCAGGGCGAATGAATCACAGTGTTCTATTCTGTCACTTTCATGTTTCTCAACTGTAAATCTGTTCCATTTTTGTATTAATCTGTATTGTTAAAGGCCCTACACTAACATGGCGGCATACACATGCACACATACGTTTTCTCTCAAAATCTGCATTTGTAAACAAAATCTCATTCTTTATTTATCCAAGAACAGAACAATCTGGAAATGAGGAAGCAGCTGCATAATTAATTCCACATCTGTTCAATACGTTAGAAGGGGCAGACCAAGGTCAATTCATACTGAAATTTGAAAAGAGTCAATTCCTCCAACACAGTCCTTGTACAAACTCACCTCCAAGGCTTGGAAAAGCAGTAGAAAGCACCACTTTTTACTTCTGCCCAAGAAAGTTTTGAATACAGTGGGCTCTTGGTATCTTCTTGCAGACCTCCCCGTGGATACTCAAGTCTGTGGTTGCTCATGTTCTTTTATGTACAATTGCATAGTAAAATGCTTGTTGTTCATTTGTTCAGTCGCTTCCGACTCTTCGTGACCTCATGGACCAGCCCACGCCAGCGCTCCCAGTCGACTGTCACCTACCCCAGCTCCTTCAGAGTCAAGCCAGTCACTTCAAGGATACCATCCATCCATCTTGCCCTTGGTCGGCTCCTCTTCCTTTTTCCTTCCATTTTCCCCAGCATCATTATCTTCTCTAAGCTTTCCTATCCTCTCATTATGTGGCCTCTACTTTCCTTCCCTCCAATGAGCAGTCGGGCTTTCTTTCCTGAAGTATGGACTGGTTGGATCTTCTTGCTGTCCCTTATATAAATTGTTTTTCCCTTCCAAGTTGCCTTAAGCAAGGGAAGGGGTGGGGCTTGCTACAGCAGCTCCCAGCTGACTCACATCCTGCCAGGTGGGAGGAGTTAGCCTAGTTTCTGTTTTAGGTCTTTGTTAGCAGCAGCAAGAAGCGGTTGTTTTCCCTTCCAAGTTGCCTTAAGCAAGGGAAGGGGTGGGCTTGCTACAGCAGCTCCCAGCTGACTCACATCCTGCCAGGTGGGAGGAGTTAGCCTAGTTTCTGTTTTAGGTCTTTGTTAGCAGCCCGCGAGCCTAGCGGCGCGCGATAGAACATAAACTTGTAACAAGTCGGAAAAGAAATATCCAAAGACTTGTAAAAAAATTAAATTAAGTAAATTAAGACCACAACAAACAGTTAATCTACAAAAAAACCCCATATTAATAAGAAATGGAGGTAGTCAGCCAGCAGCGGGAGGGGTTTCCCAGTGTTTTGCATCGAGTGTCACATGTATGACTATCTGCCTGCCGGGCAGAAGTCTTGGGTGTGCGTTCGCTGCAGTGAGCTCCTGGCTCTCAGGGAACGTGTTTCTTCCCTTGAAGCCAAGGTAGCAGACCTGGAGAAGCACAGAGAGGAAGTGAGGCTGGAGGATAAGATCTCCAGAGATGCAATAGGAGCATCCCACTCCGTGCCGAGCAGCCCTCCAGCTGCCTTGGAAAATGGGGGTCTTGGGCAGAGAGACCATCAGTCTGAGGAAGCGGGATCGGCTCCCTTCGTTGGGACCCCTTCCTCAGAGGCTGTGCCCATATCTTCGTGCACCGAAGATACTTCTCGGTGGTAGGAGGGGGCTTCTTGTAGTGGGTGATTCGATTGTCCGAACATAGAAAGCTGGGTTTGTGATGGACGTGATGACCGCATGGTAAATTGCCTGCCGGGTGCAAAGGTCGCGGACATCACGAGGCATCTAGATAGGCTGGTGGATAGTGCTGGGGTGGAGCCAGTGGTCGTGGTACACGTTGGTACCAATGACATTGGGAAGGCTAAGCGGATGGTCCTGGAAGCCAAATTCAGGTTGCTAGGTAGAAGATTAAGGTCCAGGACCTCAAAGGTAGCATTCTCGGAAATGCTACCTGTTCCACGCGCAGGGACAGCCAGACAGGCAGAGCTCAGGAGCTTCAATGCGTGGATGAGGCAGTGGTGTCGAGAGGAAGGATTTAGATTTGTTAGGAACTGGGGAACATTTTCAGGAAAGCCAGACCTGTACAAAAGGGACGGGTTACACTTGAACGAAAATGGAACCAGACTGCTGCAAATAATATTAAAAGGCTTCAGAGCAGCTTTTAAACTGATTCCTAGGGGAAAGTCGACAGGAGCTGAGCAGCTTCCGGTTCGAGAGGGTGAAACGCCAAGTATGGAGGATGAAATTTACGCACAAATGGCTGAGTCAACAGAAAAGATAGAAAGTAGTCAAGAGGTAGGACATGGTAGGCCTTCTACAAATTCTCATAAACAGCCAAAGTTGAAAGGGCACCAGAGCAATAAATATAAATGTCTGTACACAAACGCTAGAAGCCTTCGAACAAAAATAGGGGAGTTGGAATGTTTGGCAAAAGAAAAAAATATTGATATTATTGGCATAACAGAAACCTGGTGGACAGAGGAAAACAATTGGGACACAAAAATTCCAGGTTATAAACTGTACAGGAAAGACAGGAGAGGGACAAACGGTGGCGGTGTGGCCTTGTACATAAATGAAGAGCTAGAATCTCATGAATTAGAATTTCAAGAAAATTCAAACTCACCTACAGAAACATTGTGGGTAAAAATCCCAGGACAAAAAACTAATCTAGCATTAGGGATCTGCTATCGCCCTCCCAACCAAACTCCAGAGGCAGACTGCTATCTGGAAAATGAAATTAAACAGGCCTCAAAAAGCAATAAATTAGTCATAATGGGGGACTTCAACTATCCCCGAATAGATTGGCTAAATTCTTGTTCTACGCATGAAAGAGAGACAAGGTTCCTCGACATGCTAGCTGATTATTCCCTTGAGCAGATGGTCATGGAACCAACCAGGGAAAGGGGATCCTGGACTTGGTGCTAACAAATGAACAAGATCTCGTTCAAGATGTCCTTGTAACTGAGCCCATAGGTACCAGTGACCACAACACAATAACCTTCAACTTAAGTTTGATAGCAAACTGTCAGTGAAAACTAACACAGAGACCTTAAATTTTCACAAAGGGAATTTCACCAAAATGAGAAAAATAGTAAAGAACAAACTAAAAGGAACAGTAAAAAAATCAAATCCCTCCAAAATGCTTGGAAACTGTTTATAAATACTATAAAACAAGCCGAACTAAAATGCATTCCTAAAATAAGAAAGAGGCCGGGAAAGTCCAAGAGGACATCTGTATGGCTTACAAATGAAGTAAAAGATGTGATTGGAAAGAAGAAAAACTCATTTAAGAAATGGAAGGCTCTTCCTACTGAGGAGAACAGAAAGGAACACAAGCTCTGGCAAACTAAATGCAAAGCAACCGTCAGGAAAGCCAAGAGAGATTTTGAGGCACATATAGCTAAGAACATTAAAAAAATAGCAAAAACTTCTTTAAGTACATCAGAAGCAGGAACCCAACTAGAAAAGCAGTTGGGCCACTTGACGAAAAATGGTAAGAAAGGGACGATAAGTGAAGACAAGGAGATTGCTGAGCGGCTAAACGACTTCTTTGCCTCCGTTTTCACACAGGAGGACAGACAACATATGCCTGCAGCTGAGTCAGTTTTTTTCAGGGAGGGAATTAAATGAATTAAACCAGATAGAGATAAACAAGGAAGATGTTCTCACATGCCTTACTAAACTAAATGTCAACAAATCACCAGGGCCAGATGGCATCCACCCCAGAGTTCTTAAGGAACTCAAGTGTGAAATTGCTGAAATTCTAGCCAAAATATATAACCTTTCTCTAAGATCAGGCACTGTACCCGAGGACTGGAGGGAGGCAAATGTAACTCCGATCTTCAAGAAAGGATCCAGGGGTGATCCAGGAAATTATAGGCCAGTTAGTCTAACCTCAGTTCCAGGCAAAGTGATGGAAACCATTATTAAAGAAAAATTACTAAGCACATAGAAGAACAGGCATTGCTGAAGGAAAATCAACATGGTTTCTGCAAAGGCAAATCATGTCTTACTAACTTGATAGAATTCTTTGAGGGTGTAAATAAACACATAGATAAAGGGGACCCAGTCGATATTGTTTACCTTGACTTTCAAAAGGCTTTTGACAAAGTCCTCACCAAAGGCTCCTAAATAAGCTCTTTAGCCATGGAATCAGGGGACAGGTCTTGTCCTGGATTGGAACCTGGCTAAACTGTAGGAAACAAAGGGTGGTAATAAATGGACACTTCTCTGGGTGGAAAGAGGTGAGAAGTGGCGTACCCCAAGGTTCAGTTTTAGGACCGTTACTTTTTAATTTATTCATAAACGATCTGGATGTAGACGTAAATTGTGAGGTAGCAAAGTTTGCAGATGACACTAAACTGTTCAGGGTAGTTAAAAATGAAACTGACTGTAAAGAGCTCCAGAAAGATCTCTCGAAATTGAGTGAATGGGCAACAAAGTGGCAAATGCATTTTAACCTAAACAAGTGTAAAGTCATGCACATCGGGCAAAGAACCCCAAATACACTTATCAACTGATGGGATCAAAGCTTTCTGAGACAAACCAGGAAAGGGATCTTGGGGTTTTGGTGGACAGCTCAATGAAGATGTCAACCCAGTGCGCTGCAGCAGTGAAAAAGCAAATTCTATGCTTGGCATGATCAGGAAGGGAATCGAAAATAGGTCGGCAAATGTTGTATTGCCTCTCTACAAATCTATGGTGAGGCCACATCTGGAGTACTGTGTACAATTCTGGTCACCGCACCTCAAAGGATATAACGGAACTGGAAAAGGTACAAAGAAGGGCAACAAATATGATCCAAGGGATGGAGCAGCTCCCTTATGAAATCAGGTTGCAACGCCTTGGTCTTTTCAGCCTTGAAAGACGGCGTTTAAGAGGTGACTTGATCGAAGTGTATAAAATCATGCATGGGATAGAAAAGGTGAACAAAGAAAGGAGGCAGGCAGGATTTTCCCCGGGTACTGGTTGTGGGGGGTCGGGAGCAGGTGAGGGTTTTGCCCTCCTTTCTGCTAGAGATCCCCGTGTACAACTAGTGGGCCACTGTGTGACACAGAATGCTGGACTAGATGGGCTGAGGCCCGATTCAGCATGGCTCTTCTTATGTTCTTATGTTCATGTTGTTTAATCGCTGTTGTTTAATCGCTGTTTTTAACTGTTTTAATTGTTTTAATTGTACTGCCTGTTTTTAACTGTGTTACATTTTTTGTACTTTATGCTTTTATGTTGTACCTGGCACTGAGCCTTAGTATGTGAGTCGCCGCGAGCCCTCGGGAGTCGGCGACGCAGAAATCGCAATAAATAATAATAATAATAATAATGTTCTTATGTTCTTAAAATGGCAAAATAAAGGTTTGCCTGTGTTGGAATTCAACCCTACACTACCCAAGTCTGCAGTCCTCAATGAGGAACAGTTAGCTTTTGAATACGCTGAGGGAATCCCTTCTCCCCTGACTCCTGAATGTCAGTTGGAAGGTATCTATCTCAGAAGTTTTGTTTCCTCCAACACCACAGTTCAAAATCTTCCTTCGCTCAGCCTTCCCTAAGGTCCAGCTCTCACACCCGTAAGTTACTATGGGGAATACCATTGCTTTGACTATGCGGATCTTTGTTGCCAGTGTGATGTCTCTGGTCTTCACTATTTTATCAAGTTTGGACATTGCTCTCCTCCCGAGAAGTAAACGCTCTATGATTTCCTAGCTGCGGTCTGCATCTGCAGTAATCTTTCCAGCTAGAAATACAAAGTATGTCACTGCCTCCACGTTTTCTCTCTCTATTTACCAGTTATCAATCCATCCAGTTGCCATAATCTTGGGCTTTTTTAATGTTTAACTGCAACCCAGTAAAATGCTGTCCCTTATATAAAATGGCAAAATAAAGGTTTGCCTGTGTTGGAATTCAACCCCACACTACCCAAGTCTTCAGTCCTCAATGAGGAACAGTTAGCTTTCGAATACGCTGAGGGAATCCCTTCTCCCCTGACTCCTGAATGTCAGTTGGAAGGTATCTATTTGCGCTCTCTCTCTCTCTCTCTCTCTCTCTCTCTCTCTCTCTCTCTCTCTCTCTGCTCTCATCTTGATTAGTATTGTAGAAAGGATACTCTTCAGGTTGCATGCCTTTGTTTAAGACTTCTACTTTTTCCATCTTTGCATTCTGACCTCTCTCTACTCTGTGCATTGGAAGAGATGTTGTGTTTGGAGGTTTTTCCTCTTGTTTTGGAACTTAGAAGTTATGGAGTTAGAACATTAGACCCAATTATTTCCTATCAAGGAATGTATTTTCAAACTTTTTTCGGTAACTTTAAAGATTGAACTCTGCATCTTTGCCTGCTAAGCTCAAAATTCTTTTGCAGCCAGCCACACAACACTTCACCTTTCAGTTTGCTGTGAGCTTACTGCTCAGTTACATATCCTGTTTGTATTTTTGGATGCTCCGCTGTTTTGAGAATTTTCCTCACTGTCTATTGGCCTTTTTTGGCAGGGTGTGTGAGATATTTTTCAAGCTGTGGCTGGTTGAATCTGTGCATATAGAATCTGTTGATATGGAAGGTCAACTATATTTTGTGTAGAGATGCACCAGGGATGGTCAAAGCAGATGCTCTGCAAAGAAATTGCTATCAACAAGATAAGAAGTTTTGCTTACATTAATTAGAGACACACTGAGGGAAGATGGGTGATCCTTAGCAAAAATTCTGTGCATGGCTAGAGGCTTTCCTCTATGCTGAGACATTCTTATGGCTATCAGTGTAGTTTTCCCCCTACTCAGTCTTTTAGAATTGTGATTTAGAGTACAGTGGAACCTTGACTTAAGAGCATTCCAACTTAAAAGTGCTTTGAGTTAAGAGCTGTCTCTTGGCCCAGATTTTGCTTTGACATACAAGCAGTGTTTGAATTAAGAGCTAGCACCAGAGTACTAGTGTGAGAGTACAGGGCTTTAGGGCTTCAAGGGAGCAGCCTACGTGCCTCTTGCCTCCATGCCTCATGCTCTTGTCCACTTTGGGAAAATGCTGTCTGCTTTGCTCTTGTCCACTTTGAGGAACATTAGGTTAGTTGATTTTGTGTGGTTTTTATTCCTGGTATGTTTGGCTTCATGACTAGGGAGACAGAGAGAAAGAACAAGAAAGGGAGGGAGGCTGGAATACGTACAGTATGAAAAAAATGATGCTTCTGCCTCTTCACTTTGTGCTTACATTTTTTAGTTGCAATTCTCATAATCAGTTACCTAGCATGGGGGTTGTAGTCCAAATATACTTTACTTTCTCCAGTTCTGCTAGGGAAGGGCATAACTTTCCCCTCTTATGCAGCATTTTTATTCATTTTCTCCTCGTCCTTTCTCTCTCTTTCACACTCACCCACACATACAAAGTTCAAATGGGTGTTGTTTTTCATGCTCTATTTCACTTGCTTCTAAAATGCCATCTTCTCCTCAACACAGTCAGTGACATTTTAAGTGGCTAAGTTGTGTCCAAATGGAAGAATTTCCTATATGCCAGAAGTTGCTTTAGTCCCTATCCACACTTGCCAAAGGGATGGTCGTTTCTCCCAACAAGTGCTGAC
Organism: Anolis apletophallus; assembly: GCA_030556195.1. Classification (NCBI taxonomy): domain Eukaryota; kingdom Metazoa; phylum Chordata; class Lepidosauria; order Squamata; family Anolidae; genus Anolis; species Anolis apletophallus. Next base: position 52,312,647 of record JARBWK010000004.1, on the reverse strand, counting down.
CTTTCCATATTCTGTGTGCCTCCAGTGAATTTTGGGGTATTATCTTCCTCTTTTCTGTCACTGGGAATAAGGGAAAACAGAACCAAAGGTAGTATGTAAAAGCCATATATACAAAGAGAGATTCTAATGTACAGCCTACAGATGGCAGCATTTAGCAATCCTCATGGCAGAAAGTGGCATGGGCTAACATGAGAATGTGCAGAGCAAACAGGGTCACACAGCAAAGTATCACATTGACACACTGAAATATTTTCAAGGAAAACAGACCAACAAGGACATATGGGCATTACATATATATCCGCTGCAAGAACTTTAATTTTATATGGCTAAATATAGAATATAGTAAAAAAGATAAAATGTACCCTCTCTCTGCAAGATGAATGGAAGTTAGAAACCTGGAGAGAGCTTAGGGCAAAAAAATGGTGTTTATCATTACTAAATACAGCTATTCTTTTTAGCAGAATAGGACAGCACACAAAGAGCCACAGGACAGGAATTCAAGAGAGAAAAATTGAGAGGGTAGTGCCCATAGTTTTGCAGCCATACCAGATACACACACATACAGAGTAGTAGGGGTTAAATGTAGCAAAGTGGGGGGATGAGATAGTCTGCAACAAATCCTTTTCCTAGATTAATTCTGGAATGAAATTAATCTGAATGGGAATATTGCTTCTACGAGAGTTATCTGGAAAGTAAGGTTACAAGATTTTTTTAAAAAATACAAGGAATGAATATATTTTAATAAAACTTGCATGGATTGTAACATAGGTATTACATTAATTTTTTCCACATAATCAGCATTCAGTTCAATAAATTTTGTCATCCGTGGGGTGAGTTTTTGATGGCTGTGTCATATAAGTTTCCCTCTGCTTTTTTCAGCCAGTTCGTTACTTCGATTTTCACCTCATCATCAGAAAAGTGTTTCCCACCAAGGTGTTCCTTCAATTTAGTGAATAGATGATAATCACTGGGTGTGAGATCGGAGCTGAGAGAGGGGTGGCTTAAAACATCCTTACCAAATGAAGTCAACAACTCTTGTGTTGCATGAGCAGTGTGCGGATCAATCGATGAGGTACTGATGACTGGCACTGCTCGTTCACTTCCACTGGCTTCCCGCTACACAGCAGTGATACCCTGTGAAAATTCCCCACAAGAGTTACATGCCTTGTAACCTTACTTTCCAGATAACCGTCGTACAATACATAAACTGCATGGAGCCTCAAAATGAAGTATAAAACCTTTCAAAGACAGGCCCGGATTACCCATAAGGCCACACTAGGCCATGGCCTATGAGCGCAGATCTAGGGGGGCGCCAGATCAAAGACCCAAATTTTTTTAAAGCAAAACCGCAATGTGCGGCATGACTCGCTCACTCTCTTTCGGGGGAGGGTGGGGGAGAGCGCTTCAAGGGGGTGGGGGAGGAGGGAATGGCACCCCACTCACCATCGCCCCCACCCCCAGGGCCGCTGGCGCCTGGTGGGCATGCGCGCCCGGCAGGGCACCCGGGGCTTTCCTCCGCTTCGTCATCCTCCTCACACCCAAGGAAGGAGGGCTGGGTGAGGAGGAGGATGATGAGGCGGAGGGAAGCCACACCCCCAGAGCCTCTGGCGGGCATGGGCGTGTGGCAGTAGGGTGCCTCTTCCTCCTCCGCCATGTCCCTGGGTGCCGCGTATGGCCGGCAGTGGCACCGGGGGCTTCCTTTCCTTCCTCCTCCCGAGAAGGGGGAGGAAAGAATGGAAGCCCCCGGTGCCACTGCTGGCCATGCACGGCACTCAGGAACACGGAGGAGGAAGAGGCACCCTCCTGCCGCGTGTGCATGTTTGCCTGGTGCCAGCAGCCCTGGCAGCGTGGCTTCCCTCCACCTCTTCCTCCTCCTCACCCTGCCCTCCTTCCCCCTGCCAACCACCGCTGGCGGGCATGGGCGGGAGGAGGGCGCCTCTTCCTCCTTTGCTGTGTCCCTGGGTGCTGCGCATGGCCGACAGCGGCACTGGGGACTTCCCTTCCTCCTCCTCCTCCCTGCAACCACCTTCCGTTCACGGGAGGAGGAGGAGGCGGACGAAAGCCACACCCCCCGGGGTGCTGCCACACATGCCCAGCAGCACCCTGGGGGTGGGGCTTCTTTTGGCCTAGGGCGCCAAAAGACCTTAATCCGGGCCTGTTCAAAGAAATGTGGTTTTCTAAGAAATAGCAGTTTTAATCTTTTGCAGCATAAAAAGAAGGGGGAGAGGTGGAGAAAGAAATGTGGCAGCACCTTTAAAATTAATTCATTTTAATTTTAGCATGAATTTTCATGGATGTTAATGTACTTCTTTAAATGTAGTACCAAGTGGTATTAGGGCCTTAGGTATAAAGGGTATTTACAGAGTTGCGGGAGTTGAATAGAATGTATTAGAATTCCAAAAGATGCCACTCATGTCCCTTGCCCTACATTTTCAAAGGGGTGGCCCAGGTGGTACCAGTCTTTCAGATCTTTATAGTCATAAGTGCTGACAGAAAAATTATTCTGGAGTAATGGAAATGACATAATCAATGGGGAATATGTGAGATTTTAAAAAATGCATTCCTATGTATGTCTATACTGAAATATGTCTCACTGAGTTTAGTGGAAAAATAGCTTGTGATATACTTTTTTCCAGTAGCAGTTTATATATACATAGAAAGAATTTCTGCTCTTTGATAAAAGTCCCAAAAAGTGACTACAAAATATTTTTCACATCAATCCCACTGAATATATGCAGAAATAGAAAACAAATATTCTCAAAAGATAAAATAAAGAGAACACAGAATTTAGTGCAGCAATATTTATTATTCTTTTGATTCTGGTTTTTTCAAAAAGTTTACCACTGCCAGGTAAAAATATCCAGAAGACATAGTAAATAGAAAAAAGGAATGCGATAACAGATTCAACAGAAACAGCCACCACAACAGGCACTTGAGAAAAACACCACAATTCTATAAGGCACCAACAGACCATAACTTACCAAATCCATAGCTTTGTACTGTAGTGTCACTTTTTGTTTTACACAACAGACAGACAAACAGGGCCACTTAGATTAAGTAATCAAAGGAGGTAAATGTTCAGCTACAGTTTAGATCAGTGTCTAATTAATTTCATTTGAAGTGCTTTTTTAAAATAAAAAAGATCAGCTTACTTTGAAGATTTTGCTTCTCTTTCCACTGAAACGGAAGCTGAGCAGACAAGGCTTTGGGCAAGGGATGCTGGAAGTAAAGGTCTGTTTAATCAATGGGTAAATTTACTTAGGGAGGATTGTAACCTATTTTTAATTGCACTGTTTAAGCTTACAAGGTAACTGGCAGGTCTCTGGTGGATTAGTGCTGCACATATTTTCTAGTGTGTGCATTTCTTCCTTTCTTAGAATCGAATATTTTTTTCATCCCTCCGCAGAACAGATTCTAACTTTTAGGAGTCAACTGCCAAACATAATTCTGACCACTTGAATGCCCTTCTGCACTAGAGCTCCTCCACTATTGCCACATATCATGCTAATGAGAGTTCCCTGAATGGATATCCAACAGAAAGGCTGTTCAAGAATAAAATTTCTCTAAGATGAGAGCCCTTCCCCTTTAGAGATAAAGTACAATCTTTGGGAAATCTATTAGGATTGAGTTTGAAAGGGTTTGCTTTCGCATTTGAGCAGAGCAACTTCTGATATGATCCATAGTTTTCAATTGGTGTGTGTGTGTGTGCTTGTAGGAAACAGAAACTGAATATACTTCAAATATCAAAATATCACAATTTGTTTTGCACTCTCCTGCTTCTAGCTCTTTGTGGGCATGTTTATCTGTTAGTGGGCTTTTTACAAGTAAAGATCATAGAAGGAAGAGTTGATAATGCTCACACATTACCTGGGTACCCATACATACAAATACAAGCAGGATTTCCAGGCTTCCATTTGAATTCATTTGAAAAAGGAGGTAAATCTTGCATACATACAACTGTATCACACAGTGTACTACTTACAATATTTTCTACATCCTTTCACCTAATGGAAACCATTGAGCCCACTGAGATCTGAAGCATATCTTGGATGTAAATTGTGTTGAAGCACCCAGGCACACATTTGATTAGTAGGCAAACTGATCTAGATTCTGAAGTTTATATGTTTGAATTATTAGTCAAATGCAGATGTGCATTTTAAATTTCTATTTTATATTGCATTCAAAGTGATGTTGCATATAGATCAGGTAGAAATATGCAAACACTGTTATGGATTATAATTTCTTCCTCTCAAAGTTACAGCTTTAGTAGTCAGAGCGCATTTGACTCTGATATATTTTAAAGCTAAACTAAATGTCACATACAAGGCTAAGAGAACCACTGAGATGAAAACAATTGGATACAAATGGAAATAAAGAGCACGTGTCTTAAAATCAGTTACCATTCGCAAAATTTAAACTGTCCAATAGGCTTGAATAGCCTGAGAACAACCAAGCTGAATGTAGATACAGTGACCCACCAGACATACAATAGGACTTTTTTTGGGTGTGAAGTCTGCCTAACACTGCAAAACAGAAGTGGCAGCAAGGTAATAATATATGACTATTGCATAACAGTTCCTTCCATATAAAAATGATTGCTTCAGAAACATTCTAATGGGGATAATGGTGGGGACACTGGTGTCTACACTAACATTTTACCTAGTACTTTGGACTCTGGCTCTAGTATGGTCCTCTTTTGTCACAGAATAGCTAACGAATGTGCTCAATGCGGACTTCCAAGGACAAGATACTTCTGAATTCAATTCAAGGGCAGGCCAATAACGATGCTGGAGCTGATGGGATCTGTTATCCAAAACAACAGAGGGCATCAGCTTGTCTATGTCTGCCCAAAAGTGACTTCTTACATATGTATCAAGTCCAATGGTTATATTTCAATAGTGTGAAAATATTGACATTGATCTTCCCACCAGTTCTTAAGAATATCTTTGATTTCAGTTATAAATTATAATACAGATTGTATCTTGGATCAAGGTATCTTATAGAAAATATTAAAGCATTTCAATAAAACACATCAACGATATGTTGCCATAGAATATTCATTTGACCCAAAGCAGAAAGGTATTCATTAATGAGCCATTATTATTTACCTCACGCTTACAGATTCAACAATTGATTTTGCTAGCTACACTGATATCAAGGATGGTATCAGCAGTACAATTACTACAGCAATACAGTGCATAATCAGATACAAAGAAAGCAAAATGGATCAACACCAAGGGCAATTAACTTTACAGTCAGCTGCAACCTTTCATGCATCTTCATTATCTTCTACACCATTTACCTTTTCTTGGTAAAATTTTCACAATAGTTTTAATAGGTAAAGTAATATCCAAAATATTTCCATATAGGATACATTTAAATTTTCATCTTTGACAACCTTCACTCAAGTCAATTCCACTTGGTAATTCAAATTCCCTGTTGCACAAGTGCCATCACTCTCCATCCCACACCATACCATACCATTCTGAATACTGCAACTGGCAACTAAACATGCCTCCATGTGATAGACATAATTGAATTCAATGTCAATAGTACTTTACACAAATATTCTTAAGTGCACAGAATGCCCAAGCAATGAACAGATTGTCTGGCTCACTCAGAGAAAACGTATTGGCATCAATAGACTATAAGACTATGTTCCTTCTGCTCATTCCAGAATCGAGGAGGAACACACACACACGCAAACACACATTTCAAAGTTATACTCCAATAAGGTCTAGAGGTCAATGGTTTCTAATTGAGGTGAGCATCCTAACCAAACATACATTTTCATACACAGGCTCATCCATTCAAATATATTTACTTGAACAACAGCATAATATGTTTCCTTCATTGAATCGGCAATGTACGGGGTTTTAAGAAACATGGCAGATTTTTAACCATATAAGGTAAAAAAAACTAGGAGCATAAAACAGTCGTTTTAACAGTTTTCTTATTATATTTTATTGTTCAGAAGCAGACCACTAGCTAGCTAAATTGCACTCACAGGTATTAAATTATGGGACTTTGGTTTCATGAGTCAGTAAACTAATCAATTTCCTCCCTACTGTGCTTGTCTTATACAGTTTTCTCCACAAACAAGATGGGAATACTATTACAGGCAGTCCCCGAGTTACACATATCCAACTTAAAAATGAAACATAGCTAACCATGGGGCTAAGACAACAGGAAGTGAGAAAAATCTACCCCTAGGAAGGGAATTTAACTCCTGAAAGAGTTATCATGGGGAAAAGGTGTCTCCCCCGAAGCATTATCACTAATCTTTGTTTCCCAACAAGCCACGTTTTAAAAAATCCAATGATCACAGAAAGTGAGGTGAAATCACGAGAAACAAACACCACAGGGGTGTTAACCCTTCCCTATGCTGTACAAAGCTAAAGAATTTTTTTTGGCTGGAGTTACACTTAAAATGTACCTCTTCTGATTTACAAACAAATTCAACTTTAGAAAAAAAAAAACCCTACAGAACCTATGTTGTTCATAACTTGGAAACTGCCTGTAGCACCAGGAATATGGCGCAGCTGGCTAAGTGTCAGCTGCATAAGATCTCTCTGACCAGTAGGTCATGAGTTTGAGGCCCGCCTGGGTCGAGGTGGGTGCTCAACCTTTAAGTGTAGCCTGCTGTCGACCTTTGCAGCCCGAAAGACAGTTGCATCTGTCAAGTAGGAGATAAAGGTACCACATTAAGTGGGGAGACAAATTTTGACTAAATTATGAGGCCATTAAAGAACTCCAGGAGCGCTGGTGGCCAGAGTTTGCCTCTGTTCGTCTATATGTGTGTATGTGGAAACGGCAGGGATTGTCTGCTAAGTATGTGTACCTGTAATCCACTCTGAGCCCCCTTTGGGGTGAGAAGAGCGGAATATAAATAAAGTGTATTATTATGTAGATTCAAAAACACTTTGTTTCGGAGAAGATAAGGTACTATTACTTGTTGGCAATTATCAAAACATGGAACCAATGTTTGAGAAAGTATGTGGAAGATATTCTCCCATTTTTAAATTCTTGTTACTTTACATTGGGTGGGCAAAGTATGGTTTTGCCCATCCCAATGCATCTCACAGCATTCTCACATTCTTTACTATTTTGTTTTGGACTGCTGGGAATCGTAGTCCAACCAAGAAAACCTTGTGTTGCTCATCTATGTCTTAACATCAGTTCAGAATTTGCATGAGATTTTTATGAAAACCCTCCACACTGGGGTTTTTTTAAAAAGAAGATCTAGAGCCCTTGTTTTTTTAACTTGTTCCCAATTCACTGTGAATACTATCAGCTCAGAAAGATAGATTACTTGGTAAGTAGGACAGGAGGAGGAAAAGACAATCTTGGAGTTCATTCAAAACATGCTTTCCTTTCTTCTTAACAGATTATTGGCAAAAATAGCTGCTTTGAGATGTGAACATTGTACAGGAGCATACAGCCTGCAGTACAGATGTGAATTTTGGTTTATAATAACCCTTTGGTTATGCAGGAGTAAGTAACATTGAATAAAGTAGGACTTCCTTCCAAGAAATCTTGTAAAAATAAAGAGCTAAAGTTCAGCGTGTTCAACCACTTGCCTAATGGCAAGATCAACCATCTACCAGACCTCATAGATCAGGTTATGCAACTCAGATCTTATGTACTATGCAAGCTATTTCTGTTTCTGATTAGGCCATGAAAAATAGCTCTATTTCCTAGAAATACTGGCTTCCTTTCATCTCAGGAAAGGAGGAATGGAAATGTGTAGGAAAGATGAAAATTCTTGGACTAATAATAACCATCATTATCTATTCTAATCTACAGACCATAAATATTAACTCTGGTTATTTGTCAAGCATCTGAGTGCTTGTTAAAAAGCAATAAAAATATAATTTTTGAATGTCTATGAGTGCAACATCGGTTGGCGAGAAGAGGTAAAAAATTAAATACAACCACATACTATATTTTGAACTTCAGTTTTATTTTTCTATGCTTTCTAAATATCCCTAGGATTGTTTCCCTATTCATAAAGATCATCGACTAGAAACCAACTCTTTCAGATTTCTTGTCCCAGATGTGCTATTCACATGGAATATATTACAGAAGACTACAAAAATGCTTACTTCCTAGGAGATTCATAAAGCAGCACTTTTCTCCCTTACCTCTGTAAAATGTTGAATCTCAGGAACTCTTGTTCTGTCAGCTGCTTACTCTTAAGAGACAGAGATTGGGATCATCTTCGTGTCCTATTTTAGTGTACTCCTGTTAGCTTTTGCTCTGTAATTTTTCAGGCATTGTTCAAGAAAGCATCTTGGTAAATCCTTGAACAAAACCTTTTCCATGGCAGCTCAGTGTAAGTTTAATGGTACCATGGCAAACCAATCTTTGATGGACCTGTTACATTACGTAACTTTATGTATTCCTAACCATACAGCAGGGGTGCTGAAAAACCTCTTGACTGAATTATGAAGATGTGTATCATGACCACAATTGGAACAATTGTGCATGAACAATACACATCAGTGAGCATTTTGTACTGAATGTTCACTGAATACCTAAGTACATTGGACACTTAGCTGGTTCTGTTGGTCATGAGCAGATCCTAATCCCTTGCCATGGATATATGAGTCCTTCATATCCTTTATTCTACTCCTAGTTATTTTTATTATTAAAGATTAAGGAATATGGAAATGAAACTATAAATGAACATGGCTCTCTGTCTTTTGAATGCATGTCTGCATTTGTTGTTGGGTTGCAGAAGAGAACAGGGCTACTATGATTTTATGAGCTGTGTAAAAGAGGACATTTTGACAAAGTATAGTTAATTATTCAAGTTGAATGCAATTGAAATGCCCTCCTATGTGAAACAATTAAAAGAGCCAGAAATCTGCCCTCTTTTGAATTTCACTAGGGTGACTACTCATCTGATATGCATAAATGAATATTCAATCAGCAGGTCCAATATTTTCTCTGGTTAGTGATGGGAACCCCTATAAAAACTTCTGTTCCAGCTTTGTAGTTATCATTTTTTGCAAAACACCATGGGATCAAAAAATAAGCCAAAATAGAGCACCAAAGAATTTAGACCCCTCCATTCCAGGTGGAATTGAGTTACTGGACTTTGTTAACAAACATCTCTGTGCTTACAGTACGTTATCTAATCCCCTAACATCTGGAGACAACATAGAGTCACATAACTTTCTCTCACTGTGCTATGGGTTTTGCCCTGCTGTTGCCGTAAGATCTCTGTAAATATCCACTTTATATATATGTATGTAAAAGAAGAAGTAAAGGACACCAGGTCACCCACTACCATGTGTATTTTAATAGCAGCCAATGTAGTCTCAAAAACACAGACTGGACTCTTTCACAAGACCAAATTTCATAGAATAAATACATTGGATAATTCAGAATGACAGTAGCTGCTGCTCAGTGAGAGTAAAATGACTATGTGATTGCACATAAACTTGAAGATGCACAGCTTCACATTAAGACATCCACTTTCAATTTCGCACCAGCAAACCCTTTTTATATGCAAAGAGACCAGCTGCAGATGCTGCTGTAAAGAACACAGAGAATCCCATCAGTTTCAGTAGTGCAGGTACAGAAGGTAAGTTCCTTTCCCAAAAGGTAGTAGTGATTGGCAGCGCCGGGACATCCTAGATGGAAGAATAGTCACTATTAGTGTGGGCTCAGGCATGAAGCCAGGGGGGGCTAAGGGGGCTTCAGCCCCCCCCGAAATTCTCAGGGTGGTCCGCGAGAAGGCCTTACTGGTACATTATTTAAACTGTTATGTTTATTCATATCATGATCTGATCACCATGCTCATTATATCCCACATTAATGGGGTTATTGGGATAACAATACAAAAGATTTGCTAGGGTAGACCCTCTTCCACCCAGTCTCAGCCCCCCGAACCAAACTTAGCCCCCCCCCCGAATCAAAATCCTGGCTACGGCCCTGTGTGGGCTATTTCCTTTTGACAGTATAAAGCAGTGGTTCTCAACCTGTGGGCCCAGCAGAGGGCCACAAGAACCAAAATCTGGTTTGCAAACCTCCTTCCTCTTTATTTATTTATTTATTTTATTTTATTTCTACTCCTTTCTGCAGAGCTAACCAGCCCCACCCCTTTTAGCACTAATGTTGGAGAGTGGTCCCTGGTCAAAGTAGGCCCTGTTCATGTCGTCCCTGGTAGAAGTGGGCCCAGGTCAAGTGGGACCTGGGGAAAAAAAAGGTTGGGAACCACTGGTATAAAGCAACAAAAATACAGAAGCACTAGAAAAGTTCCTGAAAAAAATTCATTGCTAGTGAAATACACAGTCATTAAGTCCACCTTGCAGCTATATCTATATTATTATTACTTTTTAAACATGAATTTTAAATATTTGTCCTTTGTTTTATTTCTGCCTTGTGTATTTTAATACGTATTTTACAGAAATACATTTTACTATATGTATTTCTGGTATTTTTACAATGTTTATGTGTTTTAATTATTCTGTAATCCACTTCAAGCCATGAGGAGAGGTGGGTAATAAATAAAATTCTTATTCTTATTATTACTGCTACTACTACTACTACTACTCCTTCTGTTTTTTATTGCAGAATTTGCTATTCTCTCTTATCGCTTGGAATAGCTAAATCCTACCCCCAATTCACTGTTATGCTGAAATAGTTCCCACTCCTTGTGGCCATTCTGTTGAAGGTGGAGAGTGGAGTTGACTGGAGAAGCATCGGCCTATACATTCATAACCAGGCATAAAGTGTTGGCATCAACTATTGAAACCACTGGTAAACCCCGGCAGATTATGGTGGAAGATGCCCCCAGCATCTGGCTATGAGGGGAAACCCACGTGCTTCTCCAGTCATCCTTTATCTCCTCCCACAAACAGCACTCAATATAAGCCACAATAGAGCTGACATTTGCTTTCTTAAAGAAACAAAACACCACCAATGCCACCAACATAATTAGAAAACGGCAAACTTACAAGTGATTCAGATTCTTCCTTCCAGATGTTTTCTGGTGAAATTTTTCCCATAGAGCACAATATCTTTAAAAAGGAAGAACATTTATACTTCAAAAATATTTTAAAATCCATGATTTCCGTATTAATTTCAAATTATTATTGCCTAATGTCAAGATGAAAGCTTAAAAAAAGAATGATTCACCAAGCAGATGGAAAGAGGTAAAATATCTTGAAATGAGCAGGAATTGTATGAAATCCTACATAATATGAATTTGTCAGTAAGGTCGAAACCCACAAGGCAGGGCAAATCCAGTTACACAAAAGACTATCCCTACATAAGTAGAGAAAGAAAGAGCCCTTTAATCTTCCAATCAAGGCAAGTCTGGTTTTTAAACAAATAAATAAAAATACTGAAATTTATTTGCAAAATAATACAGTTCTACCATCTAACTTTGTGTTCAGACAGGGCTTCTACCAGATTTCGTAATCCTTTTCCCAGTGATGGTTGGTGTGAACAGGATCAGAAAGCTGAAGTGTCTTGCCAAATTACAAATCTCAATATTCTATGGGATGCTGCCATATAATTGAATCATAGTGTTATAACTGTATAGTGTAAAATGGACTTATGTATGTACCTCTCTGGCAGCTCTTTCCCCAGCCTCCACAGCTCCTTCCATGTAGCCACTCCATTCAGTAGCTGTCTCAGTGCCAGCAAAGAAGATTCGCCCATCTGGCTCACGGAGGATTCTTTAAAAAAGTAATCAAATAAAAGAAATGTGAAAAACACATTACTCTGATCCTAGGTTAAGTGAGAACATTCTAAATATTAGGGGTGTGCATTTTTTTTGTTAATCATTATAAATTGTATCAAATTAATTAAATTCATATTTATTACATGATATACAACATGCGGGCATGGCCCATGCTAAAAACTTAAGAACCAAAACTTACCCAATACTTTTTTGTTTTAATTTTGTATATCTCAGAAGCCTCCCAAAGTCAGTTTTATTTTCAATTCAAGGAAGCAAAGCCAAGCCAAAAAGGCTCCCTTTCCTCTTTAAATTAATGGCATCTCCTCATGAGGAGAGAATATTAGAAGGGAGAAAGCAGAGTTCACTGGGAAAGTGACTGAGAAAGCACAGAATTCTGGGAAATATAGTTTTGGAAGGCAAGGAGCCCTATGCCAGATAGTTCAAAAGGACCTGTCATAAACTACATTTCCCAGAATTCTGTTCAGCATCAGAAAACTCCAATCAGGATAGGAGAGAGCTATTTTCCCTCTACAACAGCAGCCAGCTAGAGCTCCAATAAATTGTTGAATCTGCAAAGAGGAAGACTGACTGATACTTTCAAGTAAGTAAATTTCTGTGCTGGGCTGGGAAGAAGTCCCTAAATGGAAGTTCTATTGATTAATATGTGAAACTTTCAATAAGATTGCTGTTGTGACTTTTTAAAAAAATGTTTTTGCCAAAACATTAAAAAAAAAATTCCCTAAAATCAGTAGATGTTTGAATATTTCTGAAAGTTGGGGGAAATGATTTCCTGTTATCTTGCATCACTGTATAGAAATCAAGGAGATAGCTTTTGTAGATTTCTTTAAAAAGTATACAATTTGAAAATTCCCTAAAATTTCATGCATAAGTAAAACTTGATGGGCTAACAGTGGTAAATGTGTTCTACTATGGTAACAAGTTTCAACCCAATAGCTGTAAAATGTGGAGAAACGAGCCCTTGAAGTTTTCCCACTTCTGAAATCACTTCAACCAAAAAGAAATGAAATTTTATTATTCTTGTATTAGTAACGAAAGTTTTGCTAACAATACCTTAGAAAAACTTTAGAAATGAAACGCCAGTGTCCCCTAATGTTGTAATTACTTTTATCAACAGCACATGCCTACAAAATATCATTCTATTATTTGAGTCTGTGACCTATGGCAGGTCTCTCATGTCATCTTTTACCTTTCTCTAGATGCCCTTTAGGCCCCTAAATAAGGTATCATATCCTGATCTTGGAAGCTAAGAAAGGGTCAGCCTTGGATAATATACACTAAGGAATCCCAGATGCTCAGAAGAAGAAACTGCCAAAAGTATTCCTTGTCAGAGAAACCCCTAAGAAATTCATGAGGTCACCATAAGTCAAGAGGGAACTTGAAGGCATGCACATAGAAGAGGCGTTATGGGGATCAGAGTTATCTTCATTGAGCCCCTACAAATTCCCATCAGGTTGAAGGTGGTAATACCTACAATCCTATAGATTCTAGACACGTTCCCAGGAATATGTCCTACTACATGTGATAGGTTTCACTTCCGAATGTATGTTGTTTCTACATTAGACTGAGCTGGCTGTAATTAATTGCCATATATATTCATGCATAAGGTGACCTCAAGTATAAATCGAGAGCAGATTTTGGGGCTCAAAATCATGGATGACTTGTGGATAAGTTAAAAGTAAAATGTAGGGACATGTAACAAACTTGTTTTTCATCTCCTTTTCAAAATACATTGAGGGATCACAAACTAATCAATATCCAACTGTTTTGCTAACTATAGTAACAATGACTATAAATATTTGGTTACATCTGACACAGCAGAAATTTCTGTCTCAGACATATTGGTCACAGCAGCAATCTTCTAAGAAAGGGTTATCTAAATTTAATTAATCCTTTTGAGATAAGGTTATCCTAATCTAAATGGAGATGTTGGGTGGAAGTAATCAGATGGATAAATGTGGTACTGGAAAGCTCTTTAATATTTACAGGTTTCCATGTTCTGTCGAACTATTTACTTATATCTTGGAAATTATCAAAGAAGGGGCTATGTGGATTTTTTTTTTTTTGCTCTTTCTTGACCACTAAAGGATTGATACTTTGATAGTTGGAAAGATAACTTTCCTTCATTCGTAATCCAATGGACAGAAAACTTATCAATACTTACAGCATTTAAAAGAATAAATTAGAAACAAAACCTACAAATAAACATATTTGGACATTTGGACAGCCTTTAAAGACACCTATTGGTAACATGATTGTATTTTCTCTTTTTGTGTTCCTGTTTTACCACATTTGTTACACAGGAATATCACAGTGTACAATTGAGAACTGTTTTGTGCACTTCCATTATGCTTTCAATGCAATTTCCAAAAATCTGGAGAATCAAAGCAGTGAAAAAATAATTTAAAGACTGGGTTTTCTCATATTACAAACCTTGTGAGAATTACATCTTTTAAATTCCCGAGCTTCTTAAATAGACACCTTTCTTTCTCGTTACCATACCTTCCAAACTGAGTCATGATCCCTGGTGGGAAATAGGCTGTATAGCATCCTCCAGAATATTGTTCTTCACACCAGTCTTTCTCTTCATAATGTACCGGCTACAAAGGAAGCATGAACCAAAATGTGAAGGGGAACTGAGCCATCAACCATTTGGGGGAGAAAAATGAGAAGGCATCAGTGAAGATTGTTATCAGCCTCCCAAAAAGCACCCATCTATGTTTTTTTAAAATTTATCCAGATGGTAATTGAATAAGCGGAGATACAGTTACATTAGAAGAGGGAGTAAAATGAATGTACGTTACCCAAACTTTGTGCCCTTTCTTGCCCAATACTTTGTTAAGATTTATTAGAAACATAATACAAGGCAGACCTTGAGAAAAAAATGTTCAACAAATTCTGAATCCTCTAAAATACTTCATGTGGTGGCTGTGGAATTTGAGGAATTAGAGTTTTAAAAAATAACTTTTCCAAGTTGTAACCAACTATATTGCACTCTTGTTCCTAAATACACTGATGAAAATATATTTCATTGGCATGAAAGAATTTGAAATGTCACCATGCAGTGACAGAAAGTATTATAAAAATAATAATACCCAGAATCATCAACTGTCCAAAACCAGCTGCAGAAGGTATTTGTTAATAAAACATCAAAAAGATGGTGAGATTTCTCTTCGAACCACAAGATGATTTTACTTTTTGTGCTAAATCTTAGCCATGAAGTATTTGAAGTGGGATGCTAAATATAACTGTATTCATATTTGTCTACTAGAGGAGAAAATGTGGCTGAAGTCAACTATTTCCAACTGTTAGAAATTTTAGATCTTTATATGTTCATAAAAGCAACTCAAATAGAAATTAATTTCTTACATGTAAGGCTTCCTGTGATCCCAGCACCTTTGAATAGAGCTCACAAATCTGGATTTTCCTATTGAAAAAGATAGTAAAGAATTATAAATCAACCCTCAAAGCTTTATTTACAAAAGCAATTGGTTTGTTGTGAATGCTTTTTTCTGGATTTTAACACAGTAACTTTTTCAGATTTACAAAGGATCTGTGTTCACAGAGAAAAATAGGGGTAAAAGCACAGGAAGGAAGGCTTTTGTGATCTCCACACACAGTGCTATCTGGAAATGAAACTGTAAGTATAAACAATTGGGTGATGATATGATCCTCCATCACCATTCAAGAAGATGTTGCCGTCACGTGATCACTATGATCAGATGATACCTTGTTTGCCAGCCAAGGAAGGGTTCTCAACATTTTAAACCAGTGATTCTCACATTTTGGTCCTCCAAATATTTTGCACTTCAGGCATTGTTCTACTGGTCCTGCCTTCCAGACTTACCAGAAGAAGCCACAGAGTTGGAAGACACCACAGTTGAATCCACTGCCATGCGGGAACACAAAAGCCCTCCTGACAGATGGTCACCCAGCCTCTGCTTAAAAACTTCCAGAGAAGGCGACTCCACCACACGACATCATAATCCACCACCAAACAGTTCTTACCATTCGGAAGTTCTTCCTAATGCTCTTTTCCTTTCATTTATATGAATTGCTTTGTGTTCTGGTCTCAGAAGCAGGAGAAACAAGCTGGCTTCATATTCAATATTCAATATGACACCCTTTCATAGCTATCGGTTCACCACTAAACCTTCTCTTCTCCAGACTAAGCATATCCAACTTGTCCTTGAGCTGCCTATCTGTGATCTTCATTGTGGACCTCTTCATATGGGGGTTTTAATTGCCCTTTCCCCCTCTTTGAACAGGACCTGCCAAGCACCATCAAACGATGCTGGTTTGACCCTAACCCATTGCTCCTGTAGTGGAGGGGAAGTGGTGCAAGACATTTTCTTTGCTGCAACAGAGAGGAAAGTGGTTTTTTGGTAGCTGCAATGGAGCTACCTACATTTTCCTTTTCTTTTCCCCATATCATGGAGGATTTGTAAAGAGGTCCAAGGTTAGCACCAAAGAAATCCTTATACGGTATATCCTAAAACAATTCAGATAGTCCTCCCGGTTTAGTGATGTTGCATCCAGAGTAATAAGTAACCTACACATGTTGGTTGTCATAAATAGCAAGTGTTAGATTCCCTGATTTTCCTATCTTAATGAAAAGATAATGGGGAACAAAGCTTTTTATTCCATTTTTGTTTACCATAGCATTTTGATTTGCTAAATCCATCTGTTTTACTTTTTTCTTCTTTTGCAGCTTTCCATTGTTTTGATTATTTGTTTTATTTTTATCATTATGTTGTGTTTTTAAGCTATCCTAGTATATCTAAAAATGAAGGACATATTTGGAATAAAATGGAATAAATGGAATAAAAAGCTTTATAACTATCAAGGCATCGAATTGTTGCCAACTGTGAACTGTCTTGAGTCACCTTTGGGCTGAGAAAGGCGGCATACAAATGTGGTAAGTAAATAAATATACAGCTAACAGAAAGGAGTCCACATAAAATTTCCACTTAAGAAATAAATAGATTTTATGTGGACTCCTTTCTGGTAGCTGTATAATGTAAAACAAAGCCCAAAGTCAAGTAATTACTTTTGCCATCAAGTGGTCTGTATTGGTGCTACTATAATTCACATTTGAATCACTTTGCAATTCACTTTGGAATCATAGTTTGATTTTTTTGGTGTTATAATCCAAAAATGTAACTTTTCACAGTTCTTTTCTCTTTGAGTTGGACAAAACAGCAACTGGGGTGTTCCATAAGCAGGAAATGCCTTCTGCTACCACTCACAGCTTCATCACATAGGTTGCTGCAAGAGTCGTAGAACACTTGTTGCACAGCTGATCTGCAGAGCCTCACGGCACCCATCACATGACGCATGGTTACTTCAGGTGGGGCTCTGTAGGATAACTGGCACAAGCATCCTGCGATGATGCACCCAGAACATGGTAGGCTTTCCATATTCCGTATAGAATGGGGCAGTGTGGGGGAAGCTGTGTAGCGACCCGTCTCCACATATGATATGGAATCATTGCTGCGGGGCAAGGTGAGGTGCGGGCCTCCAGGATTGCCCTGCTGCCCCGCTGATTTGCCACGGAGGCTGGTGAATTCTAACACTGGGGCTCATCAAAGTGATGAGTTTCATAGATACGGAAAGAAGGCAACATCATATTTGGCCTTTGAAAGCAAATCTATTGTCCATACCTTTCTTCCTTAGTGAGGTGACACAATCTTCTACACTTCCGAGCAAGGATGAAACTGAAATTTTCAAACACAAAGAATGCATAGAATAGATTAGGAGAGGCAGAGGAGAACATTATGCCCATTATCAAATAACAAATGTTTTTTAATGGTTGAATCTGATAGCTTGAATTTTTTTTCTTCTCTCAAAACTGTCAGGTGCTGTCCAGTGGCATCTTTTATTTATTTATTTATTTATTTATTTATTTATTCGATTTGGTATACCGCTCTCTCCGGAGCCCAGAGTGGTTCACAAGATAAAAACCAGATAAAAGTACATAAAACAGAATAAAAGCAATATACACCAAGTACGACATGCAATCTTTTGAGATTGCATGGCAAAATAATGGAACACAAAACATGGAATGGATATAATTTTTTTGTTCCCTGCTTATAAGATGCTGTAGAAAAAGGATTTTCACGGTGAAAAATGCAAGTGCCAGAATTTATGTCCCTATGGGGATCTTGTTGGCCACTATGTACACAGAATGCTGTCACACTTTACACATTTCACATATGGGTAATATGACCTGCATGTTTCAGTACTTTTGCATTATAAATGAATATCATACAGTTAAAATGTAATAGAAAGTTAAAGGTATAAGGCTGAGATAAAATAAATTGCATTCTGAATGCACCAGGATCTTTCTCTATGAGCTATTTTACTTCTGCTGTCTATAACCTTGTATTTTTCCTTAGAAGGAGTACATCTACAGGCAGAATTAATGCAGTTTGATACCACTTTAACTGCCATTGCTTAGTGCTATAGAATCCTTGGGTTTCTGTTTCAGTGAAATCTGGCAGTTAAAGTGGTGCCATGCCCAACCTTGTAAAACTACAATTCCCCTGGTTCCATAATATTGTGCCATAGCATGGCACTTAAAGTGATGTCAAACCGAATTCATCTTAAACTGTTGATTCACTTTAGAATTACATTCCAACCATACAGTGCACATTTCAGTAAAGATACAAATAAATTACTCTTCAGATTTAGATTCTCCTTCTCACTATTGCTAATTCACAAGACTTGGGGTATAATTTACCCAATTATGGCTGGGAAGCTTCCATCAGGTTTGGTGTCATCTAATGTCAAACCAATAGCTGCATCATCATCTTCGATAATCATAGTACCACAGTAGTCTAAGAAGGGGTATAAAGAGATCTAAATGTGAGTAATCAGTGTAGTTCTGATGAGTATTTTCATCTCGTGCTTCTTAAAACAGCTTCTATGTATTACATTTTCTGCAGGAAAGCTTGCTACATGAAATGTAGGTAACTCTTTCTATGCTGCAAAAAAAAACCCCAACATTTTCAGGGAGTGGTATTCACAAAGCCCCTAGAGCAGTTTGGTGGGTGTGAGGAGAACTGCCTAAGAAAACTGCTCAGAAGTGTTCTCCATTAACCCAGAAAGAAGTATTTCCCAATTTTTTGCCTGAGATCCATTTGTTGGGAACGCAACAAAGCCTCGCACTTAATAACACCTCGCATTGAGCAGTAGCCATAGCGTTTGGGTGATTTTACCTATTCTGACCCCCCACCCCTGGTGATGTAAACTGATACTCTTAAATATTTTTCTCTACCTCTTCTTCTTCCCATGTAGCTAAGTTAGCTCAGCACCCTGAATAATGTTCATATCTTAGAATGGAGTCTTTTCAATAAAACTAAGGGCTTTTTTTTCTCCAAGCCATTGGCATGTTTCCTCCTTAATTCAAGATCTCTGACCACTGCATGGGCTCTAACTCCATTAAATATAGAGACACCAGAAGCTAAAGTCCAGAACTTTCAACAATTTGATACTGTTTACAAATATGGACTGATGGACACCTGTAACATGTAAAGTAATCCTTCGGTTTAACTAAATTGAAGCACCTTATCCTCCAATTCACTACTTTTCTCATATCTTTTGAGTTACAATGAAATACCTTTTTTCCTCCAGAATGCTTCCTTGTAGTATACTATACATTTGATGACTGATCCCATAGGAATCCGATTGATCAATTGATTTCTCATGGAAGGCAAAGGTGGGTTAAAATGAATCTTCAAAGTAAGGGCTGGAGGTATGGCACAAATCACATACTGAGCCTTGAAAAGAAATACAAACAAAATCATTTTCATGGAATCCATTTTTAATTTATTCCATTTATAAGCTGCCTTTTCCCCTACCTTGGGGACCAAAGTAGCTCACAACATTAAATAACAGATACTACTAAGAGACACAAATGGGTTGTCCTACTCCAAAGACAACCAAGGAAATAAAGTACAACTATCACCATGTTTAAAAGAGAGGAGGGAAAAAGTCGATTCATATTGCTTACATTTGGTAATTGGCTGACTACTGTCTAAATTGGAAATTGGAAGATGTGTTTTTTTAGACTACATGTTAGCTAGAGCAACTTGGATGTTGTGGTCCAAAAAGTAACTAGGCTATGAACTAAGTTATTTAATTTAATATATTAATATACCACCTTTTGAGAGTCAGTGAGGTATAATGGTTTGAGTGTAGGCCACACATGTCAAACGGAAGGCCACCAAGGCTTCCAATGCCAGGGCAACATAGTTACATGTATATGAAATGAATGAGATAGTAAATAAAAGTACTGCTGCAAACATAGATTCACCAAGAAAACATATCATTCAATTCAATACCCTGCCTTTGCTGTAGCTCAGTCTATGTGGAATGAAAGGAAAGGAAAGAAAAATATGTTTTTAACAGAAATCATTTTTATTGTCTAACCAGTGGACTGACTTCATTTTTGGTTTGTCTGTCAATTGACTGACTACTTTTCAAGTTCTGCAAGCACAAACATAAACAGGCTGAGATTATATATATAAAGATTACATTGACAAATGACTCTTTAAAGGTAACCAACCATTGGTGAAAATGATTTTGACACCCCTAGTGCAGGGCTAGGACTGCAGTGAGATCGGGGCTGAAATCTCTGCTTAGCCACAGTACCCACTGGGTGAACTTGGCAAATTGCATTATCTTTGCAGTATATTTTATTGATTATCCAATCAGCTGAATCAAAAGACTTGGCACTCTTAATCTTAGCAGAAGGAATAACAAATCCCCATTGGATAAAAAACATAGTGAGAAAACCCAGTGATAGATTTGGCTTAGGGTCATCCTAAATCATAAAAGATTTAAAAGTCAAACAACAAGAATGAATTTCCACAATTTTAATTTTCCGTTTCTAAAGGGAAAAAATGAACTCATATGGCATCATTGCATTTTATCTCCCTAACATTACCACAGAAAACCTATATAAGTTTTCAAATTCCATAATTTAAATCACCTCAAACGTTTCGTGATCCAGGGTTTTCACTTTTACATTTCCACCAGTCTGATCAATGTAGCTTACTGGCTTCTCTAGTTTTACCAAATTTCCCAAGTAATCCATAATCTTCTCACTGATTTGGCCAGAACCACCAACAAACTTTCTCTCCTGGAAGAAAAGAAGAAGGAAATATGACAGAAGAATGGGCAAAATGGTGTTTTCAAATAATATTAATATTAATTATCTACATAGTCCACTTTGTTTTTTTTCCCTGTGGTTCCAGCTGAATAATTCATTGGTATTACATTGAATAAAAGGACTTAAAATACCTGATGAATGTTGTTTTACTTATATCCCAATGATTTAGTGCCAGTTTAAAGATCACAGCTCAATGATCAGTATTTTGCTATGATTTATGCTATAAGCTATGTTCCTGAAACCATAACCATTGCATTAATATTAATTACATTAACTCTCATGTTTCAAGAGATAGATTGAGACAGAATATAAATAACATCTCCTATTAATTTTAAAGATGTCCTGTTATTTGGAGATTGATTGTGAAGAAACAGTATGGGGGTGTGTTCTGATTTGCTAGATGGAGGAGAGCTACAAACAGACCTATAGTTTCCACATGAAGTGAAATAATAAGGCAACTCTATTTTGCTTTAGATAGGCAGCACCTTAATTATTGTACCCAGGTCTGGGCATCACAGTTTAAGAAGGATATCAAGAAACTGGAGCTTGTTAAAACTAGGGCAACCAAGAGAGCATCTAAATCAGACCTGGGCAATTGCCGTCCCTCCAGGTGTTTTATTTATTTATTTATTATTTCAATTTTTTAGTCGCCCCCTCCGATAGGCTCGGGGCGACTTACATTTACTTAAAAACATGAAAACACAATAAAACAACGGACCAGTGTCCACACATTAAAATTGTACAGGTAGTACACATTAAAAGTAGCTCTTTGGACTTCAAATCCCAGAAATCCTAACATCTGGTAAACTGGCTAGGATTTCTGGGAGTTGAAGTCCAAAACACCTGGAGGGCCAGCAATTGCCCAGGTCTGATCTAGAATTATGCAGTTTGACACTACTTAAACTGCCACAGGTCAATGCTATAAATTCAAGTCACACGAAAGATGAGTCTGACTAAACATTGAAAGAAGCAAGAGTCTGACTAAATATTAGGGAGAACATAAGAGCGATTTGACCATTAAACAGACCATCTCAGAAGCTGGTAGACTCTCTTTCGTTATTACTATTTTTTAAGCAAAATTAAGATAACCATCTGTTGGGGATGACTAAACTGCATTGGCAGGAGATTATTCCAATGAATGGATGATGCTCATTCCAACTCTACAATCTTGTAAGATAAGCAATTAAATTAGAATCCAGTACACTTTGAGAAGATACTATGCTTTGCTTGCTCAGGAATTGAAAAAATAATTCCAACGATTACCATCATGGCCTAAAATGCCCTGAACGGAAAACAAATTAAGGCTTACCTGTCCTCCATTTGTTGTTGAAAATATCCTGGCTGTCCCACCACACTGTTTAACATACCACAGGAACCAGAGAGCAGAGACCTCATGAGGCTCAGAGGTAACATCCACGTTTACAAACAACGTGGCAAACCGCTTGGCAGCACTGCACACAAATCAAGAAAAAAGACATAATAGATTATATTACCAGCTCGGTTTTGTTCTCTGCTGTGTCAAAAAGTTATCCAATAGTTCAAGCTTGATTTCTGCTTGAAGGTAACAGAGGATATTTGCCTTTCAGCTGATCAAGTGACTTGTTCTCATCTCTTCCAGAAAGAGAAAATATCAAAACACTCAGGACATTTAAATTTGATGTGAAGATTTCTGAAAGGGTGTTTGTATTCTTAATGTATAAAACTATTGTCATTCTTTATCAGGCTGAACCTATTACAGTTCATGCTATGTCTGGCCCTAAAATCTTTATTTTAAAGCCCGGAGAGCTAGCAAAGGGTAATGTAGGTCTTACAATGCACATCCCAGAATTCCCACCTTGGATGGAAATAATCCTTGTGGATGAATAGTTGATGGGTTGTACTTGGATGGAGAGAGGGCCATGTCAGCAGTTTGAATATATTAGCTATTGCACTTTGATCTCTTGCCCCTGCCCCTGGCAATTTATTTCAACTGATAGAATTGAAAGGACCGATATAAATAAATTAGATGAATAGCAATTTTAAAATGTGTACCTAAGGCATCCACCCCATTAGCAGAAACTGTAGGTCCCAGCCAGGGGCGGACGAAGGTAATTTTAAATGGTAAGCGAACATTATTTTGGCCCCCCCCAAAAAATTACTTGATAACAACAGGTATAAGCAGGGCCAGACTAAGGTAATTTAAAATGGTAAGTGAACATTATTTTGGCACCCCCTTGCTCTCCGGCCTCGTGGAGCGTGTGCATGCACGCCGGGCGCGCACGCGCTGGGCCAGCTAGTTCTGCGCATGCGCCATTGCTGCGGAGGGACTCCAGATGGACCGAGATACCAATCGCCCTTAGTGAGGCCGAGGAACTTTTTGCAGCCGGGAGGAACATTTTGCAGCCAGTCCAGGATTTGGAGCAATGGCATTTTCCCTGCAGGCGATCACAATGAGCAATAAAACGATAAAACATACAATAAAACATCAGTAAAAACCAGCTGGAAGTCCCTTTGCAGCAATGGCACATGCGTGGAACCTGGCGGCCAGATGCGCCCCTGACTACGTGGCGCCCTAAGCGGGTGCTTACTTTACCTAATGGTAAATCCGCCCCTGGTCCCAGCAGAACACTGGTAAGGAATGCTGGGAATAGTAGTTCTATAACATTTGGAGCACTACAGAGTTTCCATCTCTGTCCAATGGGATATTTCTTCCAAAGTTTCCATAAGCATTCCAATTTTCATCAAGCACATAATCCCTATATTGAAAACAGACTTTTAAAAATATTTTAATCTAAACTGTTTTGTAAACAGAACTAGTCAGTATGTTATTAAATAACTAAAGGGAAAACAAAAAGAAAAAAAGGCCGTAGACCTTTTTCTTCTGTGTTTAATTCTTTCCAGAACCCCAACATCTTCCATTTGTTCATAGCTGAAAGACCACATTGCACTGAAAGATGGAGTTGCCCTCTGGGGTGACCTGACATTTGGATCTCCCCCACCCCGTGCATGCTTATGACAGCTGAGTAATATTTTAAAGTGGTCAACAACTGAAAAAGCAAGAACGTGCTTTTGTATAGTACTGATAATTTGTTTTGACAACCACATCACTTGCCTACTCTTTATCATATTATTGAGGTGTCTTAATCAGACAAATAAATAAATGGCAAGTTCTACCAATAGTTGTGACAGAAATTGCTCCCAACTTACAGTCTAACACTAACTATGACACCATGCTGGCTCCCACCATTTTACAAAAAGCTCCTCAAAGCAATGTGCAGTTAGCTCTACATACTTATTGACACTGTCCTAGTTTTGATAAATCGGAGCTTCTTACACTGTAGTGAAAGACCTCCCTAAATTTCCACCAGGTTTTCAAAGTGATTTGCTGATTATTTCAGGAGTGGGATTTCCGAAACATCTCTGAGCATACTACGTATACTGTACATACAACTCTGTGAACTGCATGGTGTAGGATCAATCTGTAACATTAACACACACATGCCATACTAGAGATTGCATGCACTCTAAGTTTCTGAGATGTTTTCCTTTCAGAGATACTCTTCCATGGAAATAAATCTCTCTGTCTCTCTTTTTTTCCACTTTCCTTTCTATTGCCCTTGAATGATGCACTGTGTGAAATATCTACAGTTTACAGGAAATCATTTGATCTATACCATTTTGTAACATAATTCTTCTGCTACAAACAGTTTGCCAAATGTGACTAGCTATCTAATCTGTCATGTGTGCGCAACAACACATGATGGCCATTCCAGCATGTTATATAAAGCAAAGGCAAATGTGTTCCATTTGTCAACCAAACAGAAGGGAGGGGAGAATTGAGATTACCCTTCTGTTCCACTGCATTCTAGTAAGGAAAAGATGGTTTTAAAACAGCAACATAGATTTTGATTACAATGGCAGACCAGAAGTACAGGAATATATGAAATATTTTCAGTCCCTCATTTCTGAAAGTGGGGAAGATTCTAGGCACGTGGAAGCCTTTCCAAATGCCCAGGATTTGTTCTACCAATAAGTAGAGTGAGGCAACTGTCTCAAGCTATTTAAAGTATAAGAAGCATGAGAAATTCACTGTATAAATATACAAAAGCTTAAAGCTATATATTCCACTCTACCATATCCGGGGCGCAGCCAGGACCACGCTTAGTCCATACCCAAATTCACAAATAAGGGTCTGAGTCCCGAAAATATAATATCCAAGTTCAAAATAGCGATTCAACGGGCAGAGGGAAAGAAAAGCCAGAGTAATCCAGTACCGCAGGACAAAGAGAACCGGAGCCGCCAATCCTGGCTCCTGGTAGTCCGATAGAAAACAAGCCGATGGAAGGTAATCCAGAACGTATCGGGGCCGCTGTATTTCCGTTTCGTAAGTCTTTATCAAGGCTAGATGTCCATATTTGGGTTCATGTCCATAGTATAGGAGATCCTAGCATAACCTCGTCACCAATTGGTCACCTCGCCGGATCAAGACGAGGTTATGCTAGGATCTCCTATACTATGGACATGAACCCAAATATGGACATCTAGCCTTGATAAAGACTTACAAAACAGAAATACAGCGGCCCCGATACGTTCTGGATTACCTTCCGTCAGCTTGCTTTCTATCGGACTACCAGGAGCCAGGATTGGCTCCGGTCCTCTTTGTCCTGCAGTATTGGATTACCCTGGCTTTTCTTTCCCTCTGCCCGTTGAATCGCTATTTTGAACTTGCTTATTATATTTTCAGGACTCAGACCCTTATTTGTGAATTTGGGTATGGACTAAGCATCGTCCTGGTTGCGCCCCGGATACGGTAGAGTGGAATATATTGCTTTAAGCTTTTGTATATTTATACAGTGAATTTCTCATGCTTCTTATACTCTAAATAGATTGATATATTTTGAATGAATGCGTTTGGACTTGATTTCTAGTACATTTAACCCTGACTTTTTGTTTAGAGAGCAACTGTCTCAAGCGCCAGGGATTTAAGGTACAGCAATGGCAGACTTTTCCCTGTTCCTCCCGACTCTTTAGATGTTCTCCCACTAAACCAGTGGTTATCAACCTTCCTAATGCCGCGACCCCTTAATACATTCAAATGGACCAAATTTGGCACAAATATCTGATATGCCCAAATTAGAATACTGGTGGGGTAGGGTGAAGTTGATTTTGTCATTTGGGAGTTGTAGTCACTGGGACTTATAGTTCACCTACAATCAAATAGCCCCTTGAACTCAACCAACAATAGTATTACGCCAAACTTCCCACACAGAACTCCCATGACCAACAGAAAATACT
Source organism: Anolis apletophallus (assembly GCA_030556195.1). Taxonomy (NCBI): domain Eukaryota; kingdom Metazoa; phylum Chordata; class Lepidosauria; order Squamata; family Anolidae; genus Anolis; species Anolis apletophallus. The sequence continues at coordinate 52,286,482 of JARBWK010000004.1, read as the reverse complement.
GGAGGGATTTGGGAGGAACTGACAGTGACTTAGAGGAGCTGTAGTTCACCTACATCCAGAGAGCACTGTGAACCCAAACAATGGTGGATGCTGCTGAGCCACTCTCAGTCCCACATCGCACAAGTGCTTTCCCCCCTGCCTTGAAGGGATTCACTGGCGCGAGCCTCCCTTCAGCCCTGCACGCTCTCCCTCGCATACACACCATGCTGCCATGCGCCAAGCACCCCTGCTCTTGCCTCCCCACTTGGAGTCTCAGAAACTTCCCTCCCTTTTGCTGAGAGGCCTGCTGAGAAGCTGGCCAATCACAGCAGGAGGAGGAAGGACCAATCACAGCAGGTGGGAGGAAGGGAAGGGCAAGCAGAGAGATCTTCAGCCTTCTCTGCCAAAGGGATTCCTAAGACCATCAGAAATATGTGTTTTCTGATTGTCTTTAGCAACCCCTCTAAAACCCCCTCATGACACCCCCCCCCCCCGGGTCCCAATTCCCAGGTTGAGAAATGCTGCGCTAAACCAAGTTGCTGATCTCAGGTGTCATTAATGATTTTTTCTGAATTTCTAATAACACAGAATATTATCACCAAGTGAGAGGATTTTTGCTAATAAACCTATGAGACATTCTTGTCAGAATATCCAGCAATGAACATACAGGATTCAAATTGGCCAACATATTTGCTAGTGCCTTCATAGACACAGACCAACAAGAAAAGATGATTTTATAATTCTTGGTACATTTATCAATTAATCTTTGCAACAGAGTATAACAGACAGAGCCAAATAAATGTTCAATAAACTTCAAAAACTTCAGAAATGCCTTTTGAATTCCAGACAATTAAGATCAGAGAGCAGGTGAAAATGGAACTTCATTCCATGAGACATTGTGGGGCATATATAACTAGTCTGGTCATAAATTTTGCCAAAGAGAAAGTAGAATTTCTTATAGGATTTTTTTCTGTGATGAATCATATTCCCTCAAGGTAATCTTTTTGGGCCACATGGATGTGTTGCTGGGTGGAACCAGAGTTAAAAGGACTCCCTCTCACTTTCAGCTGCTCCCTTCTTTCACTTTCCTTCTTCCTCCAGGCCTAGCATACTGTCACAAGATGAGGATGTTAGCCATGGTTATCTATCTGATAGACATGGTATGTATAAAACTATTTCTCACTTTGTCCAGCAGATTTTGTCTAGTAATTCTTGCATAGTCATTTTGTCCCATTCCTCAGCATGTGGTGCCTCCCAAGGAGCTTCATTTGGGATCTAAGAGAGAATAAAAGTTACACACACACACAGAGAGAGAGAGAGAGAGAGAGAGAGAGAGAGAGAGAGAGAGAGCACAATTTGGAACAAAAAAATATTTAGAGGCCAACAATTATTTTCATTCAAGGCCAATGTTTTCTCCACCTGAGTAACACATTTTGTTCCATTCTAGAAAGACTAGTAAAGATTTTAAAGCCAAGATATTTATTATATTTCTCAGAAATTTTTAAAAGCTAGATGTAAACCAGTATTTATGTTAAAAGCTCCCTCCTGGATCTAAAATGGCTCAAGGGGTCTAATAACACAGGGAACTACTGCCATTGACCCTAGGGAGCCTTTGGGGAACATCTCAGTTTAAAAGTGGAAGACAGGTTGTGGTGGTATGTGTGTAATGCCCCCATCCTAGCCCATCCTGTTCAGAAACATTTAATTCAAACTTTCTCTGCTATTAGCCCATTTCCCCACTTGCTCTTCAAGGTTATAGAAACATCCCTGCAGTAGTGCAAGAAATGATGTTGGGGGGAGAGGAGGAAGAGGTCAGAGGGAACCTGTAATAGGATAGGGTGAGAGCAGAAAGACCTGCATCCAAGAGCACAGTGGTTGAGCCAAATATTATCCATGGGCACTGGAACCTAGAGCCTAAGGTTACAGTTCTGAAATACCAGTGATCTCAACCATTGTGTTCCATAACTAATCAAGCCCTTCATACCTCCTTCCCCATTTCATCCATTGTCCTCCACAGGTTGTTGAAATCCAAATAGGTAATGGGATTCCACATTGGAGGAAAAGGGCCTTTGAAAGGATAAGATTTGCCCTAAAAAAAAAGAAAGAAAAAAGAAAACAACATTCAAACCCACTTTTTATTCTGAGATTGGCAAAGTAATGTCCGTTTGATAGCTTAAACAATAAGACCTTGAAAATCTATAGTTTTTCTTCACACACACACACACACACACACAGAGGCAAGTGTGTATCTATATACAAATTCCTTGCTGAAGCTGACATCTGAATTCTACTCTAAATCCCCCATGAGAGACACCATTTGGGCCCATATTAGACTAATCAATCAATCAGATATGGGATTGATTCGTCAAAAATGCACATATTTGTGATCCAGCCCAAACTCACATATCCTCCAAGTGCCATTCTTATACCATCTCTTCCACCCATTCAGTCTCCACATGCTCTAGACCAGGTCTGCACAACTTGCAGCCCAAAAGCTATGGGTTTCCCCACCCCCACTGCTTTACCTCCGCCACTTGCTTCTGCCCCACCATATGCCCCCGACCTCATCCCCACCGTATTACCCATGCCTTTCACCCTACCACTAGCTCCCACTGCCATATCACATAACCTGCCTGCCTCCACCCCAATGAAGGAAGGAGAAAGGAAGGAGGAGGGGAAGGGAGGAAAGGAAAGGCAGAATGAAAAAAAGGAAATGAAGAGAGGCAGAAAAAGAGAGAGATGGAGGAAGGAAGAAGGGGAAAACAAAGGAAAGGGAGGTGAGAAAAAGCGATGGAGGGGGAGAGTAGGGGAGAAAGAAAGAAAAAAAGGGAATGAGGAATGGAGATAGGGAAGGAGGGAGGGAGGAAAAAGAAAAGCAAGACAGGAGGGAGAAAGAAAAGGAAGGAACAGAGGTAGGTAGGAAACAGAGACAGAAGGAAGAAAAGTGAGAAAGAGAGAAAGAATGGATGCTAGGTAAAAGAGAGGGAAAGGATTCAGAATTCAGAAAGCGAGCTGTAGTGCTTTGAACTATGTCTCTGAATTCATAGGGTGCCCTTAGGCAAATCACACTGTCTATGCTTTGTCTCTTAGCCATCTGCTAAAACCACAGGTTGGGGTTCAGAGCCCAGCGCACTTCACTATGCCAAGTTCCAGATTAAAACACAAACCTGGTTTGAAGGCAACAAGAACAGAGAGTTATTCTTTTGAGCCCAAAAGGAGGTCCGAATAGGGTCTGCACTCTAAAAGATCTAATCTGGCTGCATTCAGAAATGCAGAGCATATTTATCCATTTTGACAGCCACTTGAAACATCCGTGCCAGCCTCTGATTGGCTGAAAAAATGATACAGCCAGGATTTGGGCTCCCATTAGCTGGGGATTCCTTCTGATGTCATTGCTGATTGTTGATTCCCCATCGCAGGAAAAATAAACAGCTGTAATTTATTGGTTTGAAGTTTGAGTCTGATTCTGCACCCAAAAGGGGTAAACCCCCAGGAATGTGGCTGGTGAATATCAAAATGAGTCCCTGATTGGTTTAACAATTCAGACTGTGTGTACATGAAGAAACACGTTTGGTAAAACATAATGAGAAATTGTGAGAAACAAAAAGTACAGTACATGAAATTATGTGCTGACCTTTATCAGTGAATCTGAATGGAAAGCTGGAAAATCCCCCAGCAACAGCAAGAAACATATCAACGAGAAGAGGTCACTTGTTAATGGACCATTTATTATGTTAAAGGTCATTTGTTATGATCTTCAACACTGATAGTCTTATCTGCCTAGAGCACTTCCTGCTTTCACATCTAGTCTCAGTGTGACAGGATTAGGCAAACTGAGTGTGTCTGCACAGATGCTCCCAGGTTACCTTTTGTGCTGGGACCAGGCACATTGAAAATACCCATATTTAGTGTGGCATCAAATGTAATGTGCACCACCATTTTCTAAAGAAGGAAGTAGAAGCTGCACCCTTCCGCCAGGTGGAAGCTGGCGAGTTCACCAGCCCAGGCTTGATGGAAGATGATGCCACTCTCCTTCCTTCTTCAGAAAATCCTTTTCTAAAGGGCCTCAGTTTCTACTTCATCTCTCAGCTGAGAGACTAAGGAGAACAGGGTTAGGGTTGGAAGTGGCACCCTTTAACCTTGTCAGCTGAGAGACGGAGAAATGGGTTGAGATGGGAAGGGGTGCCACTTCTCCTTTTCTCTCTGAGTTGAAAGAGGAAGGATAAAGAGTTTGGGAAGGGAAGCTGCTGCTCCACCATCAGGGTGAGGCTGGCAAGTTTGCAAGGCTCAGCCTTTTGGTGTGCAATTGTAATGTGCCATCAAATGTAATGCACATCTCCATTTTGACTTAACAATAAAGCCAAAAAAGATGTGCATTACATTTGAATAAATACATACATTTCCATATGACAGGTTTGCATCCTGCTTGATTTCTCTCGACCAGCAACCTGCTGACATTACAAAATTGTGGAAGAAATACATCTCAGAGTAAATTTTAAAAAATCAAAAGTAAATTTCCAGCTGATGTCCCGTGTCCATCTTGCAGATTACCCAAATTCACTACAATTGAACCTGTCAGGACACTAGGGGACCATTTACTGGGACTGACAGTTCCATGTCCCGACACTTCTTAAAGTCCCACAATATTTAAACCCACTTATTGTCCTGGATTGTGAGGCAGTCTGGAAGAGCCCCTGACTCCTGTGACCTTTGCTAGCAAGGACACAGCACTTGAAATGGACACTGCAGCTACAATACATATTACAAACCAATGTAATAAAGATTTAGGTCATGCTAGCCTCTGCTTCCATCAAGAGAGCTAAATTAGTTTCCATTTTTGGCTTAATTGGTTTGTGTATTAGACCACTTGACTTGTGCATAATATTTATTTTTAACATTGACTGGAAAAAATACCTTGTAAAATTGGCAAATTAATTCAAATGAACCATAATATAAGCATCATAATCTGATTTGTCAGGTTAACAAATTGACCACAATATGTATAACTTGACAAGAGAGATTTTCTGTGCTAGATTTTCTGTCGATTTCATTTAGTATATTTCACTAGTATACCATATTTTTTGATGAAACGTAGGCAGCTAATTTATGTAAAATATGCAGCTGTGAAATATAAACAAAAGCCCTCCAAAGACTAGAAGTATCAGCTGCATATAGGATATAAGATAATTTTAAAATTGTAACCTAAGAAAAGCAATTCAGTTCAAAGGAAGCATAATATTTAGACCGCAAGAAAGTATCTTGGGATTGAGCAGTAACAAACTTATCATATCTTACATTATGAGAAAAAACAAGCCTGACATGTTGAAATAATATTTTCTGTTCTAGTGAAAAAGAAAATGATTGGAGCAGTTATAACAACCACCAAAAGAAAAATCCCTATTAGGCTGACATTGTTTATGGGGTGGAAACTATCTTGGTTATCTTGGTTATAAATGAAATATGCTAAGAGATAGAGAATTATAAGGTGATTGATTTAGTTGACTTAGATTTACAATGGTTTATAATGTCATTTATTATTATGACAACCCTTCACACACACACCTGGTTATGCTGCTGGGCATGAAAGGAATTAGTCCAAAACATCTGTAAAGGATCAGATTGGTTAATAATATATAGGCTGGGCAAGTTTGAAATCAGAGGAACCATTACAAGACAGTGAACCTGCAACACAGAGTAGCTGCTACTCTGATTATTCTCTATGCTTCTGAAGAGTCCATCATCTCTCCCATGCCTTTAACATGAATATAAACTGACTGAGGTATGGCACTGTCTCACAAATTGAATATAAGTGTCATTTTCATGAGAGCCTCCAGGTGAGGCAATGGGCAGTATGCCGTCACACCAGGTCTGTTTGAAATTAAAACTGGCAGATGTGTTGTCCTTTTTACCTGGTGGACTGCAGAGCGCTTGCTGAAAAAGCTAGGTGGTCTGGCAACCCAAAAAAACACTCCAAAATAAAGTTGAAAATCAAACAGTTTATTCAATAACAAAGTCTTTGCAGGACTTGGCACAGCTTCTTAATGGTTGCAAAAAACAAAAAAAAAACAGACTGGAAATGCCTTGGGTTGTTGCTCAAAAGATTCCCACTGCTTCTTTTTGGATGGCAGGAAACCAGATATTTCCCACCCTGGTCCTAGGTGTTTGGTTGAAGGAACCACTCCTTCCCCCCTCTAAACCTAAGCTCAGTCCAAAAGGTGACCTAAAGCTGGGCTGGTAACCAGATGTCTATCCTATACAGCATGCAAAGCCAGTCTCTGCAAGGTACCATAAACTCATCTGGCTCCAGCAGTCCCCCAGCTAATGGTCAAGCAAATAGCAATCAGCAGGTCAGCATGCAGGTAAGCACCCAGGTAAGCACCCAGTAAGCACCCAGTACTTACGGTGACCCTTTTGGAGCCAATCCTGGCTGGCCAAAACCACATCTGGCTTCCTTCCCTCTCTGAAAGGAACTAAACACTTTCTAAAATGGAGGCCAATCCCCAGGAAGAAAAAGGGGTGGACACCAACTAAAAAGATACATTTGCAGAGCTTTAGGTGGCATATTCTGCACCAGGCTGCAACCTTGCTAATAATTAACAGGCAAGGTGCCAGTGTGTCTGGAACAGTCCCAGTAAAAAATGCAAAAGGAAAAATGCTGCCTTTTAAAACAAAACTATGGGGCTATGCATAGGAAACGACTGGAGGACGGAACAGGCAGTCTATGTTTGGAAGCATTCATAGACTGAACAAGAGTGAAGTAACAGAAACTCAATCCAGGCAATGGGTTACAAAGATGCATTTGGATGGATACCTTAAAGATAATTTATCCCATCTAAGAATACACAACCCAGAAACAGCATGGACTCCCTTTTAAGCCTGGGTGGAAATGCAGCTATTCAAGATGCTATTGAATGCTATTTTCCTGCTTCTTGGCAAGGTGTTGGATTGGATGGCCCATGAGGTCTCTTCCAACTCTATGATTCTATACTAAACACCTGGATTTCTACACTGCAGGCAGTCCCTGAGTTACAAACATCCTACTTACAAACAACTCAGTTAAAAACGGGGGCGAGTCAACAGGAAATGACAGAAATCTACCTCTAGGAAGGAAAATTTACTCCTGCAAGAATTATCATGAGGAAAAGCTGTTTCAGCTGAAGCTTTATCACCAAGCCTTGTTTCCACAATAAGCCAAATGTTTCAAATTCCAGTTATCACAGGGATAGAAAGTGATGTGAAATCTTCTGAATAAAGGCAGAGGGCCCATCTAGATAGGCCCAAAATTCAGGATCTGTCTTGGTTTTATCAGAGGTGTCCAAAACGACACCTCTGGTAAAAGCAAATTAATTAAGGCTTTCCCTGGGTTATAATAATAATCATCATCATCATCATCTTTATTTATACCCCGCCACCACCTCTCCAAAGGGGACTCGGGGCGCCTTACAGGAGGCCAAGCGCAGAAGTGCATTACAATGCAGTAACATAAAAAGCATAAAACAAATAACACAATAAAATGAATCAAGCATAAAATACAATAAACAGTGCAAAGTAATACAGTAAAAGATCAAACACAATCACAATGAGCGGGCCACATGCGCAAGATACAATGATAAAAACTCAGGATGAGATAGAAATAAAACATGTATGTTTGTAAGGGAAACTCATGAATGGAGTCGTGGACACAATCCTTCATGTGGGCAGGAGGCAGTGCAATATGAGGACACCCATTATAGGGAGAATGACAAAGGGAGATGTAAGATCACTCTCCAAAGGCACAACGGAACAGCCAAGTTTTGAGGTTCTTCTTGAAAGTTTCTAAGGTGGGGGATTGCCTAATCTCGCTGGGCAATGCGTTCCAGAGTTGGGGGGCCACGGAGGAGAAGGCTCTCTCCCTCGTTCCCATAAGTCGAGCCTGTGATAATGGAAGGGGCGAAAGGAGGGCCTCCTCTGAAGAACGAAGGGATCGGGCAGGTTTGTAGAAGGAAATACAGTCACGAAGGTAAGTGGGTCCCAAACCGTTTAGGGCTTTATAGGTTATGTCCTGCACCCTGAATTGGGACCGGAAAATAAACGGCAACCAATGGAACTCCTTAAACAGGGAGGTTGACCGCTCCCTGTAATTCACCCCTGTAATTAATTTGGCTGCCACGTGTTGGACCACTCTGCGTTATTAATCCAGGTCTAATGAGGTGCTAGGTCAGTGGGGACTGACTCCCGTGACTACTTCTGCATCCTGGTGGTGACTCTCCACAGCTACCCACTTCTTCTGGCTTTGAAAACCCGGAGGAGAAGGATGTTCCCCACCCCTCCCCCCAGCCCCCAATTTACCCCCTAAAACTTCCTGGAAAGGGTCCCTGGCCACCATGGAGTCTCTCCTCACATCCTTATGGTGCGAGAAAATGACACCTGAGGGAATTGGAGGTGGGGGAGGATTTCCCTCCTTATAATACACTTTATTTATATTCTGCTTTTCTCACCCCGAAGAGGACTCAGAGCGGATTACAGGTACACATACATACTTAGCACACAATCCTTGCCATTTTCCACATACAACAGAGGCAAACTCTGGCCACCAGGGGGAGCTGATGCACTCCTCATCTCTCAGCATTCTCAGCGTCCCTTGTTGTTCCTTCCACATTCCTCAGCGTTCCTGGAGTTTTTTAATGGCCTCATAATTCAGTCAAAATTTGCCTCCCCACTTAATGTGGTACCTTTATCTCCTACTTGACAGCTGCAACTGTCTTTTGGGCTGCAAAGGTCAACAGCAGGCTACACTTAAAGGTCGAGCACCCACCTCAACCCTGGCAGGCCTCGAACTCTTTCGAACTCAGAGAGATCTTATGCAGTTGACACTTAGCCAGCTGCGCCACATTCCCGATGCATCTCTTCAGGTATCATTTTCTCATGCCACAAGGATTGAGGAGAGGCTCCATGGTGGCTAAGGATCGTTTTCAGTAGTTTTAGAGGGTAAATCAGGGGCTTTGGGGTGGCTTCATGCTATACCGATTTCAATTGGGTAGCATGTAGCCATCCTGGGAGGGAAATCCCAGGGTTGTGGGAGGGGGTGGGAACTAGAACCCATTCCAAAATGGGTTATTTTAACCCGTTTAGGGTTTTAGTGATGTTTAGATGCAGGTTTTAGTGATGTGTGGAATTTAGGTATCAATTAAGGCCTGACAAAATCTATAGATTTCCACTGAGGCAGACCAAAAAAGGATGATAAATTGTTTATGCCATCTCAACATTCCACAGATGAACACTGACATGTATGTCCAAGCAACAAACTATGGTTATTTGTGTGAACATTACACAATGAGAAAGTACACACAAGCTAGGCAAGTTTGCTTTTACTTGAATCTACAGGGGGAAATAAAATTCCACACTCTCCTCTCTCCTCCTGCTGAGCCAATTAAGTGCAAACCATACACTTTCATGGCCAGAATCACTGGGCTGCTGTGAGTTTTTTCAGGATGTATGGCCATGTTCCTGTAGCATTTTCACCTAACATTTCACCTTACTGATTGACCTTGCAAATTTCACGGATCAAATGCTAATTCAAACTTACTAATTACTAGGCTTGGTTGATCCCAAAAAAATCATGGTTCTAAAATCAAATGGGGGGGGGGGGTTAGTAATAGAAAGACTTACAAAAAAAATTCCAAAAAGTTCTGAAATGTAACGTAATTAATAACGAAATTAATTATTAGTTCTTATGCCAGCGCATGCTTATTCCAGATGGTTTTGGCCTACAACGCCCAGAAATCCTAACAGCTGGTAAACTGGCTGTGATTTCTGGGAGTTGTAGGCCAAAACTGGAATAAACCATACTGAATTCTAGATGGGACTCTCCAAATAGGAGGGAGGGAGGGAAGGAGGGAGGGGGAGGGGAAGGAGGGGGGTATTCTATTCTTGGAAGCAGCCCTGCCATAGGCGAGAGAGGAGGAGGATGCCCCCCGGATCCATGGATCGGGGCAAAGAGAGGCAGCGAGGAGCGCGGGGGGGCATCCTCCTCCTCTCTCGCCTATGGCAGGGCAGCGAGAGAGGAGCAGGATGCCCCCCACGCTCCCGCTGCCTCTCTTTTCTCCCCGATCCATGGATCCATGGTGAGAGAGGCAGCGAGGAGCGGGGGCATCCTCCTCCTCTCTCGCCTCCCTGCCATAGGCAGAGAGGAGAAGGAGGCCCCGATTGCCCCCTCACCTCTCTTTCACCCCCGATCCATGGATCGGGGTGAGAGAGAAGCAGCGAGGAGCATGGGGGGCATCCTCCTCCTCTCTCGCCTATGGCAGGGCAGCTAGAGAGGAGGAGGATGCCCCCCACATTCCTCGCTGCCTCTCTTTTCTCCCCGATCCATGGATCCATGGTGAGAGAGAGGCAGCGAGGAGCATGCAGGGGCATCCTCCTCCTCTCTCGCCTCCCTGCCATAGGCGAGAGAGGAGGAGGAGGCCCCCGCTGGCCCCCCTCGCCTCTCTTTTGCCCTGATCCATGGATCCATGGATCGGGGTGAGAGAGAGGCAGCCACAGACATGAGGAATGGATGGCAGAGGTAATGGATTGATCCATTCCCTCTGCCATCCATTCCTCATGTCTGCGGCTTTGGCAATGCTTTTGCATGCTTCTCCCTGCTTCCCCGACAAGACAGAAGGCAGGGACAGGACTCTCTGGACATAGATATTTCTGTTAGAAGAATCTGTACTGAGAGGGGAAGATAAGACCTAATTACAATAATTAAGAAAAATGCCAGCCCCGAGGTTCGGTAAATAAAGTCCACTGGTTGGCGCTCGAAGTGTGGTAAACATCAAAATTAGCTTTTTTAACTAATTGAATCCGATTTCAAATAATTTTTATACCGCAGAGACCAAGCCTACTAATTCACACTTTCTTTAAACAGACAAGGGTTTTTTTCTCCCACTGTGGACATTCCACAGGTGTGTGTGTACTTGCCTCACTACCAACAGAACTTCTGAAGATGCTAGTCACAGATGCAAGCAAAATATTAGGAGAGAATGCTACTGAAACATGGCCATACCACCCAAAATACCCACAGCAATCCTGCAAACTATTTGTTCTGCTTAAATAAAAAAGAACTATCTTGTATTTCATCTCAGATTAAAATGGGTTTGTAAAGGAAAACTGAAAAAGAAAAATGGAAGCAATTTAAGCTAGTAATTTGAAATCTACTTAAACTTAAACTCCTTCCAATAACAGTGGCAAGTGCCATTTGTTTTCGGAGAGCAGATCAGGGACAATAATAACTCACATGTTTCACCGTATTACTACCATAAAAACCCACAAAGCTGCATGCATTTTCATACAATCACTTATTTCCCTGCTAATTAAATCTGAATCTAGAACAGTGATTCTCGACCTCTGGTTCACCAAGTGTTTTGGCCGACAACTGCCATAAATCCCAGCCACTTTATCAGCTGTTAGGATTTCTGGGTGTTGAAGACCAAAACATCTGGGGAACCACAGGTTGAGAACCACTGATCTAGAAGAACCTCATATTTTATTAATGGCACACTGTTGATCCATCTAGCTCAGTAAATGTATTACTGTCAGGCAGTGAGCCTGTGAGGTTTGGACAGAAATCTTCCAGGTTTCGCTTGAATTTGGTACCTTCTGAGTGTGTTCAGCTATCATCCTGCCCCATATCTGCCACAAATGGCAAAGTGAACCACATGTCATCCCTTTGGACACTGTTGTCCGATGTCATGCACATGTTGGTCATCATCAAAAAAGTCTCGATCTCAGCTCATATTTTAGTGTGTGTGTGTGTGTGTGTGTGTGTGTGTGTGTGATCCAAATGATGTATATAACGTATTAGAAGGCTCACCCCACTCCATTGGGTCAAAAAGTATTTTGTCAATTTGGCATTAGAAGAAAAGCTTCATATTGCTTGAGTAAAAGAAGCACTTCAATTAAAGAATTTAATTTACTTTGAGTCACTTGTCATTAGTAAAACAGCAGGGTTTCTAACTTAATCTTCAGTAAAGCTTCTAAAAATATTTGAAGATGAGTTTTAAAAATTTCTTATAAAGGCATCAGCTAGCAACCATAAGTGTAAGAACAATCCATTATTGATTCATCAGAAACATATGCCAAATTCTACATTTCCATAAAGTTATAAATAACAATTTAAGCTTATTTGACTTATACAGACAAAATGGTTTAGCACAATGATATACACCCTCATGTCTGAACTGGGATTTAACTCCCTTAATCTCAGGTGTAAATCCTTCCATTTACTATGGCTCAGTGTCAATTAACAGATATGACTTTGTCTCAGACCTCCATAACATTATGACTTCTTCCTTGGTTTTATTTTATTTTAAGCTGAAATTTGATTGCACGAGCATCAGTAAGAGCCTTATCTCATGAGACAGGTAAATTGCAATTGCATTAAGACAATTGTGCCTTTGGCTGAGGCTTTTGGATAATGTAGTTGTTCTTACGTTGTACTTCAGCAGGATACTCTTTATAAAAATCAATTATTATTTATAAAAATCAATTAATTTTCTCCTTTCCTGCTTTTGTTCTGTTGTGTTTTTATAACCATTCTGGGTGGTCAATGGGCATATTTTTAATTAATGTTCTATTTATTGTTTCAATTGTTGTTGCATTATTGTATTTGTTATATGTAGCAGCATCAAATTGTTGCCAAGTGTAAGCTGTTCTCAGTCCCCCTTTGGGGTAGTGAAGGATGGGTAGAAATACTGGAAATAAATAATAAATAATACTTTGAATGAGGAAATGTCAAGGGGAAAGAAGAAGGGATGGAGTTTTCAATGGGATTTCCTTTCAACTGGCAAAGTAACTACAATAAACCTTTAAGCATTTAAACATTTTTCACTATGCCAAACTAGGAAAGGGGTTAGGGTTGGAGGCAGTAATAGGTGGACAGTCCTAAATACTGAGTGTGATAAGGTTTTTAGCACAAACAATCACGGCAATCCCAAGATGATTTCAAAGAAAGAGCAATCTCTAATAGCACTTTTACAAGAAACTCTTGTAAAAATATTGTTCAGATTTCTCTCTTTCCGTTTGCATCTTTGTAACTATTTTGGGATCACAAAGTTTGTTTGTGCCAAAACATCACACAACTTGATAGTAGCAGGGAGAAAAGGTAAGCCTCATGCAATAAAGACTTAAAAACTACTTAAAGGCCATAATCAAAAAGCTGCTGCAAGGAAAGCAAGCAAACATACCATACACACTTCAGCATACTTAAATTGTTTGGAAGACTTCAAAGTAGGGTTCTCTAAGACCTGTTTGCTTCTGTGTTTAATGGGCATGTTTTAATTTATTATCCACCATGAAGAACAGTCAGCTCCAAACTCCATTTAATGTAAGCAAAATAATGTCCTAATCTATATTGGATTTTATTTGTAGTAGTCAAGCCTTTAAAACTGGAATCAATCATCTGTATATTCATGAACATTCCAGATGCTGTGAAAACTGAGTTGTGGGAACCAAATGTATCTGCAATTAAAACATTTTGTAGTTCCTCAAGAGATAAATGGTTTTATGAACTAGAACCATAGTTCTGATGCTATTTGATGTGGTGGACCAGCATTTTCTATACAAACAGAGGGGGAGTTGCTAAAGGCAACGTAACACACTAAGTGTAATCAATCAACAAAATAACAAGTTTGATAAGAAATTTCGCAAGTGTTAATACACATATATATAAACGGTTACAAATGCATATATTGCATGCCCGCTGTGGGCTCCTACCCCATACGCCAGTGGCGCGAATCAATGTCCAGGAAACTTCGGGTTTAGAAGGGAAAGTTCAGAGGATCATTGAAGAGGACAGGGTTTCAAGGTAAGTAAACAAGGGGAGGAGATACACAAGCCCAGCGGGGCTGTGTCCCATCAAACAGCGGGTGGGCTAGCAAGCCGTGTCGAAGGTCGGAGGAATGCTGTAGTAAAGAGTTGTTCGCTGGCTGGAACCCAGGTCATATGCAGTCAGGCAAGTGGGGTGCGCGGTGGTGATAGCTGGGTCGCCTGGAAGTAAAGCTGGGCTGACGGGGATACGCTGTACAATGGTCCCAACTCCCGTTTCGACCCCCTAAAACAGGGTCTTTCTCAAGGCCAATATTGGAAGGCAAATCAACTCAATCCCATCCTGGGGCAAGAGCAAGGTCTGTAGATAATAAGCTACTATGAGTAAAACGGCTTGGAAAATATACAACACACTCAAAAGCAACTCACATATACATATTACATGATAATAATGCAAATATAACAATAGTATCAAAGTACATACCTAAATCATAGAGGCAAATGCATACTTCTACGTAATGACCAACGGCCGAAGCAAGTACATAGTGCTACTTGGTTCGCTTATAAGCGCAACCAAGGACCAGGTGGAGGCAATCTCATGCGAAGTAATAGGGTGCAGAGTGATGGGAATCTACCGCAGGAGTTCAGCTATAGTAATTTTATCATTAAGTCCTATTGGAATTTCTGTACACAGGGTATGAATATACCGAGTTTCTGTTCTACGCAGATGCATATCCAGATTGCCATGGGGGGAGGGGACCTGGACACGTTTAACACCAAAGAACAGAAGGTCATCAGGTCCATGCTGCATGGTCTTAAAATGCACATAAAGAGGAGAATCCTCAGACAAATTTCGGATTTTGGACCGATGTTCAGAGATTCTAATATTAAGATTTCTTTTAGTCTCGCCCAAATATATCTTCCCACAAGGACAACAAATCCCATACACACAGGAATCAGTTTTGCATGTAAAGAACTCTTGGAAAATAAAACTCCGGCCAGTCCCTGGGTTAAAGATTTCCTTTTCCGGGTACACAAATCTGCACTGGGCGCAGGTCCCACACCTATGGGTTTTGGGGGTGAGAGTACTCTTCTTATGCGGGGTATGCATACTAGAATGTACAATGATGTCTTTGATGTTTTTACTGTGTTTGTGTGCAATCATAGGTACACTGGACAGTCCAGGAGTGTCGCAGACCAAGGGCCAATATTTGGCGACTATTTTACGGATTGCCTCCACCTGGTCCTTGGTTGCACTTATAAGTGAACCAAGCAGCACTATGTACTTGCTTCGGCCGTTGGTCATTACGTAGAAGTATGCATTTGCCTCTATGATTTAGGTATGTACTTTGATACTATTGTTATATTTGCATTATTATTATCATGTAATATGTATATGTGAGTTGCTTTTGAGTGTGTTGTATATTTCCCAAGCCGTTTTACTCATAATAGCTTATTATCTACAGACCTTGCCTTTGCCCCAGGATGGGATTGAGTTGATTTGCCCTCCAATATTGGCCTTGAGAAAGACCCTGTTTTAGGGGGTCGAAACGGGATTTGGGACCATTGTACAGCGTATCCCCGTCGGCCCAGCTTTACTTCCAGGCGACCCAGCTATCACCACCGCGCACCCCACTTGCCTGACTGCATACGACCTGGGTTCCAGCCAGCAAACACCTCTTTACTACAGCATTCCTCCGGACCTTCGACACGGCTTGCTAGCCCACCCGCTGTTTGATGGGACACAGCCCCGCTGGGCTTGTGTATCTCCTCCCCTTGTTTACTTACCTTGAAACCCTGTCCTCTTCAATGATCCTCTGAACTTTCCTTCTAAACCCGAAGTTTCCTGGACATTGATTCGCGCCATTGGCGTATGGGGTAGGAGCCCACAGCGGGCATGCAATATATGCATTTGTAACCGTTTATATATATGTGTATTAACACTTGCGAAATTTCTTATCAAACTTGTTATTTTGTTGATTGATTACACTTAGTGTGTTACGTGGACCAGCATTTTCCCCTTTAATGTACCAGGAACCAGTACCAAATGTGACACATGTCATTATAATATTTACAGAGGTTTCCAGATTGACAGCCAGTGGTGCATGGCTGCCACAGACAAGCACCGGGTCAGACTAAGGGTTGGGGATAATAGGTTCTGAGTGAATGAGGCATCTACTGTATGAAGACTAGAAGGGGTGTTTCTAAAGGAAATGTGCTGGGTAGGCAATGGACCAAGTTCAAAGAACCTCCAGGAATGTGGAGTGGAGAAGGCATTCTTCAGGCAGCATGGAAGAAGAGGCATAGAAGGAAACCAGAGATGCCTAAGAGAGGGGGCTAGATTTCTTATTTATGTATATCATTTATATTCCACCCTTCTCACCCTGCAGGGGACTCAGGGTAGATCACAATGCACATATACAGGCAAACCTTCAATGCCATAGACATACAACATATATAGACAACGAGCTACACAATTGGTCGAGGGCTCACCCCGACCCGGGCAGGCCTCAAACTCATGACCTTCTGGTCAGTATAACTCTTATGCAGCTGATTCCCAGCTGTGCCACATTCCCAGTGCAATCTTAGAGTGTTGAAGGCACATAGCTGACACAGGACATGTTGTTATCTGAGGCAAGTGACATTCCATATATAGAAGATTATTAGATTGATATTTGAATCTTATTTTGATGCCTGTGAAATTTGGCTACATTAAAGACAGGCCATTGGGTACAGCTCATACCAGCAATGACTTGCCATTTTCCATCCCTGGCATCTGCTGCCCACAATGGTTGTCTCAATCTGCCTCATAGTAGAGCCAATTCCAAAAATGTCAAGAAGAGCATATGCTCTTTGGAGAAGATTAATGGGAAAGTTGAAAGCTAGTTGATATATTAGCTTGATAAAACAGGATAGTATAAAAAGTGAGATTCAAAGTGAGGAGAAAGAGCGCAAAGAAAAGGAACACATGGTACAATAGACTCGGTTAACCAGAAGTCAAGCAAACAGAACTCTCAAGCAACTGAAGAAATAATACTTTAAATAAAAATGAACTTACATGTATAATACAGTAAAACTGTGTTAGGTTTGTCTTTATTTATCTTAATTTGCTTTTAATTACTGTGTTTCAATATTAATATCAAGTCAATGCAGACTTTACACTGTAGTATAGTATGGAATATGATATTGGGCATATTTTAATATTAACTCTTAGGCTACTAGAAACTACATTTCCAAAGTCTAGATAGCAGGTGGGATGGGAAGGAGAATCAATGGAAGAAGATTTTAAATTGAAGTTACCCACCATTTGGTTCTTTTAAAGACAAGATCTAGGTTTACACACCCAACAAAAATGTTTTTTGATCTCTCAGCTTTTAGGTCTGTTCCTGGGGTTATTTGGGGCTCTAATTCAAAACATTGCATTGGATAGACCACATCAGCTCTGGTTTATTAAATACGGTTATCACAATTCTTTATGAGTGAGCAGATTGTGACTGGCATATGGAATATGTTCTATATTTCAAGATCCAAAGCTCATAGGGGATAACTGGTGCCATTTTTGGAAACAGTCGGTCAAATAAACCTAGAAACAGGTCTAACATTTGAGTCACCAAAACGGGTGTTGGCCAGAATAGCTATTTTATATACTTGCTGTTCAAGCCCAAGCATGCACACACAATGCAAAATGAGGGAGTGACTGGTTGAAATATGAGTGTGTCTCCTCTTCTTTGGGGAGTATTTACAATATCCGGAAAGCCAGGGGGGTTGTAAACCATTTGCTCTCAGTGATGATCAGTATCTGCCATTAAAGGTACTATAAAAATTAGTGCCACTGTCAAATGAACTGCCAAATACAATGTAATAGAATAACATAATGATTCATATTACTGTCCTTGTCTGACATGCAGGTAAAATGACCCACACAGTCATCATTAACCTTTTGCCATTCAAGAGAAACAAACTGAGTTTATGTAATCTGACAGTCAATTTCTGGCCCATGTTTAATAATAAAGTACAATATTCTGGTATTGCCTTGAAGATATAATTAGGGAAGCTCTCTGGGCATTAAGACTTCTCAGTACAACAAGGTCTGCCAGCTGGTTTTCAATTTTTATATATTCTAATTATATTTCTTTCTAAGATTTATTCGAATGCAATGGAGATCCTAATAGGAATTACACTTTTAAGTACCAATGCAAAAGATACCCATAAAACAAATGAAAGAGGAAGCATCCTGTAAAAAATATTTTAGATTTTCCTGAACTAATTCAGGAAATCAGTTCATCTTTCTGTCCTCTAGACAAGATATTTTTGCTAATCTTGTGAAAAGAACAGCAAAAAGGACAAATGTGGTTTGTTGTAGGTTTTTTGGGTTGTATGGCCATGTTCTAGAAGCATTCCCTCCTGACTCTTCACCTACATCTGTGGCAAGCATCCTCAGAGGATGCATCCTCACAACCTCTGAGGATGCTTGCCACAGATGCAGGTGAAACGTCAGGAGAGAATGCTGCTAAAACATGGCCATACAACCCGAAAAACCTACAACAACCCAGTGATTCCAGCCATGAAAGCCTTCAACAATGCAAGGACAGATTTCTTGAATTGGTTCATTTTTTCACAGTCGCTTCCTTCTTTAATTTCAGGCAAATACTGTACTTTCAAAGACCAAGATAGGCTAAAGAACAAGATTGCCTTTCATAGTTCTGTATTTTAAAAAATGATGTGCAATGAAATTTTAATAGAAAATTGCTATAGGAAATCTCTATCTTGTCTTAGTCCTTGAACTCTATTTTTTGCAAAAGTGAGGAAGAGAGAAAAGCAAAATTAAATGTGACTCCATTGTGAGCTTACCAGCTTTCTGGTTGATTGGACATTTAACTTTACACTTCAGGTACAATATTTTCCTTAAGCACAGCTCAAGTCCTAACATCAGACCTCAAGAAAAATAACAGAAATGTTGTAGGCAAGGACTTATGCTCATCTCCCTATACCTTTCTATATGTCCTCAAAAATGTTTGAAGGTCCTGACCCAAAGAGACTTTCGAAATAACAAAAGGTAAAGGGAGAAAAACTTCAAACATATTTTCTTACCAACTTTGTAACTCATTAGTCTCAATCGTTTCATGTCTAATTAGCAAGTAATAACATTTCACAAAAAGCATTAAATGATTAAAATAATTGAGAGAAGGTCTTGCTCTTACTTTGACATGATGAATGAGATGTTCAACTTCATTCACTTTGTACGTCTCAAGCCCCAGTTCCTTAGATAGCCTCAAAATACGATTTTGTGTTGGTCCCACATATGCTCCTCCCAAGTCTACATATTTCACATATTTATTCTGATAAAGAAACAGGAGGAAAACATATATTATTGGCAAAGAAAGATCAAATGAAGCCTGAGACCCAAGATTTTTTAAAAAAAATCTGCTTCCACATCAAATACCAAAGTTTGTTTTGTGGGGTGAAAAATAAACACATTTCTACTCCCTAGAACACAAAGTGTCATTCAAAATAGTTTCTCTGTCACAATTAATACATGGGGTTAAGGTAATTACTAAAATTCAATATGACTGTTCTGCATACTTATGTAGAAGTCTAGAAATTTTGGTTAAAAACCCAACCACACCCAAATCCTGGGTCGACTTATCCATGGAATCAATGTGAATACTGTAGCTTAACTCCTATGAAAATAGGAACCACCCTCTTCTCTGAGTAGTTCCAGAAGGCAAGGACTTAATCCATCTCAAGAGAACCTGAATGAAGCTCTGACCCCTCCCCAAAATCTCTCCTTTGTGGCACCATTTTTGGCCTTTTTGAATATCTGGATGGGGGAATGGCAGTGCCCCCTGAGGTGGCATTAGTGCTTTCCCCTTTCCATAGAATGATCATTGACTTATCCATGGGTCATATCAAAATCCATAATTTTGGATCCAAAACTTGTCCTCAATTTATACATGATATCAACGTTTGTTGTTGTCATCTGTCCCACAAATGTTTGAATCATGCCTGTACAAGTAACTTCAATATATAGGGATATTAAACAGAATTACTTACTCTTACAGTGTATGTTCTGCCTCCGACCCTGTCACGGGCTTCCAGAACCACAACTTTTAATCCTGAGTCAAAAAGCAACTTGGCTGCTGATAGACCTAAAAGGCAAACAAAGGCTCCATAATGTTGTCCCCTCACACCTTCTTGAAATAAATTATTAACTTTTTTAAAAAGATTCTATTAAAGACAATATCATTAATTCTATAGTGTACCATGTTCACTTGATTGTCTTCTGTTTGTTTTCAAAATAAGTAAAGGTAAAAGTTCCCCCTTCACATTAAGTCAAGTCATGTCCGACTCTGTGGGGTGGTACTCATCTCAATTTCTAAGTCAAAGAACCATTACCTTTCCACCGAAGTGGTGCCTATTGACCTACACACATTTACATGTTTTCGAACTGCTAGGTTGACAGAAGCTGAGGCTAACAGCGGGAACTCACCCTGCTCCCTGGATTTGAACTGCTGACCTTTTGATCAGCAAATTCAGCAGCTCATCGCTTTAACCCACTGCACCACCGGAGGATCCATCAAAATGTCAAAAAAAATTATATCATCCAACACTGATCAAACTGTGACATGCCAACTAGCCAGCAATAAAGTGGCATTATTAAATCTAAAAAGATATAGCCCATTGATGGGTAGAAGAAATTGCTTATCATATGATGTCCTGCCCCACCACCATAGAATATACTGTATGTGACCACAACCATATGCAGGCAATCTCTGAATCACAAATATATGGCTTACAAATGGCTCATAGTTAAGAACAGGGATGAGACAAGAAAAAGTAAGAGAAATCTACTCTAGGAAGAGAAATTCAATAACTGAAAGAGTTATCATGGGGGAAAAGGTGTCTCCATCGAAGCTTTCTCACCAATCCCTGTTTTCACAACAAGCCACATTTTTCAAAATCCAACTATCACAAGGACAGAAAGTGAGGTGAAATCTTCTGAACAGGGGCACAGATAACAAAATAAACTCCACAAGAGTGTTAATCTTTTCCCATGAAATCCAAACCTAGCTCTGTGTTTGGCAGGAATTAAACTTTAAAATGCACCTGTTCCGAATTACATACAAATTTAACTTAAGAACAAACCTATAGAATCTATCTTGTACATAACTTGGGGACTGCCTGTACTAAGTTGCCTTTAGTAAGACAATCAGTAAAGTAAAACAGATTTCACTTTATACCTGCTATATTACAGTTCCACCCAAAGAATGGATAACAACTGTTTTTAATGAACCACACCAACAGAAAATAGAGTGCCTTTTGAAAGTTTCCAAGAAACCATGTAGAAATGTGGGAAATCCATTTTACATAGGCCATTGCTGATTAGCCAAATCCAACCCTCAGGCTGGTTTTGTGGTTCCTCAAGTCAAGGTCTCCCAGCTCCTGCTACCAGGACTTAGGACCCACCTACATATACAAAGAAATCTGGGGCCAGTACAGAACATTCCAGCTTTGGATGAGTCCAGATTCAGCAGACTTTTGGCTGGCTACTGTAGTGACAAGGACAATACAACCCTGATCTATTTGCTTTTCCTTGTGCTTCCTAACCATATGGAGGCACCTCATTTCTACATGCCAGGAGAGGTGCTCAAAGCCTGTAATGGAGGCCAGGTAAGTTTTCATGACTTTTCAAAGGAGTCTGGGGGCTTCAGGGGAGGGGTGGGTATTAACAGGAAGACATTGGTTATTATATGTTTTAATAGCTTATGTATTGTATTGATCTTATATTGATTTTATAATGCTGTTTTAATGTTTTAATTGTATATTGTGGATTTTTATGGCATCGAATCGCTGCCAATGTGTAAGCTGCCTTGAGTCACCTTTGAGTTTGAGAAAGGCGGGTTAGAAATATTGTAAATAAATAAATAAATAAATGGAATGGTGTCTGGACTGTAGTTCAGACACCGGAAGTAGTAGCTTTATCCTACACCAGTGCTGTCCAACTTCTGGCGGGTCCAGGGCCGGATAAGAGGTCACTGATGACCTGCGGGGCCGCTTGGCCCCGCCCCAGGCCCCGCCCCAGCCCAGGCCCCGCCCCTCCTCCAGCCGCCGAAAAAGGAGGAGTAGGCGGCGCCAAGAGCAGCGTGTCACAGGCCTGGCGTGACGCGCTGCCCTTGGCACCGCCTACTCCTCCTTTTCGGCGCCCCCCTCCCTTCCTAGGCCGGGGGCCGCCGAAAAAGGGCAGAAGGCAGCGCCAGCGGCAGCGCGTCACAGGCCTGGCATGACGCGCTGCCCCTGGCACCGCCTACTCCTCCTTTCGGCGCCACCCTCCCTTCCTAGGCCAGGAGCCGCCGAAAGGAGGAGTAGGCGGTGCCAAGAGCAGCGCATCACGACAGGCCTGTGACGCGCTGCTCTTGGCGCCACCTTCTGCCCTTTTCGGCGGCTCCCCTGCCCTAGGGAAGGAGCCGAAAAAGGGCAGAAGGCGGCGCCAACGGCAGCGCGTCACAGGCCTGGCGTGGCGCGCCTGGCCGCCTACTCCTCCTTTCGGCGCCCCCTCCCTTCCTAGGCCGGGGGCCGCGAAAAGGAGGAGTAAGGCGTGCCAAGGCAGCTCTCTTCCTCCTCCCTGCCCCACCTCCCCTCCCTCCCGGCCGCCATTTTTTTTTAAAAAACCGATTTTTAATTTTTTTAAAAAAATGGCGGCTGAGGGCATAGGTGGGGCCGTGTCCAACAGGCTACGGGGCCGGATCCGGCCCCGGGGCCGCCAGTTGGACAGCCCTGTCCTACACCATCCAAGAAGGCACGGAATAAATCTACTATCTAATTAATTCGCTACAAACCAGAGTTTTCCTGGTTTGTGGTGAATTAATTCGTGACTGTCCAGATACCGCAATAAAAGTACTGTCTGGACGGGTCCTTTGCTGTATTTTGCCTTAAGCTGCAAGGACAGGTAAATAACAAATAAAATGCATTATTATATTATTCTAAGTAGCCTTGGCACACATTCAAGCAACGTGCACCAGCAGGCTGCTCATATACAAGCCACTCTTTTGCCTTGCCATGTTGTGCAAATGCATCCATTGTGCTATATTAATAGTTTTGTTCAAGAGATTCAATAGTCACAAAATTAATATGGGCAACAAAGAATCAGCAAGGAGGATAGATACTGTTTGTACAAAGGGCAAAGTGGTGCTTAGATGGAGGTTAGGCAAGGCAAACACCGCAAACCTTCATAAGTAACTATGGCAACCTATCAAACAGCATCCCCTCAAAAATACTGCAACTAAGGAGACGGGCTTCCAAGGGCTTTTAGAATTCATGTTTAATCTGCTGAAATTGATCTCTTATCGCAAAGTAATCTGTACTGAGATTACTAGATGACTGATGAGTTGTTTCACTTTTGCAGTATTTCCACCCGCTTTTAAAGCTGGTGCTAAAAATAGAGGACAGACATTGAAAAAAGATATTTAATACCATTTACAGTACTAGACTACAGCCCTTGGATCTGTTTTCATATTAGTCCCCGTAGTTTCCACATCCTCTTCTTCCATCCATATGAGTACAGGTGTATGGGCAGCTCATCAGGAAAAAGAAAAGGAATGGGGTGAAGTAGCACAAAGAAATAAACAGAATCTGTTCCAGGATATAGCAATGACAGAGGATACAAAATATTCTAAGTATTTAGAAATTAGGTATTTAAAAAAGGAGAAGAGGTAAAATTACCAAGGGAACCTGAATCCAGACTTCTAGGTACAATTTTTCACAAAGGTAGAATTTTGGATTTGTTGTTGTGTGCTTTCAAGTTATTTCTGGCTTATGGCTAACTTTAGGTAGGCTACTTAATTAACTAGGGTAGGCTACTTAATTAACACAAGAAAACCCAAAGGGTAGAAAAAACACTCTAGTCTATGTAGTCAAAATTGTAATACCATCTATAAATGCAATCATGTATAATAGGAATGTTACCTCATGCACAGCAAAAAAAAATCAGATAATTTCGTTGTTCTATACAAAATCTGGGATAAGCATAAAGTCCACAGTATAATAATAACATTCCACAGCAAGATTATATACTGGGCACAGAAATCATTACAAAATATAATAAATTTGAGTGAGAAGGTATATCAGATTGGAGTCTCCGATATACCTTGGGAGCTCACGTTGATTTTTTACGTCCACTGGATCATGCTTACCGTTACCTCGTGCTCAGCAATTTGCATCATTACTATATGTGGAGTTCATCATTTCATGGATGCTTTTGATATTTGTATGTACTTTGTATTCCGGAAGTAGCATCATATATTTACCACTGTGAAACGTCTCACTTGATGGTCCATCTCACCCTTTACATCAGGTTGCAGTAGCATAAGCCTCGTATATCCCAGATTTTTTTCTATCTTACCACATTGTGTGGACACTATAATTGATGGACTTTACCTTTAATAGAGACTAGTATATTGCATCAAATGTATTACATTTTGTAATGATTTATGTGCCCAGTATATAATCTCGCTGTGGAATGTTATTATAATACTGTGGACTTTATGCTTATCCCGGATTTTGTATAGAACAACGCAATTATCTGATTTTTTTTGCTGTGCATGAGGTAACATTCCTATTATATATGATTTCATTTATAGATGGTATTACAATTTTGACTATATAGACTAGAGTGTTTTTTCTACCCTTTGGGTTTTCTTATGACTAACTTTCCCAGGGTCACCCAGTGGGTTTCCATGACCAAGCAGAGATTTGAATCATGGTCTCCAGAATCATGGTTCAACACTCAAACCACTATGCCATGCTGGGTCTCTAGAAATTTGGAGAGTGAATGCATAATTAATGGAAGGAGGCTGAATTCTGATTTGGAGGAAAATTGTCCTCAGTTTCCCCTTTCTGTAAACACAACCCTGCTTCTGCTATTTTTGACTCTGGCTTCAGTCACCATCAGCTGTGACCCCGGTTGACTTTTAGTTGGGTTAACATTCCCATCCTGAGAGAGTTATGCATATTCTAAACATTTATCTGTGCTTTCTGTTTCTCAGCTCTTTCCTGAGATCAAAAACCACTTTTTCATCCACCAATAAAAACAAAGTTTAAGTACAGAGAAGTAAGGTATACAACATGAAACTTTAGACTTTCACACACAGCTCTTCCTGCAGATTTTCTTTCATAAATACATTAGACTGGGGTTCTCAAATGCTTTCAGCCACAAAGCCCTTTTTGAATCAAAAGTGTCCAAAATGTTTATATATTATATTATATAATGCAGGAAAAGTACAGTCAAAGCACCACCCAAAAGATGGCCACCCAACCTTTGTAATAATAATAATAATAATAATAACAACAACAACAACCCCGGGGGCCATCCAGTCCAGCCCTCTTCTGTCATGCAGGAAAAGCACAATAAAATTACTCACATAAAATGGCCACCCAGCCTTTGTAGTAATAATAATAATAATAATGGCAGAAACCCCAGGGCCATCAAATTCAACTCCATTCTGCCAAGGACGAAAAGCACAATCAAAGCACCCCTTTGAGTAGTGGGAGGGAAATAGTGTTTTGGAAGCAAGTAATGCAAGGGGAATTGGCTTTTGGAGGTGGGGGAGTCAGGGGGATGGAGAGGAGCAGAAAAGAGCAGAGAAAGCTTGGAGGGGAAGGGGGGAGGAGGAGAAAGAAGGAGAAGGAAATCGTGGAGCCCCTCAGTATGCTTCGCAGAGCCCCAAGGGCTCGCCAGAGTACACTTTGAGAATCCCTGTATTAGGTGATCACCAATTAAGGCCTAACTTGGCAAACAGGGGTAGTAAAGGTAAAACAACTAAGCATAGCTGAACTTCTATCTGCTATTCAATTTTTGAAAACTCAGTTTAAAAAGAGGCAGAAGGAAATTCAGTTTACCTTAACAAACATTACAACTCTGAAAAGGTTTAGCAAGCCTTACATAATTGAAATAAATTGTGTATAACAGTGATTTGCTTCACCTCAGGTCCATTTATGCAACATGCCCCCTGTAGATGTTCTGTAGGGAACCAGATTGCTTTGTGCCAAGATTATGAAACACTTTGATTTCTTCAAACATAGAGAGAGAGATGTGCATGTTGTTGACACAGAGCAGGTGTAGAAAATAGGTGCCATTTCAAAACCACTCACATCCTTGATCACTGGCCAAGTTGTCTGAGGCTGATGAAAGGCAGAGTCCAGCAATGGCCTCTATCCAGCATGTGCCCAGTGTAGCACAAACACTAACATGCAGAGCTGTGCTATATAGGTCAGAGCCATATACCATTACCTGATTTACTGTAAAGCCCTGAAGCCATCTCTCATTGTCACTCCATGCTTGACAGCAATCAGGCAGAATCGGGAAAGTCTGACTACTACATTCCCAAAGCCGGACACATAATGATAACATCAGCATGAAGATCCATGGGGCTCTTTCAGAGATTCAGCACTTCCGTAATCATTGTGTGCCTGGCAGGGAAGGTTGCCAGACACTTTTTCAATCCCATCTGCTCATCCTAAAGCACAGAATGGTCATATGAGGTGGCTTTGAGGTTTTAAAGTAAAGTGTGGGCGGGTCTTTGTGGGAGAACACAGATAGGAAGTAAATACGAATCCCAAGGAATCCAAGTTACACACCCACATGCACAAGGGACACTTGTAAATGTGGACATCCTAACCGAACTCTGAACCCTATCTGGAAGAGTATGCATTCCTGGTACTCTGAAAGTTCAGCATCCTTTAAAGAGGCTCTTCTGACAAGTGAATGGGTCGCCTTGGGAAGTCATACACCCTTAAACCAGGAAACCCCTGTGATAAATTCACTTTGGTGTCACCATAAGTTGGAAAGAACTTGAAGTTATACAAGGAGGAGGAGGAGAGGGGGAGAAGGAGGAAAGATATTCCTCTTTAAATTGTTTGTGTCTCGTTATTTTTGATCAAAATCAAGTCAGGTTGCAAATTTCTTACATATAGCCTAACTCACAAATTGATGCTTCCTTGAAAACATCAGTGATCACTTTGTAGTTTATTAGAATACAGAGACAGACAGACACACACACACACAATTATGGGATGCAGAGAATCAGAGAGGACAATCCCCTTTTGCTCACAGCTTAGAAAGCAATTTCCCCAACCTTAGATTTTCTTCTGAAGCCCTAGGATTCAGATTATTACATTATCTGGCCTGAAACCTGAATGTAATAGCATTGGGCTTATTAAAGCAGTCAGCACAATATAAACAATCAGATTACTCCACAGCTGCTGAGATATTGAAGTTGGCATGAGATACCTTTACCTCTGTTCTTATTCACCACCAATCAGTCAGCTAAAATTCTGTTAATAAGGCTGTGCTCAAAGTGTGCAACTTTACACTGAAGTAAATGAAATTTCAGTAAATTTCAGTTGTCCTCAAAAATTGTGCTCATTGTGTTACATCACAGACATCTGTAAACATGGGTGAATGTGATAATAAAAAGTTGTTTTTCAAGTAAACAAAAAGCTTTGCATTCTGCTTTGTCTAATACAAGAGATAGAGAATGTGTAGGCTGTATGTAGTTGTCAGCTACATTTTTAGAACCTATCAGGCTCCTCTGAAGCCCACCTTTTGCCATTTTTGAGAAATATTTCTCTCAAAAATGTCCCTAAACAGTTCATACTTTCATATCCAGGTCACCAAAAATGCACCAATCCAGCCTGCAAAGAAAGCAAGGATGTTGGTTCCTTCTCCTGGTAAGATGCCCCACCCCTATATTAACTATAATGAAATTTCACTAAAACCCTAGTAATAAGAGAAAGAGCTTCTCATATGATGGTCCCTTTCTATGTTCTAAATAGGTCAGTAGCTGTTCCAGTTTAAATTATAGCATGTGCACTAAACATTATAGAATTACCTCGATTTCACTTATGCTAGAAATGTTAATCCTATGCACATGTCAATAATGGAGAAAGTGAACACACTTATTGAAACAAGGAATAGTACTGCATAGAAGGGAAATCCCAAAGTGTTGCTACTGCTGTTTTGTGCCTTCAAATCAGCTGCAATGTATGTAAGTCCTATTATATGGGGGGGGGGGGGGTTGCCATTAAGGGCACATCTATACCAACCTGTTATCCCAAAATGGAGTTGAATCAGCTCTGTGACAACCATGGCCCCTTCTACAATGCCATATAAAATCCAGATTATCTGCTTTGAACTGGATTATATGGCAGTGTACACACCTATAATCCAATCCTAAACAGATAATGTGGATAATCTGCTTTGATAATCGGGATTAGAAAGCACTGTAGAAAGGAGCCTAAATGACACACAGAGCTGATTTGGGTTAACATGACCTTGAATCATGTTGACAAAAATTGCTAGTTTCTTTGCATTCCCCAGAAGAGTCTAGACTAGAGCAAAAAGTGATTTTGGGTTTAGGTAAGCAGTTGAGCCAGTTTTGAGATGGAACCAACCACAACTGTTTACACATCCATATTGTATTTGAGTGGCACTCACCGTCCCCCTCCTGTTCTCATTATCTCAGCAGCCAGGAGGCACAATTATGGCTAATGTCAGTTGCTCATCACCTGGAATGACACTAACCAAATTGACAAGCTGAGGAGGAAGGGGGACAGGAGAAACTGACGTCACTCCATGCATCACGTGACCAGCATTAGCTATGTCCTGTCAGCTGGCGACCTCAATGGGAGGAAAGTGGTAAGGGTGACCATCTGGCAGTGCTAAGTCAGATTCGGCACCACAAGATAATCAGGACCTCCTCCTACCACTGCAGTGATTCAGGGGCTGCCAGTCTAAACCAAAGATCAGCGAGAGGAGAAAGGATCTGTGTAGAGCAGCCGTATGAGACTGTTACTTGCCCAAAGTCACCCAGATGGTTTGCATAGCTTGTTTTCTCAGCAGCCTAATCTGATATTCAAAGCATTTTTTTTATTTAAGATATTTTTGCCCCACCTTTCTCCTCAAACAGACTCATGGTGGCTTACAATAAAATAAAACCATGTCATACAAAATTAAAACATGGCTAAAATCACATGAGGACTTTCCAGTCTCTCTTTGGATATTTACTATTGTATCCCTGTGATCCAGCCCTGACTCTCTCCACACAGTGGAAGGAGAAAGTATGAAATGCACAGAACAATCCTTGTAACATGAAAGACTTCAGATACATAAGCAATCTATAGATGAAGAGCAGGCTCCCTAAGTAAGAATTTCCCATCAACATGTAGCTGGTGAGTACAAACTTGTCCATTTCTTCCTCTCATGCAATGGTAAAGGATTGCATGTCTCAAGAGGGCTATGGTGACTCTGGGTTCTGAACTGTACAGGAGAGTTATTATTATTATTTATTTATTTCAGCTTAGTAGACCGCTCACTCCAAAGCTCAAAGCGGTTTACAGCAATAAAATACCAATAAAAACACAATAACAACATTAAGACAGCGTTAAAACCAATTCCACCCCACTCCCCCCTATGCACATACAGTTGCTGCCTCCATGCAAACTATCAGCTATGGATTTGTAAGTCAGGAGTAAAACACATTGCCATTATATCTTGCTCACACACATGTACTCATGGTTTGCATCATAAAACCTGCATATGTCCAGAAACAACAGATGCAATGATGAATCAAGGTCCGACTCAATCTTCGGAAGCCATGAAGTGGCAAAACTCAGCCAATGTCTGGCTTCATTTCCCGGTATTACAATACTTAAATCATCCCTATTATTAATAACATCTAAAGATATTGGAAGCAGAGGCTTCAGCACCAGTCTCACATGCTAAGAACATCATTCCCTCTTCCACAATTGGTTTGATTTAAATCAATTTGAATTTATTCTGTGATTACCAAAAATGTGTCCTCGTGCCTTATTATGCTGCTATTTAAAAGAAGATTGTGTAACTTGCTTCAATACTAGCTATTTCCTTTGTAGGCTCCCAATATTCAAAATCAAATAGATTATGAAGTGTATGAGTGAGGTGGAGAATTACAATGGGCATATGAACTGTTTGATCAGCTGTTTCAGAGTACTTAAAACAAAGCAAACTAAAGCCAATGACTTATCTAGACTGTCAAAATCACACACATAAAGAGCAGATGCAAGTGACAAACAAGAATAGGAGCAATGCCATATGGCAAAGAAAAGAGGTCTATAAGGGTACAATCTAGAATTAACATGTTGCGTGAAAGAACTAGGCAAACCACGTGGTCTTGCAAAATAATATGCTGTATGTATCTTCAATGTCATTTTCATAAGCAATATTAAAATGCCTTTTATCTTCAGTCAATAAATGTCATATCAAGCATGAGGAACAAGTTGTTAATTCCATTGTGAGTCACCATAGACCTCTTGGGACATGCAAACTATTTCAAAACTCTTTAAACATCCTCATTTATATGTTCCTCCACCTGTTCTACAGTAAGATTTAAAACAACTATTCACTCATCATAACAAAATTGCTAATCAAAGAGGAAAATTAATGGTCCAGAGTGATTGAAGATATCCCAAAGCTCTGAAATAATCTGAGTCTTAGATATTTTATGTAGACATTATAAAATATTTGTGAAAAAGTCAATGCAATAAATCTTTGAGAAATGTGGCCAGGGTGTCTTATAATCACACAAGACAACTAACTGATGAATTTATACTATAATTGGAAATGCTTGACTGTTAGCTGTGCTATAAAAAGCTACATGTTTGATCACTGAGTAACCAGACTCGTTATGCTACCCATGACGACAAAAACAAAGACTTGAAGTAAAGCTTTGGACCCAATCTTTTCACATGCTTTAGGTGCTGTCCAAAAAAATGCTATCAATTTCTGTATTTGCTCGACACCCCACCACCACCACCACAAATTTGCTATTTACATCCTGAACCCTGTTGTGCAAGTTTGGAATTTATTGGCAAACTTCAGCTTCTTTTTCAGAAAATTATTTATTTGGATCTGTTTAACATGTGAACCTAATTTGATTGCCTGTGGTTTTACTCCAACATTTTTATTGGAATCGTACATGAAATAATGATTTGATCAACACTAGGAGAATTTCCTAGTAACAATATAAGAGCGCTTGATAGTAATCAAAACAATTCTGAATACAGTTGCAAGTTTCAGTTTGCTGTGCTAAATATATTCAGTGTTTATAAAGTTGGAACATTACATAAATTTTGTACAGGCAGTCCCCAAGTACGGTTCTGGCCCAGCTTACTTGTCCGAACGCATCAGCCACTATGTCCCACCTCGTAATTTAAGATCATCCGGGGAGGCCCTGCTCTCGCTCCCGCCTACTTCTCAAATGCGGTTGGTGGGGATGAGAGATAGGGCCTTCTCGGTGGTGGCTCCCCATCTGTGGAACGCACTCACAATTGATATACGATCAACCCCATCCTTCCTGGCATTCAGGAAAAAAGTGAAATCCTGGTTATGGGACCAGGCATTTGCACATTAGCACGATACAGCACTTTAGATTGGATTGAAAAGGCAAAGTGGAAAACAATGCTTCTATTATGAACGGAATACTGTTTTTAACTTATGTGAATGTATATGATGTATTTTAATGCTAATTGTATTTTAATGTATTTTAATTTTGACTGTCTTTGGTTTTCTATTTTATGTATACTGTGTTTTTGGCATCGAATTGTTGCCGTTGTTAGGCCGCTCTGAGTCCCCCCTCGGGGGTTGAGAAGAAGCAGGGTAGAAATGGTGGAAATAAATAAATAAATAAATATCCACCTTAGAAATGACTCATAATTACGAATGTGAGAGAAAGTAAGAGAAACCTTTGAAAGAGTTACCATGGGGAAAAGGTGTCCCTACTGAAGCTTTATCACCAACCCTTGTTTCCACAACAAACCTTTTTCTCCCCAAAATCCAATTCCTGTTGTCTTTCTGGCAAGTAAAGATCATTTTTATCTATGCAGGTCTTGGGTGTGTAAGTTTTGTTTGTTTGGGGGGGGGTCTTCTTCTTTTGTTGCTTTTAAATATATCTTCATTGATTTGATCCTATGCTTTAATTCAGATTTTGTGTTTAATTTGTATTCAATTACATTATACAATAAAAAAAATTGGGGGGGGGAACTGTTTCTGATTTGGAAATGTTATTTCCTGTTTAATTGTGCTGTAGTTACTTTGAAAGTAGTTGTTATCCCCCCAGAAACTTCATTTTTGTGGCTGCCACAAACTGTGCTGAATTGGTTGAGACTCTATGGGTGCTCCCAGACAGCGCCAAAATCTGTGTTTCAAATCTAAGACAAAAAATCTTTGGATCTGACAGTTGGTCAGTCCCAGGATATGGCCCCCCTCCATCCTCACAGTCTTCTTTTGAAGTGGATCAAGATGGAGGATGGACGAGGGACAGCCAGTGGAAGTTTTTTTAAATAACCACACTGTTTATGAATACTGAATGCTTATGATTATATATATACTTTATTGATTAGAACTGATATCCCATTAGGGCATAATACATTTGTTGAATTCATTATTATACTCCCGTGTCTTTTGTTTAGAAGTTAATGAGCAGCCAGAGAACAAGTGGCAAAACAGAAGTTGGAAGTTTGCCAGGACAGACAGCAAGTCCATAGTTTAAGGCGCTCCGAAAGAATTTGTCAGATTAAGGTCAAGAGTGGGGGGAAATGAAACCAATTTTTGAGTTTTGGAATATAAGATGCCTCAAAGGAAAAATCTTTCATATCAGGCATCGTTCGGAATCAAGCTTCATGTGCCTTGGTATTCTTGTTCAAGGGGTCTTGTTTCTGCGGATTTCTAGCCTTGTGGATATTGACTAACATTGCCTGAATTGTCTTTGCAAGGTTTTTATATCTTTTATGGACATTGCTTCATGTTACTGCATTTTACTGACTTATTAATTTTTATAAGCATTTATTTCTACTGACTGTTTTATTTAGCCTTAATCAAAGGATTGGATTTTTCACTCATCGTGAGGTGTGTTTTTAATCAGAGGGCTTTTTCCTGTCTGGAGTGCAACAGGAGGGAAGGAAAGAACGTGTTTTGCATGACTGCAGGGATATACAGTCATGCAAAAGTGCACATTTTTAAAGCGGAATCTGGTTTTAAGTGCACCTTTTAAGCATGTGCTTTGTACCTCTCATCCTAATCCCTCATGTGCTTTGGCTAAAGTGTTTAGTCACTCCCCCACCACCTTTTAACCCAGGTAGAACCTGGAAGCTCTTGGAATAAAAGCACTCTCACAAAGGCAAATCCTTGGATACAGCTTTATTTCCGTCTAACCATAGGCAATAGGAAGACAGTTCTGAAACTTTCCCATCAAACCCTGTGTACATCTTTCAACTATCCCACCCCCCCCCCCTTTACTGTCTGCATTCCATTCCCACAACTGCTATCCTACAGTTTTGTTTTCTCCCCAGTCCAGATGTCCTAATTTAAGATGAGTTCCCATCATTCTCCCAGCCTCCCCTCTAAACATCCATGTCATGGGCTGGACAGAACGGCTAGTTACAAGCTGGTACAGACATCCTGACACTTCTGGGTTTTACAGCATGTGTAGAAGGGTCCTATGAGATACTCACTGAAAAACTATCGCAAAATGTGCTGCAGGATATACTGCAGATTAATAAATGTTTTCCATGTTTTTATGATAGAACCAATTAAGAAATAACATTTATAACTGAGGAACAAAAATCATAGTGTTACATAGTGTTATTATTCGCCGTGACATAGTACCCTTAAACAAAAAGTCAGAAGATCAAAAAAATAATTAAAAGCATCACAAGTAGATATTGGGGAACACTTTTAGCATTTCTGAGCACTTATCATGTATGTTGAAATATTTACTTTGTCAATATTCATGTAGTAGTTTAACTTTCTCCTATATGCAGTATTAATATGCAAAATTATATTGCATAAAGATTAATTTAAAGTTAATGTGCCTTTATAACAACAAAATGTTGTTTCTGGAATAATTATTTAAGGGCAATCAGCCAAATCTTGAAGAACATTAATAAATATGCAGACTGGTGTTTTTTTTCTTTTGTTCAGTCTATTACTTTGGGGTGAGTCCCTTTTTGAGTGGGGTGAGTGAAAACACAGGAATTAAACGACAGCTTCATCATTTCTTTGGAAATACCTGACTGAAATAATTCCCACTGAAATGTGAGCAAGACAGGGTTCACTTGATCTCTCTATAATACACCCCTGTTTTCTTGTATCTCTCAAGGATGGGAAAAGACTCTCATGCCCAAGTTCACAGCTATTTATTATTTGGCTTGTCTTCCCCTTCAACCTAAATTGGATTTGTGCATGTTGAAACAGTGATCATGCTCCCACAACCCTTTGGGGTTAACTAGCCTTGGTTCTGGAAGAATGAGATAGTTGTGCTGTAATATTCCTTTGGGGAATGGCGACTAGTAATTCAATTGAGACCAAAAGAAAATGTGCAGCAAGCCTTCAGTAAATGGCAAATCACATTATTTTTGTTAACAGCTTTCTGAGAGAAGAATTGTCAACAAATTTTTGACCAAGAAATACAAAGTGTGGTTTTTCATAGTTATAATAGACATTAAAAGCTTATCTTGTAGGCTAAGAGTTTTGACCTCAATTCTATCTGCACATGTGTTTTCTTACTGTTCAGCAGTTAATTCAATGGACAGACTATAGTAGAGACTAGCCATAGGATTTGGGCCTTAAACTGAAGTAGTAATGTGTGTGAATAAATGTTTCACCAAGGAAATATTGTAGCTAGAAAAGCACAAATGGGAGAGCCTGTTTTTTTAGTATTTCCAATTATAAAGCTTTCCTGTCCATTGGCTTCTGGTTCCATGGCAAAATCTAATATTGGGAGCACTATATGTGCCACACACTATATGCATGATTCATCCCTGGAAAGAGTTTACCATACAAGATCTCTTCTTCTTGACATCACATGCCCTGTTAGCTCAGCTGCAAGGTATATAGGCTTCTTTCTGCTCTCCAATATTTTTCTCTGGAGTAAAAGGAGAGTATTGTTTGCCTAAGAAATCACTATTGAAAAGTCAACAGACAATTTGAAGGCACACAAACACACAAAAAAGGAACAGCCAGCTAGGCATCCAGCAACTATTCTTGTGTTGTTTCCCTTCTCTCCTCCTAGCAATTTATTATATTTTATTTTAGTAACACAATAGTCTAGGAACTCCAATATTCCAATTAACAAAGCATAACAGAGAGAATTTTTTTAAAAAGAAAAAGAAAGTCCGTGATAGAGAAATGTTGGATTTGGGAGAACAATTAGAATTCTCCCCAAATCCAGTTTTGTTCTGTTAGTTTCAGAGTTCTGGGCTCTTTATATTTTAGCAGCAGCCACCCTTGTTTTATGTGAAATTTTGCACATAAGAAACAAAGAGCTTCACCTTCTCTGAATTATTAATTCACTATGTGTCACCCTGGGCAAGTCACAGTCTCCCAATGGCAGAAGAGAGCTCTGGCAAACCACTTCTGAATGCATTTTGCTGAGAAAACCCTATGATTAATACACCTTAGGATCTCTATAGGTTAGAAGTGGCTTGAAGACAAACTACAGTAACAGTGTAGTTCTAGAGCACAGCTTTTATTTCTATGCTTTCTCTTGTTTTATTTTGTTGTTTTGGAGGGATATTACTGTAACAGTGAAACTGTCAGTTGGCAGTCAGTATATGAGTCTTTAAGATAATATGGACAATGTTACATTCTCATCTATTCAAAAGTTGCTCAGTTCAAAATACAGGCAATCCCCAAGTTAGGTTCTATAGGTTTGATCATAACTTGAATTTGTATGTAAATCAGAACAAGTATATTTTCTAAGTATAACTCCAAACATATATCCATATCCATATCCATATCCAGAGAGAGAGAGAGAGAGAGAGAGAGAGGATAAAGGTTTCCCCCTGAAATTAAGTCCAGTCATGTCAGACTCTGGGGGTTGGTGCTCATCTCCATTTCTAAGCCAAAGAGCTGGCATTGACCATAGACACCTCAAGGTCAAGTGGCCAGCATGGCTGAATGGAGTGCCGTTACCTCCCCTCCAGAGCAGTACCTATTGATCTACTCACAATTGCATGTTTTCGAACTGCTAGGTTGGCAGAAGCTGGGGTTGACAGTGAGAGCTCACACTGCTCCCTGGATTCGAACCTGTGACCTATCGGTCAATAAGTTTAGCAGCTCAGCAGTTTAAGCCAGTGTTTCCCAACCTTTTTTGAGCTGCTGCACACTTTTAACATTAAAAAATCCGGGGGCACACCACCAACCAAAATGACACAAAATGACACTCTAACACAGTAAAGAACGGCTGGGGGATGGTGGCCTGCTGGGAGCAGCTGCTGGGAGTGCCGAAGCCGGGGGAGGGGGAGGAGCCAGGCCGTGCCATGCCCCGCCCCCTCCCCCCGGCTTCAGTTCTCCCACAGCTTTGCAAGCCTTGAGGGGGCAATGCCAAGCCAGCATTGTGCTGGCTCTGCCACTGCTGGCTTGGCACTGCCCCCTCAAGGCTGGCAAAGCTGTGTGAGTCCCCTCCCCCGGCTTCAGCTCTCCCACAGAGGAGGAGCATGAGCGGTGGATGGGCTTCAGTGGGCAGGGCTCCTCCTCTGCGCAGCTTCAACGGGTGAGGGGCAAGAGTCATGGTGGGAGTCATGGCGGATTGGAGGCTGGCTGGGGAAACGGCCGAAGGAGGTGGCGCCCCGGCGCCTTCTTATTTTTCTTCGCTGCCGCCCGACCCTTCCTCCTCCTCCCCCAAGCAGCAGGAGTTCGGCAGGAGGGGGGGGAAGGAAGGGGGGCAGAGAGCTTTTCTTGCGGCACACCTGATGATCGCTCACGGCACACTAGTGTGCCATGGCACACTGGTTGAGAAACACTGGTTTAAGCCACTGCACCACCGGGGAGCCGATATATATATATATAGAGAGAGAGAGAGAGAGAGAGAGACTGTGCTGTTTGTCTTGCTTCCAGCCCAAGGAAAAACTAATTACAAAAATTTATAAAATATTATTAAAATTAGACATCTAATCAAAGTACATCTAATCAAAGATTATATGTTTCAATGGTCAAATAATATGGGCCATAATGTCCACCTAGACAAATAGGAACTGATGTGGAAAACAAAGTTAAAATTCACAAAATGTTATGAGCAAAGAGAAAATTTCTACAAGATGATGTATAGATGGTACATGACCCCAGAAAAATTAGCAAAAATGGATCTATTTAAAAAAATCCTTGGAAATTTCATCAAAATGATGGAATTTTTAACCATATGTGGTGGACATGTCTTAAAACAAAACAAAAAATGGATTATAATTAATAAGGGCATTGAAAACATCTTAAAAATCAATATATCACTAGAGCCAGAAGCCTTTCTGCTGAGACTTACAAATTCAACACAACAACAAAAAATCTGATACTCCTTTTGTACATGGTAACTGCAGCAAGGATTGTTTATGCTTACTATTGGAAACAAAAAATGCCTATCCAAGATTTATGGATTACAAAAATGTTGCACATTCAGAGATGGACAAGCTGACTAGGTTTATACAATTGCCTGATCCTTCCAAATCTGAAGAAGAATGGCAGCCCTTTATTGACTATTTGAAAGAAGAAATGAAAATATTGGGTTTTCTATAGAATCAAGAGAAAATTAGTAGTACAGAGATGTAGGAATTACAATGAAAAAATAGAGAAGTTAGAGACAAGCATAACAGGATCCCCAATGATATCCAAGGGGTTCTGGAAAGTTAATCTACCAGAGATAAGTTTTATGACAAAAATAATAGGGTTTTTTTTAATTATGAAGAAGACAGCAGAAACAAGGTAGGAAGTGTTAGTTAGGACTTTCTATTTTCCATTTCTCAACTTTTCAATCTTCTTTGTTTCGAAACACAGTCGTTTTTCTATCCTTCTGTTTTAGATCAGAAAAAATACTCTTTTTTCTCTTTTCTTTTTTAATATCATAGAAACCTTTTTGTATTAGATAACAATGGAAGAAGATTAAGATGATTAGGTCGTCCCCCTACCTGTCCAGGGACGACCTGGCCACGGTGTTCCAAGCGACGGTCATCTCGAGGCTGGACTATTGTAACGCCCTCTACGTTGGCCTTCCCCTGTCAACAATTCAGAAACTCAAGGTGGTGCAGAATGCCACCGCTCGCTTACTGGTGGGAGCACCAGTGAGGGAGCACATCACTCCCATCCTTCGGCAACTGCACTGGCTTCCCATTGAGTACCGAGTTGCCTTCAAGGTGTTGGTTTTAACCTTTAAGGCCTTACACGGTTTTAGGGCCTGTGTACCTAAGGGACCACTTACCCCGTATTTTCCCCGAGATCACTGCGCTCGGAAGAGCAGAATTTGCTGGTTATTCCATCGTCCCGCTCCTGCCATTTGTCCAGTACGAGACAGCGAGCTTTTTCTGTTGCGGCTCCTGTGCTCTGGAATTCGCTCCCTGACCACATTCGGGCGATCCCAGAACTTGCCCCTTTTCGAAGGGCATGTAAGACTGTTTTTTTCAAGCTGGCATTTAGCTAAATCCGAATGTAATCGGTGTGCTTCGCCTGAGTCAAAGAACCGTAATCCTGCCATTATTATGGTCATGTATTGTGTTTTTACTGCATGTTTTATCGTATGTTTTTATTGTATGTTTTATTGTATGTTTTATGTGCTGTAATCTGCCCCGAGACTGCAGGGAGGAGCGTAATATAAGATTGAATAATTAATAAATAAATAAACATGTTAAAATGCCTCTGTTCTATACCCACTCTTGTACCCTTTCCCATTCCTCACATATTTGCAATAAAAATTATATTTCTCCATTTAAAAAAATATTTTCTTACATTCTCCTTCAACTAACCTGTAAATATCTTTCCTGACTTTGAGAGCTGTCCAGCAGTGAAACTCTCTGCTCCGGAGTGTGGTGGAGGCTCCTTCTTTGGAGGCTTTTAAACAGGGGCTGGGTGGCCATCTGTCGGCGGTGCTTTGAATGCGATTTTCCTGCTTCTTGGCAGGGGGTTGGACTGGATGGCCCACGAGGTCTTCCAACTCTATGATTCTATGATTCTATCTAGGAACATGGGTTTGTAACAGTCCTGTGATGTTCTTCCCTTTCACAGCAAGCCACATTTCTGAATTGGTTATCAGCCTCCCATGTACGACAAGGACAATTCATTCCCCGAAAGTCCACTCCCTTCCCATAATGACCTCATTTCAAGGATCTGTTGATGAGATGGGTGGACCCAAACAGGACATGATGAATGGAGCCAGCTTGCATTTGGGAAATGATGGTTTGGTTTTCTTACTCCAAACTTGGAATATTTGTTGGGTCATTTTGCATTATTGTAGAACTGGATATTGGTTACACAAAAGATTTATTCAGTTAATTATTTATCTTTGTCCAGTTGTTCATTAACAGTCAAGGTTCATATTAATAAACCTTTAACTGTCTTCAATCAATTGTGCAAGTGTTTGTGTGTTTTCAGCAGTGTTGAGTAATGTCTGACAATATATGAAACCTATGCAAAAAACTGAATACAGTAGTCATCAAATATTGGGGGGGGGGGCATTGAGGGTAGAAATCAAAGTATTTTGTAATATCTTGCTGCAACTATAACAGCATTTTATCTGAAACTTCTGCCTGCTTTACTGATAATGGCCAACAAAAAACAGAAACGCCAGTTCTTTCTCAACTTTTATTATATATCCTTTAGCTTAAGTGTATTCAATCATATTTGATAAACCTGTCTTAATTGATGTGATGAGACCTTTCAACCCAGAAATCACCAAGATCCAAAGGTAACCGTAATAAAGCTTTCTAGTCTCATAAATGCATACATGGTAAGCATTGATACGGCATATATTAAATGCTTTTACTACTTACACAGCAGAAAGATAACAGGGCCAAACTTTCTACATAACACCATATCCATGTTGGACCAAATGACATCTGTTGAATCTAACTGTCAAAATAGCAAAGACTCTGCAAGAAAATTTATGTTTTAATTGATATTAAAACTGTATCCATTGTTTTTATTTATTTATTTGTTAGATTTATTGGCTGCCACTCCCAGCCAGCCCGGGGTGGCTTACATCAAGCACCACAATAAAACAACAAATCTACAACAGCAATAAAACCACAAGGATCAAACAATTCCTAAGAGATAACACAAGTCCTAGGGGATAGCACATTACAACTCAAAGGCCTGCCAGAATAGGGCCGACTTGCAGACCTTCCAAAAAGCCAACAGATTACGCAAGGCCTGAACCTCCGGGGGTAGTGCGTTCCAGAGAACTGGGGGGATGATGGAAAACGCCCTTCTTCGTGTTAAAGTTAGGTGGTATTGTTTGACATTGGGCACGTCTAGAAGATTCCAGTCTTCAGATCTAAGTGTTCTCATGGGGCAGTATGGGGTTAGGCGGTCCCTTAAGTACACTGGCCCCAGACCATACAAGGCCTTAAAAGTCAAGACTAACACTTTGAAGGTGATCCGGTACTCAATAGGAAGCCAGTGCAGTTCCCGCAGAATTGGTGTAATGTGGCAGCTCGCAGGAGCTCCTGTGAACAACCGAGCCACGGCGTTCTGCACCAGCTTGAGTTTCTGGGTTACTGACAGGCAGGCCAATGTGTAGAGGCAGGCCAATGCAGACCAGTGGGAAATGCTTTGCTCAGAAGGCACACCTGACGTTTCACCTGAGAGTCCATACAGGAGAGAAACCCTACAAACATATCCTCTCAAAAATAATTGATAAATGTGATTAAAATGCAGAACATTCTGAACAGATTTGATTTTTACTTGAAATTATTCCTCTTGTTTACAGAAACTCTATTCATTGCATTGCTCCATCTGTGGAGTATTAAATTGAAAAAAGGCCTTTGGAAATTTTCCATGTAGAAGATACTAAGCTCCAACAACAATTCTTGGCAGGGGGTTGGACTGGATGGCCCATGAGGTCTCTTCCAACTCCATGATTCTATGATTATGCTCAAAGCTACTCACAATAACAATCCAATTTGATCAAGGGCATTTTCCAGGTGATCTCAGAAGTCCTCAAAATTTCACTTGTCTTGTGAAGAAGAAAAAATCAACACTCAGATCATTTTTGTTCACCTTTTCTGCAACATTCTGGACTCTCAAGTATCTGATTTGAGTTGGAGTGGTAAAATGAGGTGTGCCATAGCTATGGATTCTTACACTAGCAGGACACTGAATTCAGTGAATTCTGGGATCCCTTCCATGCTATAGATTCACATGGTAAAGTTATAAGATTCAATTTCCCCACATCCCCATAAAGCTCAAAGAATTCTCATTGCCTCACAGGATGGCACCTAGGATTTCAAGACATTGTCTCTGCACATGCCATAATCTATTCTATTTTACTTCCCCAAACCATCCATTTTGACTGGTGCTGAGGTGCTCAGGAGGAAATACTGGCTAACCTTTAGGCAGAGGAGAAGGATATGGGAAGTACAGGCAATCCCCAAGTTATGAACAAGATAGGTTCTGTAGGTTGTTAAGTTGAATTTGTATGTAAGTCAGAACTAGCCTCTACAGGCCAATGGATACTCCATCACAGACATCAGAAGAGCTGCAAGATGGAGAACAAGCCATGAGAGTAAAGACAAAGATCCACCCAAAACAAAAGTGTTCTTACCATACGTCAAGGGAGCCACTGACTGTATAGGGAAGCTGATGAAGAAACACAACCTACAAGCTATCTATAGACCCAGCAAATGATTGTTCAGCAAAGGACAAGAAGGATCCCCTCACCTCTGCAGGAGTTTATTGTATATCATGTAATTGTGGACAAGTCTACATAGGGAACAATAAATGCAGCGTTGTCTAAACACGAATCAAGGAACATGAAAGGCACTGCAGACTAACTCAACCATAGAAGTCAGCTATAGCAGAGCACCTGATGAACCAACCTGGACACAGCATATTATTTGAGAAGACAGAAATGCTGGACCACTCTAGCAACTACCTTGTCAGGCTACACAGAGAAGCCACTGAAATCTACAAGCATGTAGGCAATTTCAACAGAAAGGAAAAAAACCCATAAAAATGAACAAAATCTGGCTACCGGTATTTAAAAACTAAAATCACGACAGTAAATAAAGACAGGAGAGCTCCAGAAAAAAAAACAATCCGGGACAGCTAATCACCTCTCAACAAAGGATGGCCCATGCAGTAAGAAACCAGACCTTGAAAACTGCTAGGCCATAAAATGCTAATCAAGACAAGACTTCATTCTCCCACCCTGGACATCCCATAGATATATAAACCTCACTTCCCTAGTTTCCAATAGACCTCACCACTCCTGAGACAAAAGGAACTACCCCTTTCCCTTCTCCCCTATGCTTTTACTCCCTGTTCCCACTTTTTAAAAATGTAATTTGGAAACTTTAAATAAATGTTTTTAATAAAAAACAGTCCCTCGTGTTGTGGTGATCCCAAACATAAAATTATTTTTGTTGCTACTTCATAACTGTCATTTTGCTACTGTTATGAATCGTAATGTAAATGTAAATTCACTGGACCAAACTTGCCACAAATACCCGATACGCCCAAATTTGAATACTGGTGGTGTTGGGGAGGATTAATTTGGACATTTGGGAGTTGTAATTGCTGGGATTTATAGTTCACCTCCAATCAAAGAGCAATCCGAACTACACCAACGATCAAACTGAACCACAGAACTTTCATGAGCAACCGAAAATACTGGAAGGGTTTGGTGGGCATTGACCTTGAGTTTTGGAGTTGTAGTTCACCTACATCCAGAGAGAATTGTGAAC
Source organism: Anolis apletophallus (assembly GCA_030556195.1). Taxonomy (NCBI): domain Eukaryota; kingdom Metazoa; phylum Chordata; class Lepidosauria; order Squamata; family Anolidae; genus Anolis; species Anolis apletophallus. Next base: position 52,243,966 of record JARBWK010000004.1, on the reverse strand, counting down.
CCAAACAACTATGGATCTGGATCAAACTTGGCATGGATACTCACTATGCCCAAATTTGAACACTGGTGGAGTTTGAAGAAAATAGACATTGGCACGGCCTATTTTCTGAACTCCACCAACGATTAGACTTGGGCCAAACTTCCCACACAGAAGTGCCATGACTAACAGAAAATACTGTGTTTTCTGATGGTATTTGGCAACCTCACTGACAACCCCCTTGTGACCCCCCAAGCAGGCATGTAGTTGGGGTAGGGGCTGGAGGGGCTCAGCCCCCCCCCCCCCAAATTCTCAGGGTGGTCCGCGAGAATGCCTTACTGGTACATTATTTAAACTGTATTCATATCATGATCTGATCACTATGCTCAATATATCCCATATGCATGGGGGCATTGGGATAATGAGACAAAAGGTTTGCTAGGGTAGATCCTCTCTCACTCAGACTCAGGCCCCCCTCCCATGAAACTCAGCCCCCCCCCCAAATCAAAATCCTGGCTACAGCCCTGCCCCAGTGGTCCTGACCCATAGGTTGAGAAACACTGCACTAGAGAATGAATCCACTTAAAATCCGGTTTCTGCCTCCTGCAGAATTCTGGGGTTTGTAGTTTAGGGAGGCTGTTAAAGGCCCCTCTCTAAACTACAAACCCCAGATTTCTGCAGGAGGCTGAAACCGGATTTTAAGTGGATTCATTCTCTAGTCACGTGTGATGAATAACCTATAGCTCAGGCCTGGGCAAACTTCGGCCCTCCAGGTGTTTTGGACTTCAACTCCAACCATTCCTAACAGCCTGCCGGCTGTTAGGAATTGTGGGAGTTGGAGTCCAAAACACCTGGAGGGCCGAAGTTTGCCCAGGCCTGAGCTATAGGTTATTGATTGGGGGGGGGGGGGGGTATAAGGGACTCTCAGCCCCAACTTTAGGGTTTCATGATGACAGCTTGATGCAAGGAATGTGGTGTGGACGAGGTGGTCCCCCGTAATGCTAAGAATGAATGGGAAGGGAGTTTGGGGAAGAGAGGACACCTTGCAAATGGGGCGGCAGGGCTGAGGGTTGCCAGGGGAGCAATGCCACCAGCTCAGCTCAGGAGGCGGGGGCCGCATGTCCCAGGAGCGTGAAGCGAGGGGCACCCACGGATTCCCTAAGAAGCAGTGGGCACGGGACCCTCCCTCCGCCTCTCTTCCCGGGCTCCATCCTCCCTGGTTGCACTGACCTGAGATGCCGCCCCCGATCACCACCACGTCGCATTTGTTGCTGCCGCTGTTCATGGTGACCGCCTCCTCCTCCTCTCCTCTTTCTCTCCGCCTGGCTCTCGGGGCTGCTCTGCTCCTTCTGGCAATTGCTGCCGTGCCCAGGCCCCTCCAGAGCAGCTCCACGCCCCTCGGCAGGGATCGGCCCGACGCCGGGAGAGGCTCCGCCCGCCTGTTGCTGCTTCTTCCCCGGTGCCGGGAGGAGGCGGACCAGGAGGAGGATGGAGAGGCCTCAACAATAGAAGAAGGACGCAGGACCGGGTCCGCTGCACCGGCTGAGCCTCAGTCTCTGTCCAAAGGGGTTTTAAGGGAAGGCAGCCTGGGGGGATTCAGTTCCTCTTCCAGAGGCATCCCAGGGCCACAGAATGAGCATCACCTTTCATCCCTGGCAGGGAGCCCCTCTGTACCTAGGCGGAGTCCTGCTAGACCTGTGAAGATCTGTGGGAATCGTCACCTCATCACGACAGAGAAGGAATCCACTTTAAACCCGGTTTCTGCCTCCTTCAGAATTCTGGGATTTGTAGTTTAGGGAGGAGCCTTTAACAGCCTCACTTAACTACAAACCCCGGGATTCCGCAGGAGGCAGAAACCAGATTTAAAGTGGATTCATTCTCTAGTGCAGTGGTTCTCAACTTGTGGGTCCCCAGGTGTTTTGGCCTACAACTCCCCGAAATCCCAGTCAGTTTACCAGCTATTAGGATTTCTGGGAATTAAAGGCCAAGACATCTGGGGACCCACAGGTTGAGAACCACTGCTCTAGTGTGATGAAGTGCTAAATAGAATCATAGAGTTGGAAGAGATCCTATGGGCCACCCAGTCGAAACCCATTCTACCCTGCAAGAAAAGCACAACCGAAATACCCCTGATAGATGGCCCTCATCCAGCCTCTGTTGAAAATCCTTCCAAGGAAGAAGCTTCCACCACACTCCGGGCTGAACAGCTCTTCTTATAATCAGGAAGTTCTTCCTAATGTTCAAGTGTTCCTTTCCTGTAATTTGAACCCATTTTGAAGTGGATAGTAGTGCATGAGGGATGGGAAGGGATGCTGGCCCAACAGTTCTGGCCAAACTTACTTGTATCTCTCCCTATTAACCAGTTAGAGCAGCTTTTGTCAACCTGGGGGTCGGGACCCCTGGGGGGGGGGGTCTCAAGAGAATGACAGAGGGGTCACCAAAGACCACCAGAATGCACAGTATTTTCTGTTGGTCATGGAGGTTCTATGTGGGAAGTTTGGCTCAATTCTATATTTGGAAGGGTTCAAAATGTTCCTTGATTGGAGCAGAACTATAAATCCCAGAAACTACAACTCCTAAATTCCCAGATCTATTTTCCCCTAACTCCACCAGTGTTCACATTTGGACATATTGAGTATTTGTGCCAAGTTTGGGCCATCATTATTTGAGACCACAATGCACTTTGGATGTAGGTGAACTACAACTCCAAAAGTCAAGGTCAATATTCACCAAACCCTTCTAGAATTTGCAGTCAGTCATGGGAGTTCTGTGTGCCGAATTTTGTTCAATTTCATCGTTGGTGGAGTTCAGACTGCTCTTTGATTGTAGGTTAACTATAAATCCCAGCAACTACAACTCCCAAATGACAAAATCAACCCCACCAGTATTCAAATTTGGTCATATTGGGTATTTGTGCCAAATTTGGTCCAGTTAATGAAAATAAATCCTGCATATCAGATATTTACATTACAATTCATAACAGTAGCAAAATGACAGTTATGAAGTAGCAATGAAAATAATGTTATATTTGGGGGTCACCACAACATGAGAAACTGTATTAAGTGGCCACGGCATTAGGAAGGTTGAAAACAACTGCTAAACAGCTCTTCTTACAGTCAGGAAGTTCTTCCTAATGTTCAGGTGGAATGCTCTCCTGTAGTTTGAACCCATTGCTTTGTCTTTTGTCACAAGTTCAATGTTATTATTTTTGTATTATTCTGTTTATTTTTAAATGTTTGTATTTGAGTTCAGCATTGAATGTTTGCCCTTCTTGTGTGTAAACCATCCTGGGTCCCCTCCAGCCAGGAGAGAGGGCGGTCTATAAATAAAGTATTGTAATTATTATTATTTATTATTATAGAAAGTGGGTGGCAGTACATGAGGGATGGTGAGGCATGGTGAAACTCAGGGTATATCTACACCCAGCGTGGGCTGTTAGGAATTGTGGGAGTTGAAGTCCAAAACACCTGGAGGGCTGAAGTTTGCCCATGCCTAATCTATGCTCTAAAATTCATACAGTTTGACACCACCTTACCTGCACTATTTGGGAAAGAAGGTGAAAGACCTTGTTAAAGACTGGTGATTTCCCCCAGTTTACATTGTGACATTTAATGTTGTTTCTTGATGTTTCCTTATCCACACACACACATACAGTAGAGTTTCTTTTATCCAACCTTCACTCATCCAATGTTCTGTATTATCCAACGCAGTCTGGCTCCCGCCTGGATCCACTGCTGTTTCAATAAATTGCAATGTTTTGGTGCTAAATTCATAAATACAGTAATTCCAGGACCCCCTGCAATAAGTGAAAACCTTCAATATAGGGATACTGTATTTATTTTAATATTTGTACATTATTTTAGTAGTACTAGAGACAAAGATGTTTGAGGCAAAGATGAAGTACCTCAGCCACATCATGAGTAGACAGAAAGCTTGGAGAAGACAATGATGCTGGGGAAAATGGAAGGAAAAAGGAGGCGGACCAACCAAGGGGGTGATGATGACCGACAGGGAGCTCTGGCATGGGCTGGTCCATGAGGTCAGAAAGAGTCAGAAGCGACTGAACAAATAAACAACAATGCCACTTTAGCTGCCACAACTCAATGCTATGAAATCATGGTGCTTGTAGTTTTACAAGGCTTTTAGCAGCAAACCCCAGATCACAAGTTTCCATAACATTGAACCTGGCAGTAAAAGTGGTATCAAATAGCCTCTATTCTATAATATAGATACATCTTCAGTCTCTATTTCCTATTTCCATGCCTTTAGTGTTTTGGCAACAGCAACATTGGCAAAACTACAACTATTGACGTCCTCTGTACTTGATTACATCTTCTCATTGGGAAATTAAAGCCAGTATGATATAGTGATTTAAGCGTCAGGCTGCAATTTTGGAGACCAGAATTTGAATCCCCATTCAGCCATGAAAACCATTGGGTGACTTGGGCAAGCCACATTCTTTTGGCCTCAGAGGAAGGCAAAAACAGCCTTCCTGTTGAAAAAGTCTTACTAGAAAACTGCATGGTAGATTCACCATGAGATCATCATATGTTCGAAGCTACGTGAAGGCACACAAAAGCAACAGCTAGCAGTTATCTCAATTGTTTTTTGTAAAGGAACATTATTTCAATTATCTGTTGCGAAGCCTTCATTGCGAAGCCTTCACTCAGATCCATGCTTGCCATAAAAACATGAAAGTATAGAATCGAACCTAATTAAGAGGAAGAGTTTATATTTCTAGACAAAAAACTTTTCTTCTTTTTCTAAGTAAGCCTCTATTGAGGAGAAGAGAACAAGGAACATGTCTAGATTCTTTCAATACCGCTGGTGTGTAGACAATGAACAATCATGTTAACAGATCAGACAGATTATACCCCACCACCACTACCCCCTCAATTCTAGTAAGAGACATTACTTTGCTACTTATCTTTTCCCCAGATAAATCCAATGGTTCGGTGTCAGTATTTTTTAGCCAAATTATTCCCTTATGTATCAGCCTTTTCAATGTGTCCTTCTGTCTCTATATCCCATGCCTCTCTCTCCACAACCTCCTCCCCATTTCTCTGTCTCACCCTTTCTTGCATACACACTGCTATTAACTCTTCTTTCCTTCCTTCCTTTCTGTGCTCTTTCACCCTTGACTAGCTTCCTTGCTTTTCCTTTGCTTCCATCTTCATCTGCCCCTAATCAGTTCCCTCTATAAAATCAACCCTCTTGCAGTGTGAGAGAATACATGCAGATTTTGTTGAACCCCCCCTATCTTACATCGGAATGGCACAGACTGGTCCTGGAAGTGGGAAAAGAACAAAACAGTGGAAACAGAATTGACATCTCTGGTACTTCAAAACACTCCAGGATTCTTTGCATCAAGCTCAGTACTGGCCTGATTTGATCCTTTGGTGACCATCAACACTATTTGCCACCTGATTCTTCAAGGGGAGTTTCACATACAAAGCCTTGCCTAATTCAACTTAGAGACCCATGTGGTAAGGTCTATGATCCAGTAAGAGAGTGAATACTATCAATATCTGCAAGATCCAACAACATTATCTGGCAAGATGTAGCCATAATGTCAAAATGTTTCCCAGTGCATGATCAAATAATGGAACCAACAATTTGCCTGCATGAAAGTTGCGCTGGATTTATGAATTCCACCCTAGCTTAGCCTCTATTTTATGTGAACATAAATCTCACCCAGTTGATTGTTGTTGTTTATTCATTCAGTCGCTTCCAACTCTTCATGACCTCATGGACCAGCTCACGCCAGAGCTCCCTGTCAGCCGTCACATCCCGCAACTCCTTCAGGGTCAAGCCAGTCACTTCAAGGATACCATCTATCCATCTTGCCCTTGGTCGGCCCCCTCTTCCTTTTTCCTCCCATTTTCCCCAGCATAATTGTTTTCTCTAAGCTTTCCTGTCTTCTCACGATGTGGGCGAAGTACAATTTGCCTGCATCTTTAGCTTACTATTTTCTTTCACCCTCGTTCAGTGAGACCTCATGGACCAGCTCACGCCAGAGGCTGTTTATTTGAGCCAGTCACTTCAAGGATACCATCAATCCATCTTGCCCTCTTCCTTTTTCCTCCCATTTTCCCCAGCATAATTGTTTTCTCTAAGCTTTCCTGACTGGTTTGATCTTCTCAATGAGCGGTCCAAGGCACAATGAGCCATCCGGCTTTATTTCCTGAAATATGGACTGGTTTGATCTTCTCGCGGTCCAAGGCACTCTCATAATTTTCCTCCAACACCACAGTTGAAAAGCAATTATCTTCTTTTGCTCAGCCTTTCCTATAGTCCAGCTTTCACATCCGTAGGTTACTACAGGGAATACCATTGCTTAACTATGTGGATCTTCATTGCCAGTGTGATGTCTGTACTCTTCGCTATTTTATCTTGGTCATTGCTCTCCTCCTGATTTCCTGGCTGCAGTCTGCATCTGCAGTAATCTTTGCACCTAGAAATACAAAGAATGTCACTGTCTCCATATTTTCTCCATCTATTTGCCAGTTATCAATCATTCTTGTTGCCATAATCTTGGGGGTTTTTTATGTTTAGCTTTTGCACTTTCTTCTTCCACCTTGGTTAGAAGGCTCCTCAGCTCCTCCTCACTTTTGGCCATCAAAGTGGTATCTAGTAGTTATCTGCATATGTTAAAATTGGTTGTTAATGTTTCTTCCAACAATTTTAAAATAAATAAATAAAAGCATCTGCATTCATCATGTTTCTGCAATTTTAACCAGTTGAGTAGGTTGCATGCAAGTTGGATAGGTACACAACTCTGTCGTATGCCTTTCCCAATCTTGAACCAGTCTGTTATTCCATGGTCAGTCCTTACTGTTGCTACTTGGTCATTATATAGATTCCTCAGGAGACAGACAAGGTAGCTTGGTATCCCTATACCACTAAGAACTTGCCACAGTTTATTATGATCCACACAGTCAAAGGCTTTAGAATAGTCAATAACACAGGCATAGATGTTTTTCTGAAACTCCCTGCCTTTCTCCATTATCCAGCGGATATTGGCAATTTGGTCTCTTGTTCCTCTGCCCTTTCTAAACCCAGCTTGTATATCTGACAACTCTCTCTCCATGTATTGCTGGAGTCTTCCTTGCAGGATCTTAAGCATTACCTTACTGGCATGAGAAATAAGCACCACTGTATAAAAGTTTGAGCATTCTTTAGCATTTCCCTTTTTTGGTATGGGGATATAAGTTGATTTTTCCAGTCTGATGGCCATTCTTGTGTTTTTCATATGTGTTGGCATATAGCATGCATCACCCTGACAGCATCATCTTTCAAGATTTTAAGCAGTTTAGCTGGGATCCCGTTGTCTGCTGCTGCCTTGTTGTTAGCAATGCTTCTTAAGGCCCATTCAACCTCACTCCTCAAGATGTCTTGTTCTAATTAACTAACCACACCGTCAAAACTATCCTCGATGTTATTATCCTTCCTATACAGATCTTCTGTATAGTGTCGCCACCTTCTCTTGATCTCTTCAGCTTCTGTTAGTCCTTGCCATCTTTGTTTATTATCATGCCCATTTTTGACTGAACTCAGTTGATTGCAGCTTCTAAAAACTTGGTTAAAAAAACTAATTCTAATTAACCAAACAGATTTTGATGTATTTTCGAAGGCTTTCATGGCTGGAACCACTGAGTTGTTGTAGGTTTTTCAGGCTGTATGGCTGTGCTCTAGAAGAATTCTCTCCTGATGTTTTGCCTGCATCTGTGGCAGGCATCCTCAGAGGTTGTGACCTCACAACCTCTGAGGATGCCTGCCATAGATGCAGGCAAAACGTCAGGAGAGAATGCTTCTAGAACACGGCCATACAGCCTGAAAAACGTACAACAACCCAAACAGATTTCCATTGTCTCAGTGGTAGTTCTCCTTATTCCTCTCCAGCCTACTGCTCCTCAGATCCCAACATCCTATCCAACACTTCAGAACGGATTTGCAGGGCTGAAGGTGAAAGAGGAATTTCAACCATTCACAGAAACATGCAATTGGATACACCCCAGGACAGATCCTGTGGCCTTCAAAGCCAGGTGTCATTACTGTAGCTTAGTTGATGCCCATCCAACGTTGAGTCTGCAGGTATTTTATTGTTGCTTCATTAGAGGTTAAATCAATTTGAAGGCAAAATCAACCTCATGGATGCAAGCAGGTATTTCCCATGGTCTTCTTCTGCATGTTTCTTTCAGGGGGCGGCCCGGGGGGCAGGCGGGCGTGGAGAGGCAATTGAAGAGTTAATTTTTATATTCTTGACAGATATACCAACTCACTCAGAAGAATAGGACAGTCCATCTCAACTAAAGCCGGTAGGGTGCACTGTTCATATTTCTCTCACGGCAGAGATTATTCCTCAAGGCTATTTAAGCAATCTCATTTGCATTTTTAAAATCATCTAGTAATTGCTCAAGCTCAACCATCATATCTTTGATGTTGAAGATGTGGAACTGTTACAACTCAACAGTGCAACAAGAATTGATTTTCTTCCGACACGCTTAACACAGGCATTACACAGACACACCCAACATGAGTGACTTTACCCTTGCTGCTTGTGGGAGTAGTGGAAGGATTTGCCCCATAGAATGGAACTTTGAGATCACATTGAGACGACTTTACTTCTATATGTGTAATAAAGTGTAGAAACCCCAACTTTAGCTTTCCCTCAGGCAGCAAAATGTCTTGGGCTGGCCCTTAAACCTTGGTCAATTAGCAATCTCCCCAAAACAATGGCTACATTTCAGTGCCAGCAATAAACACACAACCCAAATTCTGCCTCAGTGACTTGAAGGGTTAATACATTTGTTTTCAGTTAGCAACCACCCCCACCCCCCTACTCTACCTTTACCAAATAAAAATGCTGAAACTTGCTGTTTTCATCTCCCAAATCTTTCTAGATCTGCTTTAATGTAGGGTATTAATAGGCCATGGACTTCACCCTGTTATCAGGCTGGCTTTGGTGCTTAGCAACTATCTAATCCACAACATCCACTCACAGGGTTGCTTTTTACATTGTATTTCAAAAATGCATGGGCTCTTTTATCAGGCTCAACCATGTCTGCAGCCTGGCATAAAGGGGAGTAACTATTCCTATCAATCTGAATAGGATTGTATTTAGCAGGTTTGTTGTTGTTGTTTTGTGTGTACTGTACCAAATGCTGACTAGCCAATCTAGGAACTCATGATTATGAAGGGAAAATAAAGCAAAAATGGAGTTTGTGCAAACCTATATCCTTGTGCTTCTTTGCTACATTTACAGGGTGTAAAATTGCTGTGCAATCTTACAAATGACAGGAAGACAACATAAAGTGTCTTACATCACTTATCATTGTTCCACTAGGGCTCATATCCCATGCGGATTTAACTACCATCATCCTTCCACATTTGTGGCTTTGTCTTTTGCAGATATGATCATTCAAGGATTTCAAATAAAATGTTCTTTCTAGGAATCGCGAGGTCCTCCAGTCTGACTCTATGTTCAATTTTCTCTTATCATGGTGGAGAATCCCAGTTGGGGGTGGAGACACAGGCAACGTCATCTGATGGCTGCTGTGGGGCACCACCCATTAAGAAAGCTCTAAGCATCCTAGGATGCTTATTTTGAGCAATGTGATGAGGTCCTATATCTGTTTCACTTTAACAGGGGACCTGCGCCTCTAATCTCAGTGAACGTGGAGGACTGACAGTACAGCACACATGCAATGTGGGAAGTTTTCCAAGCCCAACACTGCTGTTTGGGGTGGGGGAATTGTTTTGTTTTTGTTGTAGTAGTTCCCCGAGTCTCTGTGCCACTACTGTTTGTGAGTTGTGATCCTGGCACTGTCCTCCTGCCTGGCTCCAAATGGAACTATCAAACCAAGTTCATGCAATCATCTCTCTCCTTAGTTGCTTCTTCTTCCGCTGGACTTTGGGGTACCAATGCTGTACAAATACAACATGTGTACAAATACCCAAGAGTCCTGGAGCCAACTAGGAATTGAAGGAATGCTCAAGCCATTACAAGTATAAAATTCAAACGTAGTCTCCTAGCGCTACTTGCCCTTGACTTTTGTTTCCTTGTCTCCTTGCCATCCCCCTAGACTTCAGCCAATGTTCCAGTGACCTGAAAATCTACATTTACCAGTAATCTGAAAATCTGTGATTTCACACTAGAGTTATGTTACATAACTCTAGGCATAATAAGTTGTGTATTGATTCTGCTAGTGTTGATTGTGCTATGAAAGACTTGAGAAGCAACTTTGCACAACCAAATGTGCAGATGAACCTAGTGTATCAAATCAAAGTGCACACCACATACACAGCTCCACTTCTGCAAAATTGAAATATTTGTGAATATTTTGCCTGGGCAACTGTTTCCCACTGTTCTTGTAGAGCAGTTTTTCCCAATCTGTGGTCCATGCACCACCAGTGGTCCCCAAAAACTAAAATATGATCCACGGCCTCACTGTTACTACACGATTGCAAAATCATCTTGTAGTGCTGAGGCTTAATAAATATGGTTTTCTGTGGGCAAGTGGATGGAAACTACTGAATATCGTATGTTCTGCATCAGAAACTAGAGCTATTGCAGTCTAGCCAATGCAATTTTCTAAATCAGCACCCCAAATAATCAAACCTAATCTAAAGTTGACCAAAAACTGATTTGTAAACCTTTTGATACTAATGTTGGAGAGTGGTCTCTGGTCAAAGTGGTCCCTGGTCAAGTGGTCCCTGATCAAAAAAAGGTTGGGATCCACTGCTGTAGAAGACTGGACTGGAGTGTGACGCCAACAGGTTTGGAGCCAACATTTTCAGCTGCTGCACAACAGGATGTAAGAGCCAATTAACAACAGAGGAAGAAAGAAACATCATAAATATAATGGAGATTGCTATCTCAAAGGACAATTCAAACTTATGTTACTGGTAGTGGTATTTACACATCTTTTAACAGAAACAGATACTTCTTGTCTCTAGAGCATTCTAAAGAAGGAGAGGTTGCTTAACCGTAACTACCTTTCCTTGAGTGGTCGCCTGTGAAATTCACACATATGGTACTCCCTGCACCTAGCAGCTGTTGTGGACTCTTTTTGTTCGCTCTGCAATCAGTGAACTCCAGCCCTGCCCATCTCTAACAGGATAAAACAAGGCCTCAGGGACTGGCCATTCAGTTCCAGAGCTGGAAAGCAGCAGCTCTGGACAAGGCATGATGATGAGGGGAGGATGGGTGGGTTGTGTGAATTTCACAGATGACCACTCAAGAACAGGCAGTTACAGGTAACCAACCTCTCCTTCCTCAGTGCAGTGTCTGTGAAATGCACACATATGGTAGACAGGCAAGCTTTCCAAAAGGAGGAGGGAATCATGCCAACGTGGAAAACAAAACCGCTCTACCAACCACTGCATCTCTCTTAACAAAGAGATCAAGTTTATAGTGAGACACAAAGCAGCATCGATCATGTAGCCGCTCGACAAATGTCTTCCAGCAGTGCGCCCCTGAGGAAGGCAGTAGAAGCAGCCATTGCCCTAGTGGAATGGGCTGTCACCTGAGATGGTAAATCTTGTCCTGCCAACTGGTAAGCTAAGCGGATCATAGGCACGATCCATGCTGAGAGTCTCTGGCTGGATACTGCCGCATCGTTGCAGTACTTCAAGAATAACCTGGTTGATTTCCTGAAAAGAGCACTTCTTTGTAAATATAAATCCAGAGCCCTACACACATCCAACATGTGCAGTGAATGTTCAAGAGGTGAGGATGGCTCTTGGAAGAAAGCTGGCAATATAGTGTCTTGTGATATATGAATTCGAGTTGCCACCTTTGGGAGAAAAGCAACATCTGTTCATAGAACAACATTGTCCCTATGAAACTTGAGATATGGCTCATCTACACATAGAGCGCAAAGCTCACTTGCTCTCCAAGCTGAAGTGATTGCTACCTGGAAGGCGGTCTTCCAAGACATATGGGCAATGTCCGTTGTAGCTATAGGTTCAAATGGGGCTTAGTGAGTGCAGTGAGCACCAAGTCAAGTCTCCATAAAGCAGCTAATGGAGCTACTGAAGGTCTGAAATTCCTGAAGCCCTGGAGGAAAGACTTAACTAAGGGGTCAGAAAACACAGAAGGAAGTCCTACTGCTCATCTATAAACTGAAATAGCTGCACTTTAAAGATGAGAGGGATAAACCCGCATCTGAAAGGGAAAGAAGGAACTCAAGAAGTAGCAGAGTAGAAGCTAGAAGAGGATCTGCTCCGCATTGTAAAACAACGGTAGAAAAACGTGTTCACTTATAATGGTAAGATTTCTTTGTAGAAGGTCTATGGGCCAAATCAAGGATCTCTCTTATTGGTTGGGGTAGAGTGCTGATGTTATACGCCATGCTGTCAATCGGAGGTGGTTGACATCCGGATGGAGGATCTGCCCTTGTTGACCAGACAGGAGATCCGGTCTGTGTGGCAACTGTACAAAATTCCCAGCGATAAAATGTCAGAGAGTGGCAAATTATGGCTGCTGCAGCAATCAATATCTGCCAATATTCTGGAAATTACCTTGTTCAACAGAGGCAAAGTTGGGAACATGTAGACTAGGATCACTGTCCAATCGAGAAGGAAGGCATCCCCCAGGCATCTGATGTTCTGATCTGGAGGAAGACGAGCCCCATACTGAGGACATTTTGCATTGCCGGTAGATGCAAAGAGGTCCACATCTGGCATTTCCCATTTCAGAACCACTGGCAATAATCTTTGAGAATTCTTGGAAAACAGGAGAAGTCCCAGTAGCCTGGAGAAGGGCAAATGTTGTCCCTATCTTCAAGAAGGGGAAAAATAGGACTCAAATAACTATCATTCAGCCCGACACTAATACCAGGAAAGATTATGGAGCAGGTCATTAAGGAGGCAGTCTGCAATCACTTAGAAAAGAAAAATCCCTTTAGCATTATTCAATTACAGACCAAGATACAGAGCATGACATTTGGAATATTGTCTGGTGATTTCAAATGCTCCAAGCTCATTATAATATTAATTACTTCTGTCTTTTAAAATGGCAATAATTCATTGCTCACAAAAAGCAATATTCTGGAGATAAATAACAGTAAAGGAACAGTTTCCAAGCTGACCAATTTAATAACTAAATTTGATAATGTCACCTCTTCTGTTTCTTAAAGAATCAATAATAATAAATGTAACTGAGTAACCAAGAAAGCTCATCCCAAACCCCTAAGTGGCAAATACTACCTTTAACCATGGTTACACACTTCCTGATTTTTTTACAGCAGTGCTATTTATTTATTTATTTATTTACTTACTTATTTATCATATCAGATGCAAACCGAGGGTACAGTTGTAATGTATTTAAAAAACACAAAGTTTAAAAAACTTGGCATTATACTAAATATCCTTTGACAGTAGCTGGCCACTTGGAGTGCCTCTGGTGTTGCTATAAGAAGGTCCTCCATAGTGCAAGTGGCAGGGCTCAGACTACATTGTAATAGGTGTTCTGTGGTTTGCTCTTCGCCACACTCTCATGTTGTGGACCCCACTTTGTGGCCCCATTTTTTAAGGTTGGCTCTGCATCTCGTGGTGCTAGAGCATAGTCTGTTTAGCACCTTCCCAGTTGCCCAGTCTTCTGTGTGCCCAGGGGGAGTCTCTCATTCAGTATCAGACGTGGCTTGAGGTTCCAGGTTTTAGCCTGCCACTTTTGGACTCCTGCTTGCTGAGGTGTTCCTGCGAGTATCTCTGTAGATCTAAAAAAGCTATTTTTGATTTATGGCGTTGGCATGCTGGCTGATATCCGAACAGGGGATCGCCAGAGATGTCACTGCCTTGGTCTTTTCATTATTGGTTTCTACTTCCCAACGAATGTCAGTTGGTGCAATGCTGGCTAAACAGTATAATTTCTCCAGTGGTGTAGGGCGTAGACATCCTGTGATAATGTGGCATGTCTCATTAAGAGCCACATCCATGAGAGAAGCCTCCATGCAGTATTGCAACACAACTCAGCATCCCCTGAGCAACGTCTTTGTAGGCGGCTGATTGTCTCACACCAGAAGCAACATGCAAACAGCAGTGCTGTTCTCTACAGTATAATAAAAAAGTATCTATTACAAGGCTCCCAGCCCACACATTATAATAAAAGCAACTTTGCACTGTGTGGTTTATTTAAATAGTAGCTGGAAGGGAGGAAAAGCGGAACAAGACTGTTTCTGCAGCACAGATGATGGTGAAGGATTCATCGTCGTAAACTAAGCCAGGCTATCTGACAAAACTCGGAAACAAAAAGTAACAACACAAGTATTGATATAAAATATATCTTCATATATTTTAGGTTATATATATCAAGCACACAAATGTTATTCATAACCCAAAGTCCTACCATATGATAGTTCAATTCATGTAGTAGAAAAGTAATATCAAACTGGGTAATCCCACTTGGGTTCATTGATTCTGGATTGCCTTTGTTTGGACGCATTGATGGGATTACCCAGTTTGATATTACTTTCCCACTACATGAATTGAACCATCATATGGTAGGACTTTGGGTGAGGGATTCATGTCACAACAAAGTTCTCAACCACTTGTCCATTTCCCAATCCTGCTTTCCTTTTATAACTTATAGCAACTGAAACTGAGTATCTTTGTTGGTCCCACAACACAGATCCATTGGCCACCCCTATCTTAGGTTAATTCATTTTATTTGTGCACACACATACATTTGTAGGCATACCAAGATGCTGGTTTATAAAGCTATTGTCCTTGTACATTGCTGAAACATGGACCATCTACAATGTCACCCTCAATTTCTGGAAAGATTCAAAATCCTGGAGATCTCTTGGGAAGAAAAGTGGACAACCATCAGCGTTCTGGAAGAAACAAAAGCCACCAGCATTGAAGTGATAATCCTCCACCATCACGTTGTCCAAATGCCCACTCATCGTCTCCCAAAGCAGTTATTTTACTCTCACCTCAAAAACAGAAAATAAAATGTGAGTAGGCAGCAAAAAAAAATTAAAGATGGCCTCAAAGTAAAAATGTGCAATAAAGACTGAGAACTGGAAAGCCTTGGCCCTTGAGTGCTCTAACTGGAGGTTCAGCTCTTACCAACCGTGCTGTGGATTTTGAGGAGCCACAAATAGAGCGTGAAAAGGAGAAACATGCCAAGAGGAAAGCATGCCAAGCCAACCCTTGTCGGGACTGCCTTCCATCTAGAAATGTATGTCTCTAAAGTCACTTATGGACCTATCACCAAGACTTCTGGAAAACAATCCTAGTTGGCCACGAGGGATTGTCGATGATGATGATGATGACACATATATAACAATACATTTCATGCAATATGTGGTTTGGCCCAAAAGCTCTATATCCATAAATTGATTTTCAGGTTGTGTTGTATAATTGCCATTGCCATGGATATATACATCAATTCCACAAGTATATGATTGCAAAGTATCATGATTGCACCACTTTTGCAGGTTTTCTGAGCTGTGCTTTGGCAAAGCATGATGGCTTACATCATTCCACTTTGGGAGGACTTTGGGGAAAGACAAGGAAGCACCTAGTTATGGAAGGCAGACTTTGTTGGCACTCATGCTTGTCTCAGTTCAGTGCCAAATTAAAACTTGGCTTTACAGCCTAATAAGTTTATGCTATATATGATTTTATATTTTTATTATATTCGCTTTCTGAACTGTACGATGTTTAATATTGTTGAATGTCTATGCTTGTTTTATTGTTCAAATTATTTAGTCTTATGTTCTAAATTTCTTTAATTCATTTTATAGTAAGCCATCTAGAAACCTTAGAGCAGTGGTTCTCAACATGTGGCTCCCCAAGTGTTTTGGCCTACAACTCTCAGAAATCCCAGCCAGTTTACCACAGGTTGAGAAACATTAGGGGACCCACAGGTTGAGAACTACTGACTTAGAGTGTGAGTTGTTGTTCAAGTCAACCTTATCATGTAGTGTTACTGGCAAGATTTATTCAGAAAAGGTTTGCCATTGCTTTACTTTCAGGCTGAGCAAGGAGGACTTGCCCAAGGTAATCTAGTGAGCTTTTCCATAGCTGTATTGAGCGTTATGCCCTGGTTTCCTAGAGCCCTAGTTCAGTATTCAAGCCACTACATCACATTTGCTTATATGATTGAGATGGCTAAAAATACTGAAAATAAATACATAAATTCCCTATCTGTTCTCAGGAGCAAAATGGAAGCCCAGACAGATTTTAGAAGTTAAGCATTACTTATTCAGATTTCCGAAATTCTAAATACTCCGAAATCTGAAATTGTCTACAGTTTGGCTGAAAAAATGACATCATAGCTTTCTGATGGTTTGATGCACACAAACTTTGTTTCATGCACAAAATCATTCAAAATATTGTATTAAATTACCTTCAGGCCATGAATATAAAGGATATATGAAACATATGAATTTCATGTTTAGATTTGGTTTCCATCTCCAAGAAACCTCATTATGTATATACAAAATCTAAAATCAAAAACACTTCTGGTCCCAAGCATTTTAAATAAAGGAAATTCAATCTGAATGATATAAAATTCAAGATCAAGACATTGTAACTAAGATGAATTCCCAGTGCCCAAATTTGACACATATGTAAAATAGTGCAGATGAGCAGTAATTTTCAATTAACACAGAATAAAATTTCCAAGAGAAGTGGCTACCTTTATGTGTTCCCCATCCACTATGCAAATCTTCACCACTCTCACTCCCACACTATGAGCAAGAACTTGGAAAAGTTTTAGACTATAACTCTTTGGCCATTGGCTAGACCAGTGTTTCTCAACCTTCCTAATGCTACAACCCCTTAATATAGCTCCTCATGTTGTGGTGAACGTAACCATGAAATTTTCATTGCTACTTCATAACTGTATTTTTCTACTGTTATGAATTGCAATGTAAATATCTGACATGCAGGATGTATTTTCATTCATTGGATCAAATTTGGTACAAATACCCAATACTCCCAAATTTGAATACTGGTGGGGTTGGGGGGGGGATGATGTTGTCATTTGGGAGTTGTAGTTGCTGGGATTTATAGTTCACCTACAATCAAAGAGCATTCAGAACTCCACCAACAATGGAATTGAACCAAATTTAGCACACAGAACTCCCATGACCAACAGAAAATACTGGAAGGGGTTTGTGGGCATTGACCTTGATTTTTGATGTGTAGTTCACTTATATCCAGAGAGCAGTGTGGACTCAAACAATGATAGATCTGGGCCAAACTTGGCACGAATACTCAATATGCCCAAATGTGTACACTGGTGGAGTTAGGAGACAATAGACCTTGACATTTGTGAGCTGTAGTTGCTGGGATTTATAGTTCACCTACAATCAAAGAGCATTCTGAACCCCAGCAATGATAGAATTGAGCCAAACTTCCCACACAGAACCCCTATGCCTTGAAGGGATACGCTGATGTGAGCCTGCCTTCCGCCTTGCATGATCTCCCTCACCAGCACATGTGCACCATGCTGTCATGCACCAAACATGCCTGCTCTCCCTTCCCTGCTCAGAAACAGCCTTCCCCTTGGCTGAGAGGTCGGCCAATCACAATGCAGGAGGACTTTTGGTGGGAGGATTCGCCACCTGTTTCCAAAAAAAAAGAAGAGAAGGACAGGTGGAGAGATCTTCAGCCTTCTCTGCCAACAGGGTTCCTAAGACCATCAGAAATGCCCCTCTGAAACCCCCTCATGACCCTCCAGGTGTCACAACACTCAGGTTGAGAAACACTGGGCTAGACTATCTGGGAGATTCTGGGAACTGTAGTCTAAAAAAAGGAACATTTCAAAACTCTGTAGTAAGCATATTACCTTGCCCAAATTTTTGGTATTCATAGAACAGTGGGGTCATCAGCAGGGGAAAAGCCTTCATGCATGTCAGCGTCTATGCAATCATAATTCTGGCACAATCCAATGACCCAGTTGTTGAGATGATTACATGAGAGAAGCCATTGTGCCTGGAGCCTTTTCCCCTGCAGATAACCCCATTACTGTGTGGCCATCTGTTAGCGGGATGCTAGAGACATAACTAAAATGGGTATCTTCACTCCCCATCATTCACATTAAATGCAACGATTTGTTTACCTAAGCAGCTATATAATACCCTCCTTTATCCATGACAGTGCACTCTGTGGCTACATATATCCCCTCAGTCCCTGATTCCTCAGGGAAGCCCTGGTTCTCTACCCCCATTTTTGGCACGAAAAGTATGAATTGTCTTCCCCTGGAAACCTCCAGGAGTGGTGATCAGCCTTTTAAATTAGTTGCAGCAGCTCCTTCCCTGCACCGATTCACGTGTTTTATAACGCTCATTTTTCAAGATCAGACGTAAATTGCTGGGAGGTGTTTTCAGCTATCTGGGCAGCCCCAAGGTCCCAAGGCAGAAAATTGGCCCTCAGACACACTGGCCCACCCTGATTTATGAATACAACCCTCAGTCTAAGTTAATCACAGTTCACAGTGTCAAATGCTAGCATGTTCCAAGTTACATCTTTGACATTGTATTCTAAAGCCCCTTCCACACAGCTGAATAAAAGCATTTTCTGCTTTAGAACATAAGAACATAAGAACATAAGAAGAGCCATGCTGAATCGGACCTCAGCCCATCTAGTCCAGCATTCTGTATCACACAGTGGCCCACCAGTTGTATACGGGGATCTCGAGCAGAAGGGAGGGCAAAACCCTGACCTGCTCCCGACCCCCCACAACCAGTACCTGGGGAAATCCTGCCTACCTCAACCAACTCCGAGGTGGCACTTGAATGTCCTTTTCAGTAACTACCGATACACTTGGTATCCATGCTTTGAACTGGAATATATGTTAGTATGGCCTCAGACAACTTGGTTCAAAGCAGATATTGTGGGATTTTCTGCCTTGATATTCTGGGTTATATGGCTGTGTAGAAGGGTCCAGAGACACATTTTCCCCATGGTGAGTCTTTCAGAATTGAATTTAGCTTCAAAGAAGTAGATTTCTCTCACTGTGTGGAAGGGCCCTTAGCAAATGAACTGTACTGGGAAACACTGTTTGCCATGAAGAGTGAGATTGCTTTGAAATCAGACTGGGAACCCTGGAAAAGAATAGACGGGCTTGAAAGGACACTGAGAAAAAGTGAACACCCAGGGCCCTTCCACGCAGCCCTATATCCCAAAATATCAAGGAAGAAAAGCCTTGATATATGCTTTGAACGGCGTTATCTGAGTCCACACTCAGATAATGTGGGATTTTCTGTCTTGATATCCTGGAATATTGGGCTGTGTGGAAGGGCTCCCAGCAACACCTTCCCCACATACTACTGTTCATCAAGCTAGAAGTGAGGACTACTCTCCTCTCAAAGGTCCTCAGAACTCACATGATCTGAGCGTGGACTCAGATAACCCAGTTCAAAGCAGATATTGTGGGATTTTCTGCCTTGATATTCTGGGATATAGGGCTGTGTGGAAGGGCCATGAAACCCTATGAAGAGGTATGGATGGGGGACGGGCTAGCTTAATGCCATAGTAATCTTAGCGGAACCCATGCACTGTAATGTTGGAAGGTTTGAATCCCCATTCAGCCATGGATACCTGCTACATGACCTTAGGCAAGTCACAGACCCAGAGGAAGGGAATGGTCTCCGCTCTCT
The DNA here is from genome assembly GCA_030556195.1 of Anolis apletophallus. Taxonomy (NCBI): domain Eukaryota; kingdom Metazoa; phylum Chordata; class Lepidosauria; order Squamata; family Anolidae; genus Anolis; species Anolis apletophallus. The sequence goes on along the minus strand of JARBWK010000004.1, from coordinate 52,224,371 downwards.
AAATGAATCTTGCCAAGACAAACCCAGGATTAAGATACCATAAATTGGAATAGCCTCTAAAGCATCTAACAACAATTACAGGCACATTAGCTTCAGACCTAGATAAAGTAGCTTCAAAGAAACAAATAACACTGCCCCAATGCCATTGCTCTTTGTGTATAGAGAAATGGAGTCTTAATTATAGCATTAAGCAGGTAAAATGAAATGTTTGCTTCTTCCACAATTCAGCAATACACGAGTGCCACCTAAAGGTGATGTGTATATATTCTGATTTGCAAGTCCTTGAAGTAAGATGGGACGCATGAGGGCAGCAAGAATCTTGTCAACCACTTTCATGAATTGCCTATTTATTTCCCAGCAGAATGAAAGTCAAATGCAAAACTTTAAGTAAACGTGTATTTCTCGGATTAGAAAATATCTCAGGTTCTTGATTTCATTATGGAAATGGTTTCATTTCTTCAGAAATTAAAAGATTATTGTATACTACTCTAGTACTTAAAAAGATTAAAAATGGTTTATAGAGTCTAAAAACAAAAACAGAAATGTATAGTGATTGGTTCTTCTTAAGAGCAGGGTAACAAATCACTGGCAAATTAACAACAAACATAATCATTATTCTATCATTTTGCATCTTGTTTACATTTTCCTTTTTTAAAAAAATGTGCGTATTATTTGCCATGCACCTAGGCCTCATTAAAAATTTTCACAATACCAACAGCTATTGTAGGATAAGCACGTCTGCATTCCTCCCTCAGTTCATAACTCTGGTCTACATACTAATAATTATAATGTCCAATTAATATTAACACAACAGGGCTAAAGGGCATGTGCTAATATTGCCAATCAACATCCCCTTAATATTGATTATTAATGGCTGCTTTTCAATTAAAAAATAACAGAAGAAACAGAAAATACAGAGCATTACAAAGGGAAGACAATACATCTCACCCTGAGCTTGGAAACATTATTTTTGGGTTATGTCTTCCAGAATTGCCCATCCACCAAAATCAGAGGATAGTTTGGAAAACCTGGTTTTGAGGAGCAAAAACATCCAGGATTCTCAAGCCCATATGACCAAAAATATTGATACGCATCCCAATTCTAATTCACACATAATCATAAAAAAACGGATACTAGAAGAAGGAAGAGTTGACATAATAGGTGGTCACTTCCTCCATGTTGCCACCACCACTGCTTTTAGCCAGCCATGGAGCTCCACCCAAGTGCCTGGCCGCTGCAGTTACTTCTGCTGAACTTCTGCTGAACTTCTGCAGTTACTTCTGGGGTACCCTCACATTCAGCAAGAAGGAGGGGGTTTCTGGTCACATGGGCATTTGGTTGTGATTGCAGATAAAAGGATTGGAGGAGCCTGAAGACGTGGCTGTTCCAATGTGCCTTCCCGGAATAAGTAAATGACGCCCTGCCATGTTCATTTTCTGCAAGGTCCTCAGAAGAATTACCTGTTGTGTGTCTGCCCATATTGTCCTCCCTATATATGCAAACTACCTCTGTCGGCACCCAATGCTTATTTATTTTAAAATTTTAACAGTCAAATGTGGCCTGCCCAAAATGGTTTTAAATTGTCTGTTACTGCTTGTGTTTGAGTTTTATTGATTGTATTGTTTTTATAATTTGCTATTGCTTGTTATTGTGCGTTATTGGGCTTGGCCCCATGTAAACCGCCCTGAGTCCCCTTGGGGAGATGGGTGCAGAGTAGAAATAAGGTTAATAAATAAATAAATAAATGGAGCTTTGTGGCTACCTATGTGTGGCAGCAATGTGGACACAAGTAACCCCATTTTCCCTGTACTGAGCAGCGCAGAGAAAGCAGGTAATGGCAATTGTGTCCATCTGGGGTGCATCTACACTGAACATCTAGGTCAGTGTGACAACGGAGTAAACACGGCACAGGGCCTGCTCTGGGTTAAATAGTGGGGGCGGAGGGCTGAATCATCAATCAAGATTCAGGTTATCCTTAAACAGAACTGGCCTCAGCTGTCTTGACAAGCACCCCTAGACTCAGGTAGTCCTTTCCTATCCCCTCCCTCCATGTTGCAACTACTGCCACAAGCACATACCTGTCCTGGGTGGTCTGTTAGCCATCTGCAAGAAGCTGGAGGGGATAGGAATTCCTTCCTCTCAGCCACCTTAGCCACCAGCAATCTGGCTGATGTCAGCCAGAGGACCCCCCCCCCCAAAAGACAGGTACGTACAGTGTCATCACTGCCACTGTCATAACACTGGGGAGGTGATCCCCTTTAGGTCCCTGTCCAGCAGCATCCAACCAGGCTCATTATGGCTGGGTAGTAGGAACTTCCTGTTATCTCCAAGGTATTCCTCAGGCCACCAACTGGGTTGATCCAACATCTGGGATCTCAAATTATCCCACTTCATTTGTCAGTGTAGAACTTTCCCTCAACTGGGCTGAAATGCACAATTCAGGTGTCCAAACAGACTGAAAAACAATGAATAATCTGGATTTTTATCTATACTCTTAAGTGTTCCCGACTTTGCCTACTACGTGACAAAGTTGGTTGGAAGACAAAAGACTTGGGATACTCATTGCAGGCAACTGTGTATCATGAAGGTCCATTCATGGTGAGTATGGGTTTTCTAACCCTAAGGCACCTCTCCATTTACAAAGTGAATTGACATTCATTAAATTTTCCAGAACAGTCTATTCATCATATTGTTGAATGCTTTCATGACCGGGTTGATCCAACATCTGTGGCAGGTATCTCAAAGGTTGTGACTTCACAACCTCTGAGGATGTCTGCCACAGATGCAGGAGAAACATCAGGAGATAATGCTTCTGGAACATGGCAATACAGCCTGAAAAACTTACAGCAACCCAGTTAATTCACCCCTTAGATATTTTTTTTTTGGAAGAAGAGGGCTTAGGGCTTGATGAACATAGTTGGAGAGACATGTGCCTCCCAGGGCTGTGGTTTGCCCACCGCTGATTTGACCCATCTACATACATACGTGTTTGTGTGTGTGTTATTGTCATATCATCAGACTGAAATAATGTCAATTTTATATTTGGTTGCAATGACTGAGAGCCAGTGGCTTTTTACCTATCCAAGATTTTCTTTTAGAAAAAAAAGAAAGTAGTTAATTAAAACAGGAGCAATTTTTCAAAACTCCGTTTGCAGGGCCTGCTTCTGCCATCACACAAGACACAATATGCAAAGCCAAGCAGTAACAGGTTATGCAAAAGTCATTTTGCTTTTGTAGTATTTATGACTCACAAAGGTGCACTCATGCCTGTTCAAAAGCTGTTTAATTTTGCCCACCCAAACCCGAATAACGAGCCGACAACAATAACGACACGGACAAGTAACTTTGGGTTCAAATCTTTGGGCAACATTTATTGTTACCTATTGGATTCCTGACCACTAACTCAAGGGGGTGCTAGGAATCAATCAACTTCAACCAAATTTGGGGGCGAACACCGAGGCTGATCTGCCAAAACACCAGATCCAGCCAAACCAAGGAAAGGGTAAGGGGCCAACTCACCCGAGCTTGAGCATGGCCCCCCACCCTTCCAGGGCCATCCAATCCACCTCACTCAACAACAGAACTTTACTGTGAGGCTTTAACCAACTGGCCCTCACCCCTAAAGGGGGTGCCTTCCGGTGAACACCAATTAGGGAATTTCCCTAACAACCAACCGCCTCTCTATTTAAACTAACCTAGTTAAACAAAAACACCACAACCACATTAGCCCCTAATGAATTTAGGAGGTGGGCAAAAATCCTCCCCGGCTTAAAAGCAGCAGTAGGAGTCAAAATACCTCAACCTGGCCCCTAAGGTGGCCTGAATTGAAACCAAGGGCGGGAGTGGTGGGACGCTGAACAAGCTAGCAATGGCTTGTTGGGGCGGGGCCTCGCAAAAAGCCCCGCCCCCACGCCAGAAGGTTCCTTCTGGAACCTTCGCTCTCATCGGAGCCGGGGGGGCAAATCCATCTCATCCCAGCAGGCTGGGATGAAATGTCGTTGCCCACCCAAACCCCGAATAACGAGCCGACAACAATAACGACACGGACAAGTAACTTTGGGTTCAAATCTTTGGGCAACATTTATTGTTACCTATTGGATTCCTGACCACTAACTCAGGGGGTGCTAGGAATCAATCAACTTCAACCAAATTTGGGGGCGAACACCGAGGCTGATCTGCCAAAACACCAGATCCAGCCAAACCAAGGAAAGGGTAAGGGGCCAACTCACCCGAGCTTGAGCATGGCCCCCCACCCTTCCAGGGCCATCCAATCCACCTCACTCAACAACAGAACTTTACTGTGAGGCTTTAACCAACTGGCCCTCACCCCTAAAGGGGGTGCCTTCCGGTGAACACCAATTAGGGATTTCCCTAACAACCAACCGCCACAACTTGGGGGCAGGTGTCTACCTTGTCCCCAACCCCCACCAATCTTCTAACACCCCCACTAAACCTTGCTGGATGTCTAAAAGAAACAGGTGGTTGCCCTCATCTGACAGGTGAACCCCATCCCTCCGGAAAATCCCATGATTTTCCGGATGCAGAAATCTATGAGGCACATAAGATCCGTTGGCACCATGTACCAACGACCTCATGGCCCTGTTCACACGCTTCAGCGCCCTTACCAAGAGCCTGAAGTCGCCACCACCGGGCCAGCACATCCTCGGCACAATTGCCGACCACACGATGTGCACCGCGGGCCATGCCCGCCAGATTGCATACAGATCGGCCCGAGCCTGCAGGTACAGCGCTCGGCCGGTCAGCAATCCCAGGTCATTCCCTCCCAAGTGAATGACCAGAATATCCGGGGTGGGACCCCCTTCCGTGGAACAACAATGGCCAAAGCCCGTCCCACCGCAGACCACGTCTGCCCAACCACTGCACATCCAACCTGGATGCCAGGCCCAACTGTCGTCCGAGGGGTGACTGGAGCGCTGCCTTCTCCGCCCAATACACATAGCTGTGCCCGCAGATCAGGACCTCAGTCTCCTAGCGCATCCCATCGGACCTGAAATGAAAAGAAACTGGGCAACATCAAACCGCTTACAACTGAACATTACGAACATAAACTTTGTAAGCGTCCGACCGCCGCCACCCCGAGGGACCTAATTGCTTCGGTGCCATACCCCATTGCAGCTGCAGAGGACGCGCGCCAATTCTGAAGGAGTGGGTTCGAACTTCACCCCGTCCAAGCCCAATAATTTCAGGGCCTTTTTAGTGACTGCCCAAAACTGAAATTTAGACAGTGGCGTCCCGTCCAGATGGCAAAAAAAGATAACCGGTACCCATGCCACGAACAGCCAAATATTGTGACATGGCACGCACCGGACACAACTCCTCGTCACTGGCTCTCCCCAAACGGACCAAAGAGCCCTTACCAGCCTGATCAGTTTTTGAAAACCTGACATTCAAGGCCAAATTGTCCTGATCCAAAGAAATGTCAGATAGTAGAAGGGCCCTGTGAGAGAGGTCTTCCTTTGATGAAGCCACCAACTCACTGATTCTAAAGGCCCCAAAAAATGCGGTAAGGGCAGCCGAATGGAACAAAGCCTGTTCGTAACGGGAGTCACACACCGATGACCACACCCGGCCCAGACCCTTCAAAATATCAGGGGTGAAGGGTTCCCTGGAGTCAACAGACCTGCCAATTTGTCTGGACCATCCAGCCATCAATTTGTGCAGGCGAAAATCGTTAGTCGGGTCTTGCAGGCCCTGCGCCTTGAACCAATAGGCCAGCGCTGACAGTTTAACCCGGATGGTACGGGCAGCAAGACCCCGCCTGTGATGATAAACACAAAACTGGGCGATGTGGTCATACGGCACAGGGAAGGTCTCAGGTAAACCATAATACTCCCTGAACTCCGAAAACTCCCTGACGGCCCTGAAGTATCCGCGTCGGGAGCTGGGGGCTAACGCCAGCGCCATGCCGACCGCTACGTCATCACTCCACCCCTCCAGTGATGGTCTGGCATGTTTTGCGGGAGGACCTCTGCGTCGGGCGCCAATTGCCTGAAGCGCTCCATCTGCATACGAGACAGAGCGTCAGCCAATGAGTTATCGAGCCCTGCAATGTGGAATGCCCGAAACAATATGTTCGCCTCTAAACACTGAAGCGTAAACGCACGCAACAGGCCCATAACTCTGCGGAACGTGAAGTGAGCGTGTTGATAACATGCACAGTGGCCATGTTATCACACCAAAAATGCACAGTGGAGTTGGCAAACCTCTCAACCCAAATGTGCACTGCCACAAAAATAGGAAAGAATTCCAGAAAAGTCAGATCAGATGTAACACCCAAACTGTGCCATTCCTCAGGCCACAGTTGTGCACACCACTGACCCTCAAAAACACTCAAACCCAAAGATCCGGAGGCGTCCGAAGCTACCTTCAGGGCATCTTTTACTAGCAAATCCTGTCGCCAAAAGGAAATGCCATTGAAATTTGAAATAAAACTAAGCCAAATTTCCAAATCTGATTTGATGTCCTTGGTAACCCGGATACGGTGATGCGGCAAAACAGTGCCAGAAATTGCATCACACAACCTGCGCAGGAAAGCCCTGCCAGGAGCCACCACCTTGCAAGCAAAGTTCAGGTGACCTATCAACACCTGGAATTCTTTCAACGTGGCCTTTTTCTTGAGCATAAACTGCTCGATCCTGAGCTTCAGGTCCGCCACCTTTCCCAATGGCAACCTGGAATATTGGTGCACCGTATCCAACTCCACCCCCAGGAAAGTCAGAACCGAGGCCGGCCCCTCCGTTTTTTCCTCGGCTAGGGGCACCCCCAAGCTCTGGGTAAGGCGCGTGAACGCGCCCAACAGCGACTCACAGTCACCTGACCCAAAACGCCCCACGAAAAGGAAGTCATCCAAATAATGGACCACCCCGCTAAGGCCCGCCTCGGTTCTGACCGCCCATTCCAAAAAGGTACTAAACGTCTCGAACGCGGCGCACGACACGGAACAACCCATGGGTAATGCGCGATCGATGTAAAACAAGCCATCGAACCGAAAACCCAACAAATCAAAATCCGCTGGGTGGACCGGGAGCAATCTAAAAGCAGATTTGATATCACACTTAGCCAATTCCGCTCCCGGCCCGTGTCGCTTTACTACCCGCACCGCCGCGTCGAAAGACGTGTAGTACACTGTGCACAACTCGTCCGGTATCGCGTCATTCACAGAGCTGCCCCTCGGATAGGACAGATGATGAATGAGGCGATACTCGCCCGGTGCCTTCTTAGGCACAATTCCCAACGGGGAAACTCGCAAACTATCAACTGGGAGAGACTCAAACGGTCCCAACACCCGTCCCTCCCTCAACTCTTTGGCAATCTTTTGCCGCACCACCTCCTCCATCCCATTACCGACTTTAAATTGGGAGAAAGACGTGGTGCCCTAGGACCCAGGGCTGGAATGCGGAAGCCGAAGGTGAACCCGGACAACAGATATTGTGCCGCGGTTCGATTCGGGTAAATCTTCAGCCACTGTCCTAGCGGGCCCAGTTTAACTGGGCTGGGGCCCTTTGGGAAGGGGTGGCTGAGCCGGAGCCTTTTTGGCGTATCCCTCTCTGGGATTCCCCCTCCAAGGCTTCCCCTTAGTACACTGCTTTGCCCCGTGCTGCCCGCCGCAGGTTGAACAGGCGTGCAGGTACCTGCACACCTTCCTGCTGCATGTCCCCTGGGAGGAGAACTCCCAGCACACCGGCCGCTGCTTCTGTGACTGCCCACCCTGGGCGGCCGACCGAAAGGGCTGCGTACCCTTGGTGTTCTGGACCAGGTGCCCACTGTCCGCCGGCTCCCCTGGGACCGACTTGGCAGCATTCATCACGGCCAGCCAGAGCTGCTCGTGAATCAGGTCCCACCGTATCCGCGGATCTCCAGCCGCCAGGGCCCTAAAGCGCCGATCGTATTCGAGCCAGGCCTTCCCTATGAACCTGACCTTGGCCCCATAAATAATGTTTAGATACCGCACCAGTGACTTCGCCCTGTAGGGCTGGGCATCCACCAGGATGCCCATATAAATTGTGTAACAGGCGAGCCAATTTTCCCAATTTTGCTCCACCTTTCTGTGTTTCAATTTCTCCTTGCCCTCTTCGTCCAATTCCTCCTCTTTTTTTTTCAAGCTCTTCCCCCAGGACGCCCCCCAACCCGGGGAACCCACCCCAAGGCCAGAAAGAGCTGGGCTCCCTACCGTGTCCAGAAGGCCCGGCCACCGCTGGCGCTGGACCATCCATCTGCGTCGCCGTCTGCGTCGCCACTGCCAAGGCCGCCCGTCCAGGACGCGGCGCCGTCACCGGCCCCGGCTCAGCCACCGCCGCCCGATCTTCCTGCTCGCCAGCCCTGGTCTCGCTCTCCTCAGTGCGTCCGCCCGGCTCCATCAGCTGGCTCCGGCACCTCGGCTCCTCTCCTCGCGCCACTTCCAGTCCCTCAGCGGTGTCCTCCGGCTCCTCGACCTCCTGGCCTGCCTCTAGAACGGCAAGACGGGAGAGCATATCCTTGACGAGCCGGGCCTTACTCACCCGGCCCGCCCCCACCCCTTCCATAGGCCGCACGAGCAGCCCCCTGCGCCGCTCGAGACCCTCGATCCTGGCCAACATGGCAGCCAGGGTCACTGAGGGCACGGCCTCTTCATCTGACGATGACTCCTCTGCCGGGGGTGGGCGCTTCTCTCCGGCCCTCTGCGCCGGTCCTTTTCCTTTCTTCCCAGGGACATTCTTCTTGGGCTCCATCCTGCAAAAGGTAGTACACAACATTCACATGAGTACCCATCTGCAAGTGCCACCATATCCGGACCCGACTACCCCTGGCAGCGGTGGCCCGAGGGCTGGAGTCTGTCCATTGTGTATTCTATGTCGAACATGGACACCGCTCCGAGCCCTCGGGGAGTTGCGGTATAGGAAGTTCGCACCTAATAATAATAATAATAATAATAATAATAATACACTAAAACCCCAGAATTATGCAGGAGGCCGCAACGAGCTTCAAAGTGCAGACATAGGCAAACTTCGGCTCGCCAGGTGTTCTGGATTTCAATTCCCACAAGTCATAATGTTCAAGTTGAATCTCCTTTCCTGTAGTTTGGAGCCATTGTTCTTCATCCTAAGCCTCCCGGGCAGCCGAAAACAAGCTCGCTCCCTCCTCCCTATGACCTCCGCACCCATGTGTATATGGCCTTCATCGTGTCTTCTCTCGGCCCCCTTCTCCGCAAGCCAACATGCCGAGCTCTTCAAGCCGCTCCTCATGGTGCTTGTTCTCCAGACCCTTGATCATTTTAGTCACCCTTTTCTGGACACATACCTCAGAGACAGTCAAGACCGTTTGCAGTATAAACTTTAAAATGCCCAACATGGCGGCCGCCCGACAAAATGGCGGCCGCCCCCCCCCTGGCGGCCGCCCGACAAAATGGCGGCCGCCACTCAAAATGGCGGCCGCCCCTAACATGGCGGCCGCCCAACAAAATGGCGGCCGCCCCTCAAATGGCGGCCGCCCAAAATGGCGGCCGCCACTCAAATGGCGGCCGCCCGACAAAATGGCGGCCGCCACTCAAAATGGCGGCCGCCACTCAAAATGGCGGCCGCCACTCAAATGGCGGCCAAAATGGCAAAATGGCGGCCGCCAGCAAAATGGCGGCCGCCACTCAAATGGCGGCCGCCCCAAACATGGCGGCCGCCAACCGCCCGGCGGCCGCCACTCAAATGGCGGCCGCCCCCAAACATGGCGGCCGCCCGGCGGCGGCCGCCACTCAAATGGCGGCCGCGCGCTGCGGCCGCCCCCAACATGGCGGCCGCCCGAAAGAAGGCGGCCGCCCGAGAACGACGGCGGCCGCTGCCCCAAAGGGACGGCCCCGCCCCACTAATGGCGGCCGTCCCTGGCGCGGCCGCGCCACCACGCGGGCGGCCCCGCCCAGCCAACACGGCGCCAGGACGGCGCCCAATCCAAAATGGCGGGCGCGCCAATGGCGGCCGCCACCCACTGGTCCGTGGACGGGCCTAGCTACCCCCGAGGCCCTGTCCCGGGCCGAAAAGCCCCCCCGGGTCCCGGGGGCCGAACCCCCCCAGGTCCCACCGCCGGCGCCACCCAACCGCCGCCAGGGAGGGGGGGGGGCGAAAGAAGCGAAGATGAAAAGAGCCATGGAAAGACCCCAGCAACACCCCCAACCCACTGAAGGCCCCCCCCGCTCCCAGCCACCCCCCGCGCCCCGGGAAGAAAAGAGGGGGGGAGAAGAAAAAAGGAAAGAAAGGGAAAGAGGGGAGGAAAAAAACGGCCCCCTCCCCTTAACCCCCAAAAACCCGGCACCGACCTTCAGCAGCCGCCAATCACCCACTGGTAAGCTCTAACCGCGCTTGCTTCGCTCTTCAGTCTTCTTACTACTCTCTTCTCCCCAGTCACCGCTCTTCAGTCTTCAATCCTCCGTCCACCTTCTCTTCTTCCCCTTCACTCTGCGTCTTCAATCGTCCTCTTCTCCCCTTTCTTCTCTTCTACAATCTTCTTCCTTTCTCCTCGATCGCCTCTTCACTCTTCGCTCTTTTAGTGCCAGGTAGCGTGCAGAGAGGGAAAAAACCCAACCTTCCTGCACGCTGAACAAGCTAGCAATGGCTTGTTGAGGCGGGGCCTCGCGAAAAGCCCCGCCCCCACGCCAGAAGGTTCCTGCTGGACCCTTCGCTCTCAGCGGAGCCGGGAGGGCAAATCCATCGCTTCCCAGCAAGCGGGGATGGACTGTCGTCAGGACAGAGCCCATCGGAGCCCATCACATGATGCAGGGATACTTCTGGCAAGACTCTGTCCTGGCTTCCTCCCAGCTGTATCTCAGCAGCATGTCGCCCCGCTGCCCCGTGGATTCCCCCACTGTCCCCCGGCTTATGGACCTCCATCTAATGAGGTGCTATGATGCTGGAGTGCAAGGCAGAGAATTCTAACTCTCCCTCCCTAAACTGCAAATCCCAGATATCCATAGGATATTGCCAGGATGCTGAAACTATGTCCTGTGAAAGGACCTCACTGTTTACAACTACTTTTCTATTCCCCAGACCTCAAGAAACACAGGTCCTCCTGCATTCTGGGCCCTAAGAATTCTGCCCAGCCAGTTCTCCTTTTTCCTCAGTCCTGTATAGGATTTATCTTTCCTCTTTGGGTGTGTTTGCACTGTAGAAATAATGATGTTTGATATGGCTCAATGCTATGGAAATATGAGAATTGTAGTTTTACAAGATCTTTAGCCCTCTCTATTAAAGAGTGCTGGTGCATCACCAAACTATAAGTCCCATTATTCCAAAGCATTGCACTCAAACTGTGTTGATTCTACAGTGCAGATGCACCCTTAAGCAGGTATCACTGCATTCATAAGTATGAAAGGAATTATGAAAGGGGGCACAGACAGGAACAGAAGAATATGAGATATTTCCTACTGGATCCAGAACTTTTCATTTTTAGTTTCAACTAGTGTGAATTTCATTTCAGGGGAGTTGACTAGACCTCTCTAGCTAAAATGTTAAATATCTTAACAAACTACAAATTCCAGGGTGCAATAAGATGCAGTCATTGCAGATAAAGTGTGGCTGAACTGCTATAATTATCACCACCACCACCACCCACACACCATATATTTCAGGGTTTGATTGTTTTTCTTTATCCCATGGAGGTGATGAACTGATGTGAACGCAGGACCTTTGCTGGTAGTCCCTATGGCACAATGTCATATGAAATCCATTGCTGATCCATCACCTCCCCACAATTAAGCTGTCTCTAGCTATTGATGGGCAAAATCTATCCATAGCCCCTGGTTTCACCACAGTCCCAGTACTTACCTGATGTGATGAGGTCCAGGTGCTTCTCTGGTTAGGGGTTATCCTCTCTCCTCATTGAAAAAAGAGAAGTTTCTTTTTCACCATATACTTCATATAATTGTCTTTTAAAAATTAAAGAGGGAGAGTTGCATTGTGGGAGGGTGGAATGACAGCGCCAACCTAGAAGTGTGGTCTCACATTGCTGAGGTGCCACATTTGCATGATGCCAACACAACACCAGTAAACAGTTGCTATTTCAGGTTGTGGGAGTGCCACAGGATAGCGACTTCAGGAAGTAATGTCCTAAATGTTTTCTTGTTTGTTTCTTTTTAAAGCACCTTTATCCTATTCCTGATTTGAAAAGGCTCCCAGAATTATTGCATAATGTTTATTTCATATTTTAAAAAGTCAGGGTTTGCCTGCAAGTTTATAATCCACAAAGCCAGGAGACCAAAAAAAAAACAACAACAACAACTCAAGGATATGAGGATGGTGATGGGAAAAGAAAAATAATTCTATTTCAATAGGTCAGAATGAATGGCCTTGTGTCCCCCATCATCTTCTTTCACTGCCATTTGCTGGATATAATAGGAATTGTGGTTCAGCACATGTGGAGTATATCAGGGAAGTGGGAAAACTATACTGGGAAAAGTTCAGAGCAATCCAAATTACATTATTCTCTTGGTTTCTTGAGCAAGCTTGCAAAAGTGCCCTTAACATGTTTTATTTCTATACATGCTGAATTAGCTTAACAGTAAGGCACAGACCAAAGAACTTTAAACAGCTCGCAATCCCACCAACAAAGCGACTTTTGTTCTTAAATTTATACATACACATCACTGCTTTGTTGGATCCATGCCTTAGCCTTCAAGGTTTACTAGACGTTTAAATGAGCATTGTGTTCTGGTACATCACAACCTCCTCCTGACAGATCATGATATAAAACATTTTACTGCACTTCTTACAAATAAACAATACCAGTAAGGAACTTAGTTATATTATATTTTGTGCTCAAAGCTCCCATCTCTCACGACCATGGCCTCTGGAACATTCCAGACTCTCACTAAATCATTCATTTATCCAACTGAAATTTAACCATCCTACTGCTGATACAGTTCTATATGACATGAACCAAAAGTTAATATATAATATTGGGTTAACATTATGGGCACAGTGCCACATGAACTGGAGAGAGAAAAATGGGCTGATACTAGGTAGGGATCTCAAATGCCAGTTTTATCACTGTATTGTATGTTTTGTTCCTCTCTTCCCTCCACCCCTAGGACTGTACTGTGGGGGGGAAATCAATGGGACAATATGGATTAATACAATATTTTAGAGTCTTGCCTTTAATTTGTTACACAAAATGCATCTGGATGTTTATTCCAGCATTTATAGAAGCTAGTCATAGGTGTTATTTTATTTATCGTGTCAGAAGCAAACCAAACAGTTGTATTGCATTAAAAAACAAACATACAAAACACAAAGTTTTCAAACTTTGTAATAGCTCTATTGTAAATATAATGACCCTAATTTAGAATTTGAATCTATTGTACAGAATGGAGATAAGTTAATGCAACTTTCCCCAATCTTCTGAATGTATTAGACTAGAACTACCATTGGGCATGGCTACCGCTGCCAAATGTCTGAAATGATGAGAGTTCTCAGTGCCAAGCTGGGGGTGTTTGCATCCAAAAGACCTTAAATGTGCCGCACTTCAGTCAATCTGCAATCATCCATGACTGGAAAATACCTACAGTAGCAGAAATTTTCTTATTCTGAGTTTATTAATAACTTTTCCATTCCAGTGAAATTCAAGAGAGGGAGGGAAAAACAACAGGGATATAGAAGGACTTGATTAATGGTGCTCTAACACAGGGGTACCTTCAGGTGATGTCCTTTTTATTCCCTCCCCATACTCACTTCTCAGTTGGAAATTTTATAGGTGTGAAAATAATCAGATGTGCCAGTCACAAGTCCTATTCCATGAAACCTCCTGCTTGCTAAGGGAAGTGCATGGGAGTCTCTCCAATAATAACTTTTCACTACTTCAACAAAAAGAAGTAATGGATTCATGATGGTGAGAACTTAGGTGAAGTGGGGGAAAGCTAACAAGCACTGTATATGAAATTATATCCATCACTTCTGGTAAATCATTTTCAGGATCATAGTGAACTGACAAGCAAGATCAAAGCTTTATGTGTGAAATAAGCAGTAATATCAGGCCCAATGTTCAAATAACAGCCCTTCATTTAATATATATGAGCCATTATTTTGTTTTGGAATTACATATCTGGAAAATGCCTGCCATTGCTATTTTTGCCTGAGAGTCCTATACATTGATTAACTAATTTATACGTTTCTAAATAATGAAGAGATTGTTCTGTCAATGTTTTGATTTTTTTTTGTTTCACTTAACAGGCCTACTTGGCTGAAAATATTTGGTCAGTTAAGTTTAAAACTTCAACTTTCTGATGTTTACATTGAAAAAATCCTGAGGTAGCTCCCATCAGTTTCACATCTAAATAGACAGGATGGTTGGGTGGCTTAGCTATTTTTCTTTGTTGTAGAATGCCTGCCCTTTTTGATAACAATTAGCCTGTTGAATTGTCTTTCAGCTTTCAGCTTCTGCCAGTCTCTGGCAATGTGCAAAAAAATCAATTCAGTTCTATACACACCATTGAAAATTAGTTATATGTCTTTCTTATAAGTCTCATGTACTGTATATACTCAATATAAGTTGAGGTCATGTTTGGGGGCCAAAATATGGATTTCATGTGATCCATGAATAAGACGAGGGTCATTCTGCAGAGAGAGAAATGTGCCCGTGCCAGCTCAGGGGGCCAGCCACCCCTGGCAGCCACAGTCACTCTTTCCCTATCGAGGCATTCAAAAAGACCTGAAGGGGTACCATGGCAGAGAGAATAGAGGTGGTCCTTTTTTTAAAAGTTCCCTTGGTACAGACTAAGCCTTTGCCTTTCATCACTCTATTCAGAGTAGGAAATTGTTCCTTTTTTTCAAAAGAGTTAAGGTACAGTACCCACATTGACATGTTAATAGCTCAATACAGTTTTTGGGTCAATTTTGACCAAAATATCTATATTTATACATGAGTATGTAGGGTAATCATATAAGTGCAGTAGTTCATATTATTTTCCTAAAGTAAACCTTAAATGAGTGAAGGGGTTAATGACAATATTTCACAAATACCTTTTTTCTGAAAGTTCTGTAGGACAATGAATGCTTTGAATGTGATTTTCCTGCTTCTTGGCAGAGGGTTGGACTGGATGGCCCATGAGGTCTCTTTCAACTCAATGATTCTATGATTGTATAATTGTATAATACATATTGAGGAGCCTCTACCATGTCTCAAAGATCTTGAGCTACATTTTAGGACTGAATGGAATGTAAAAAAATATAATATGTTGCTTTGAAACCATATATAAAGTCTACTTTTAAAAAGAGCATTAAGCACAAAAATGTTTCTTCCCACATCACCCAATCAGCCTCAAGGAATTTAGTAGGAAGTGGCCTTTTTCACTTTAGGAGCCACTTTCATGGTTGCAGCCCCTTCTTGCCTTTATTCTCATGTCTACACATTCAAGGCTATTGATTTGTTTTCATTTGTTTTGTCACAGGAGGAAAGTCTCCACTCTGGAAAATGCTATTTAGCAGAAGCCCAGGTGCTGATGGGGGCAAAAGGTTGCCCTGCTTGGTGTGTCCTTGGTATGTCCTTTGAATCCCCTTCCGAGCTGCTTTGAATCCTCTTCAGGAAAGATAAAATGGGGTATAAATAATAATAATAATAATAATAATAATAATAATACTTCAAGCAGAGGCATTGCTCAGATGATTCATTGAACTTGTGCCACAAATACAATCTGTTTGCAACAAAGAACTGGTGGGATCACAAGCCTTAAAAAGGTTACAATGTGAGGATTTAAAGATTGAATGGCAAAGACTCTAGCACAAGCCAGTCAAGGTGGTCCCAGTGGTGATCGGCACACTGGGCGGAGTGCCTAAAGACTTTGGCCTACACTTAAACACAATTGGCACTAACAAAATTACAAGATGCCAGCTGCAGAAGGCTAGATTACTGGAATCTGCAGGCATTATTCGCCAATACATCACACAGTCCTAGACACTTGGGAAGTGTCTGACGTGTGATCCAATACAACAGCCAGCAGAGTGATCTTGTCTGCTGTGGACTCAAGTGCTTCATTAATAACCTGTAAATGTAAGAGTGTAACAAAGAATACTCAGAACACCTATTTTTAATTGGCAATCAATTCCTGCTTTAAATTATAAAGACAGTCATTCAACCGATAGCAAATTGTGACACTTGTTTTTATTAATCATAACCCAAATGTGATGTTATTAATTTCTTAAATATTGTATTCCATTGTTCTACTTTCACCTGACTTAGCCGATGGTTTGTTGACCAAAATAAAGGCTACTGACGGACTTTTTGTGTTTCAAATAATAACAATAATAATAATAAAAACAACAACATTTTGAAACCACGCCTCTTGAAAAAAAGAGGGGGAAGTAACTCTAAGCGGATTCAGATGTGTTATGTTATCTATATGTGCATTCAGGTTTTCAGCATATGGTGGCCCTAAGACAAACCCATTGCAAGGTTTTCTTGGCAAGATTCTAAAAGTGTAACCTACCCAAGACCACCCAGCTGTTTTTTATGACTGTGTAAGGATTTGAACCCTGGTTTTCTCCAGCTTTAAGCCAACATTCAAACCCCTGTGCCATGCTGGCTCCAGACTACCCCTGCCTCAAGCACATTCCTATTCCATGTTCATGTTTTATGTACTTTCCCTTCACTCCTTTCCTCTTTTTTTAGTTATATTTTTAAATCCATTTTTTAAAAAGAATAGCCATGCTATGTGTATGTCTCTCTCTTTTTTTAAAAAAAAAAATGAACTTCCTATGATCTGGAGGGGGGAAAATGGAAGAAACACAGAGGAAACATAAAACACAGAAGGTCAAGGATTAGATGTGATTTCAAGATGTCCCATAAAATGTGAGTCCAGAAAGCATAGCAATTTCAGACTGTGTGTGGGAGCAACCCTTCCCCCATATCAGTTTGTTTACACTATTTCATCCTAATATTTTACTAGCTTTCTTTAAATTTTCAGCATTGTTTTAAACATTCAGCTTTAAACATTGGCAGAGAACAGGTTTTGATGTCAAAATAAGCATATGATCATGACCATATGGAGACTTGGAGTAGTGCAGTAGTTTGAACATTGGGATACAATTTTGGAAATCAGGGTTCTCCACTCAGGTCCCTTTCACGCAGCTGAATAAAATCCCACATTATCTGCTTTGAACTGGAATATATGGCAGTGTGGACTCAGATAATGCAGTTCAAAGCAGATATCGTGGGATTTTCTGCCTTGATATTCTGGGTTAAATGGCTGTGTGGAAGGGCCATTTGAAATGAAATCAACTAGATGACTTTGGGCAAGTCAGATTCTCTAAGCAAAATGTTTTCCCTAATGCTGCCATAAGTCCAAAATGACTTGATAGCACACAACAAACGTCATCATGTAAGTAGTAAAAAGGGAAGGCATTCATGAGTTAGTATTAATAACACACACATATCTTTTGTGTGTCTTATTGTGGAGATAATAGCACTGACATTGCATTAGCAAAGTAAATATGGAAATACCCATAATACAAGTTCTTTTACCTTGATATTAATATATTTTTACGTTTCCTCTGAAGTGAAACGTTGTAGTAAAAAAAAGCCCCTCTTCTCAGTTTACAAGACAGAGAGAACTGGGAGAGGGAAAGAATGACACAATCATACATTTTTCTGTTCCTCATCTTTATCTAGTTCTTTCCTTCCTAGCTTGGAAATATGATCGATACGTACAAATATCTCAAAATGTCATTGAGTGGGTGGGAACGGGCTGAAAATGTTAATGCAGAATCTCACATTGATAAATGCCAATAGTACAGTTAATGAGGACTGAATAACAGGACATTAAATTTCCCTGGATAATATAATCTAGCTATTGAAATAGTTTTAATAATGTGATCTACAATTCTCAACTACTCATGTCCAAGAAACTTGGTGGAATACCTGGTGGAATATATCAATGTGTCAAATACAAATGTCGTCATTCAATTTATTACTCTTCTTTGCCAGATCAAAACTAGAGCTTCTGAATGTCTTGCTACATTTTGATCCTTGTTGAGCATAAACATGAACTTTGATCAAGATTTGAAAATATTACATTTGTTTAACTACAATTTCCATACTCACAGCAAATTTACCAAACGGTAAAATTTCCAAGTTCTGTGCACAGTATAGTGACCTCAACATCTTTCCCAACCATTTCTGAACAAATAGGAAGTTAGCATTTTGAAAATATTAAGAATAATTTGTGGCAACCAGTTGGTTATTAGATTCTGACCACAAGCTGAGTAGCCTTTATCCAAAATTCTTGAAATGAGACTTTTTTGAATTTCATTTTTTTCCAGATTTTGGAATACCTGCCTCCGCATATACATTCATAATGAGATATCTTGGAGATGGTCCTAAGTCTAAAACATGATATTCCTTTATATTTCATATAAGGTTGACTCTCCATACCTATGGATTCTACATGAACGGATTCAACCACCCACAACTTGAAAACACTCCGAATTCCAAAAAGCAAATCTTGATTTTGCCATTCTATATCAGGGATATCATTTTACTACACCATTGTATATAATAGGACTTGAACAGCCATGAACTTTGGTATCTATAGGGGCTCCTGCTGGAACCAAACCCAAGTGGATACCGATGGCCCACTGCACACCTGATATCCTGAAGCTAATTCTAAACTATATTTTTAATATTTTTGTGTAGATCAAAGCATCAGAAAGTTAAGCTGTCACTATCCCAACAAATAAGATTTCGGAGTATTTTGAAATTCTGGATAAGGGATGAATGTCAAGAAGTTAGTCTTAAATCCAATGGCTAGTCTCCAATATTGATTCTGTAATTAATTTATTCAGTAATGAATCAATTACTGAATGGTAAATCAACAATGGTATATCTTAGAAACTAAAGGGTCTGCTCGAATTGGAATTACTAGTTGGATTCAGGCCCTAGGTTTAAAGGACTTTTCCCCTGATAATAAAAAATGCCTTTCTGTTGATTGTTTGAAGCCAACTTGCAGCAGGAAGAACTTACTAAGTGGAAGGAAGCTGATAGCCTTTCCTCATTTGCAAACAGGAGCAGAAACATTTCAGAGTGATTGTATAGGCTTTATGTGAAGGCACAGAGATTGAAAAGTCCTTTCTGTTCCAAGCAGCAACCCTCCATTCTTCCTGACCTAGACCATGTTAGTGCTGATGGGAGATGAAGTTTATAAGCTACCCTGGCACAGATATTAAATGTTGGTACCTGTACATAAACTAGATCAATAATACAAACAAAATTTATGTCAAGAACATATTAATATAATGTGCACAACATATTTTCTCAAGGCTGAAGATCACTCGAAATGAGGCAATCCCTATGTATCTATGATGACCTAATGTTCTTCACATTTCTGTCCTGGATGATATACTGTCTGTGAATTTAGCTTCAGAAATCCACTCACACCTGCCACTAACCTCCATTTTTTTAGTTTATTGATGGAAAGCCAATAGCAAAGAACTCTGGCGTTCCCCGGATGATCATAGTTATGGGCATGTAGGTCATAAAGCTGCTTAGCTACAAATTTGTTGGGGACATTACATGTGTTGTTTTCATTAGCCAGGCAACCATTCCCCAAGAGACAGGAGGGACTCCTTCAATGTGTTTAATGGAATCTCTGTGATGTAATTGTCAAAATCCTGGTTGCTATATATGGCAATTATTTCAGACAGATTAGATGACACAGAACAGATGGGCTGCTTGCCTGCTCTTTTCAGGCCCCCAACATTACTTTTTTTCATATTTAGCATTGTGCAGTGAAACCCTTCTACCTAATTTAGTATGACCACAGTTCTTAGATCTTTATACAACTGATTGGGGGATTGGAATGGAAACTGATGAATAATTTCCTCATATGTTCTTTGGAGCTAAAAAGGTTCTAAAACTGATTAATGACTCCTGTTTCACAATGAAAGCCTATATTAACCATCAATGGCCAGGGAGAAATAAAGTCTACCATCTATGACTATACAAACTTGCCCAGCTCTCATTCTTCCAGCAAGAGTTATCTGACCATTTTAAGATGAGAATTCAGACTCCACCATTTATCTGCTGCCAACAATAACTCTTACATACCACTTCATTTATACCTTTGAAATAGGTATTATATTTACTGGAGAATGGAAAAATGTTTAAAAATAAGTTCTCAAGTATCATTATTTTGTATTTGGTTAATATAAGCTGCCTATGCTATGATGAATTGGTTGGTTTTGTGGTGTCTTCTTGGTTCTGCAAACTTAAAGGGACACCTTTCTGAAACTCATTGTTTCAATTGTTAATGTCCTAGCTATAATTCATTCAGACATGCATGTGCATCACAGTGACTCAATACGCAACCACATATGAAGATGTTAATAGTCTTCAGTCTGAAGTATTGTGTTTAAAGCAGTAATAGCAAGAAAGCACATATAATCTGTATTTTACCCAGGTAAGAACCCATTAATGTTGCACTTACCATATGATTAACATGATAAAGTCTTTTTTAAAAGTTATACCTCCATATCAGAGATGTGAATGGTATGGTCTTCCAGGTGTTGTTGACTTCAGCTTATAGTATTCTTTACTTTTGACTCTGTTGAGTAGAACAGCCTAGGCTTGAAGTTCAACATGATTCCACAAGATTCATACCCTTGTACTGTATGAATAAAAAAAGACATGGCTACTTTGGAAGCTCTCAGCCCTTCCTTGTAAATATGCCTTCCCAACATTGCAGGAGCCTCACAAATAGGTCAATAAATTTCCTGTTATTTATTTTGTAACTGCACCTAAATCACAATAAGTTGTCCAGCATTTGGCTGCCAGACCAGATAAAATATAACTCTTACCATCAACACAGTCCATTTTCAAGGCCAATATAAACTAAGGGACAACATTAAAAGATACAATAGGCTTCTATATACAGGGACGTCATCTTTCACTTCTTCTAGAACAAAATATTCTGTACACAATGACATTCATTGTACATATTCTATATGTCTTGGCTTTTCTTTCTGTGTGTTTGTTACATTACTGGCAGGACATTCAAATGGTGAGCCATAATTCCCAATTGGAAGTCAGGATTAAAGCTCTGCTGAGACAGAAAATATACCCTCATTATCTTTCTAATAAAAATATATTTCTCAATTTTCATGTCCTTCCACTCCCATGAAGTTTTTGTCTTCACCGTAAATATACATTCTGATGTCTGTTTCATTATTTGGCACTTCCTCAAGCATTGGCATTGTTCACACACACTATGTAGCTTGCAAAGGAAATCCATATTAATGATCCTGTGTGCAAGTATGCTGTTGAAAGGCTACCCTGGTGTCCATTGTTGCCACTGGGAGCACTGCTGCTGAGCTCGTGCCCCTTTCACTTGTTCTGCTGCAGCAGACTTTTTTCTCCTCCTAAGAGTTGCACTCCTCACAATGGCACGAGAGGATGTAACGGTAGGTAGCGGTGAGCCTCATGCCACCTGAGCAGCGCAACCTCATGGCCTTCAGTTTGGAAGTCTGTGGCCGGCAGCAATGGCATGTGGATCGAAACGGCTGTTTCAGGACTGTGCTGAAGGACACCATCGGCTCAGAGCGCGACGTCTGAGTGCAGCGTCCCTCACAGCGAGCCAAGAGCACCATCTGGAAAGGAGGACAGCAAACAGATCAGGAAAGGTAGCCCTGGAGTAAGATCAACATGTGACCACAATAGAAGAATGTGTCATGTCATAACTGACTCATTTCTACATTATATTTAATTATTTTATAATAATTGTCATATAAAGAAAGATACAGTGGGTTTCACTGTTGCGGATTTGGTTACTCATGGATTTGATTTAAATGTTCCCTTGGGAAAGCTTTAGATCCTCCAGTGTGACTCTCTATTGTCAACTTCTGGGGAGTTGGAAATAGGTTTCTCTGAAGTTAAAAACATTTTTATTTGTGTTTTTTTCACTTTGGAAGGCGTCCTGCGCCCTAATTCCAGTGAATGTGGAGGGCTGACTCTAATTAGCACCGCTAAGAAACCCAAAATGTTTCTCATGAAAGCTATGCTCTGAGTATATTATATAAAAATGTACTTTTTAAAAATGAAGAATGTTTCATTTACATATGACAAGGGTAAATTATGGCTAAGGGATGGTAAATTATATCTGACATCCTTCGACATTCCAGAAGATTTTCCTTTAAAGTAAACTACCTACACATGTGTAATATTAACTGTCTATTCCTTATTCCTCGAAAACCCAGTCTATGTTATGTTCAAACATGGTAAAGTAATAAACGGAAACAACTAAAAAAGAAATTAAGTGTGAGAGAGCAAAATTAAAAATTGTGCTGAATCACCTCAAGGCCAAGTAATAGGCTGGATTACTTTTCTATCTTGCCTTCCTAAAAACTGCACTGCCATTGTGTGCATGTGTGCACATTATGCATATGTGTGTTCAAGATATCTGTCTACATAGGAGACCCCATAAATTTTACATGGTTTTCTTAGCCAAGGAATACTCAGTGGAGTTTAGTCAGTTTCTTCCTCTGAAACCATTATTGACCCACAAATATATCACTGCAGATTTTGCAATAACAGTGTTTTTATAAACTGGTTATTTGGGCAATATTACCTTTCTCTTTGACTTTGCCTTTCAGCTGCTCAGTTTTCCTTAGCATAATCCAAAGGGGCCGGGCTTAGCACAGCAGGCTAAACCACTGTGCTGCAGAAAAATCCTGCCGATCAGAAGGTCGGCAATTCTAGCCTGGGTCAGGGTGAGCACCCGCCATTAGCCCCAATTCACCTGCCCACCTAGCAGGCCAAAAGCAGAAATGTGAGTAGGTAAATAGGTGCCATTTTTATCAGAAAAGCTCCTGGGAATGGAAGATGGAGCGACAGGACCCCTCCTGTGGCTGGAGTTGAGCACAGCCTCCAAGATGCTGGAAATAAGATGGGAAAAACTGCCTTTACCTCAGTTTGTGTTGTCTGTCCTTGTTAATTATATAATCAGTACTGAATGTTTGCCATATGTGTGTTCTGTAAGCCACTGTGAGTCTCCTTCGGGCTGAGAAGGGCAAGGTATAAATAAATACTGTAAATAAATAAATACTATCATAGTCTTTCCCACTGCCCAGCGGTCTGCTAGGAAAAAGATGAACAGCTCTTGTCAGACATCTGAACTGGTTGATAACAAGGAAGTTCGGAAATCTGTCCAAGGACCCCAGAATATTAGGTCCACTGCTGGTTACTCACCCATGGCTTAAAACCTAATGTATATGTCATGGCAAAATGTATATTTCATTAGATGTACTAGTTTGTGAGATACTGTGTCATAATGAATTTGTTAGCTTTTGCTGCAACAGACGAGAGCCTGGCTGCATTCCTGGAAACTCCTAAATTTGTGCAATGCTGGTACCACTTGTTCATGGTTTTCATTTTTTCTTCAAGTAGAATAGAAGGGACCTAATTAATGCTTCAAGATGCTGCAGAAAAAATCCTGCTGATCAGAAGGCCTTTTTCGAGCTAGAAAATTAGGGCAAGGACAAAATAGTCAGCGGCAACGGCAGCAGGTGTCAGGGCTGCAATGGATGCTGCTCTCACACTTTCTCCTCTTCCACCCAACAGGACACAGCAGAAAACCCAACAGCTGCTATTAAGCCATACTGAGTATTTCCAAGCACAACATTTCAAACAAAAACACTTTTTTGGCATTTTCTCATGTTTCTAAATGAAAACGAAAGGTTGGCCAAAAATCACTTGAAACCATATGTAAACCACATTTACTGCTTTTGGCTCAAATGAAAATGAGTTTTGAAGCATTCATGAATGACGGATGTGGATAAGCCTCATAGATGTGAGTAAAACTCCTATCCCTCCACAACTGCAAGAATTTTACCTAGATTTTGTTACCAACAGGAATAGGAAAATAGGAAGAGGCCATCTATCAAGTCAACTCATCACACTGACCCATTTAGCATAGTATTATCTCCAACACAGGCTGGCAACCGCCCTTCCAAAGTCCATCTCGAAAATTCTAAGCACAGGACCTGGACCATCCTCATGCAATACATGTGCTGCTCTAAAGTGTTCCTTCATCTAATTTAAGGAAGTTTCAATTCCAGAGATTCAATTTTATGTGATTATTTTTCCTGTAGCATGTCCATTTCATAAGGAGGTGGTCAAGATAGATTTTATTTATTTATTTATTTACTTTGTTTTATATCCCACCCTCTTTTTCTCATTGAGGGACTCAGAGTGGCTATGATTGCATGACTTTGTGGATAATATTCAGAATGGATACATAATACATGTTTAACTAAGAGAAATACAGCCAGCCCTCCACACTCATTGGCGTTAGGGTGGAGGACCCCCACAAAAGTGGGGAAACCATACTAAAAAATCCTACTTTTTTCACCAAAGGTAATACCTCTTTGAGGAATCACTAGCTTCTCCATCATGACTGTATGGTCAATTTTTGCCTGAAGTTGATTATAGAATTGCACTGGAGGACCAAGAGATTCTGAGAGAGAGTATTTTAATCAAATCCGCAAATAATCTGCCAAGGTCAAACTCACAAAGGTTGAGAGCTAACAATACATTTTCAGGTCAAAACATTCTAAGGCCCAAAGATGACCACCAAGGTATTTATGCAATATCACCCTGGTAGTTGATCATTTTCTGAGGTGTTTCTGAGTTCAGTGTGTGGTTGCAAAAGCTGGACAGCAAATAAAGCTGGAAGGAAGAGAAGAAAACCTGGTGCTGGAGGAGGGTTATATGGTCAAAATACGTAATAAATGAGTCCCAGTGTAAACCATGCCAGAATTCTCCCTAGAAGCCAAAAATGACCAAACTGTTGCACTTTGGACATACTGTGAAAAGATGCTAATACCAGATAAAGTGAAAGGCAGTAGGGAAAAGAAGACCAGATTACAGGAAGATAGATACAATCAATGAAACTGTGGGCCCAAGTATTGCAAATTTGAGCAGGATGGTGAATGACTTGGAGATCTCCCATTTGGCATCTCTTATAGAAGAAAAACACTTTTTGTTTTGGGTTTTTTCCTGCTTTTTTCTTCTTTTTGGTGACCAAAATTGTTTTCTGTAGAGAAAATAGTTCTCCTGTCTTACAAACAATGTGTCATGTGCAGGAAACACTGCACAATAGCTCCTTGGCAACACTTGAGAAAATGTTGTATCTACTCATTTTCTCCTGCACCAGAAAGGAAACAGCAATCATTATTTGTTCTCATATGCAAGGACAAACTAATCAAGATTTGTATTCTACATGAAGTCTCAAAATTTTAGCAAACACACCCTCAATGGGTACAATTCTATCAAAAAAATGTGCTTTGTTGCCATTTTTGGCAACCCACCCCCTCCTGTCTAACCAAATTGTAGTTTATTCAGCAGGATCCCTGATCCCTCAATATGGCATTTTGAGGACTCTGGAAAATTTAGGACACCATGGCTATTTTCCTTAGTTGTAGAGCTTCACCCCAAGAAAATTCAGGTTATTTATACCTTTATCAATACAGTAGAAACTAATGGAGTGAAACAAGGTTGTCTTCTTGCACCAACCCTATTTACAATCTTCTTCAGCACAATGCTCCAAAGGGCTACGGCAGATCTCAAAGAAGAAGACGTCATATACTGTGTGTGTGTATATATATATATATATATATATATCACACACACACACACACGCGCTATTGTACTGTTGGTAGCTTGTTCAACTTAAGCCTCTAAGGGCTTGCACTAAGACTCTAAACTATAACACTTCAGTATTTTGCCTCAAACATTTACTTTAAAATTGTTTTCAGACTGCTTGAGACTGTTTCATTTTATTCAACTTTATACTATTATTTTGTCACTTCATAGTCCCAAGAAGACTGAAAAGAAATGTACAATTTTAATACAGGAATTTAAAAAGAAATATTTTCCTATATTATTTGCACATATTCATTAGTTGCTTACTTGGAGTTGGTCAGGTATGTGCCTTCAAGTCGCCTGTTGACTTATGACAGCCCCATGAATTTCATAGGGCTTTCTTTGGCAAGGAATACTCAGAGGTTGTGTATACATTTTCTTCAAGCATTTTTGCTATCATATAATATTTTCAGATCCATAAACATTCAAATGAATTGCAACCTGAAACATTAAGGCAGTTCACACATTCCACGTTGTGTCTATACAGGTACTCTTGGTCCTTATCCAGGAAAACTAATGTATGACCAAAGATATGTCAGCAGAAATTTTTGTCACAGTTATGGTTGGAAAAAAAATGTAACCACACTCAAGGAAAGTGCAGCTGAATAAATTAGTAATGGGCCAATTTATATATTTCTTCATGCATTCATGTACCTGGAGAACCAAAAATTATACTGCCTTATCCAGCGACCAGTAAAACTATTATGAGAGTGTTCCTTCAGCATCAGATTTAGAAAGTCTTCCTGTTTCTGAAAACTCCATGGTCAGAATCGAAAGAAATGTATAACTACACCGTAGGCCTGCTGAACTGAACTGGGCTTGTGTTTCTTGAAAAGCATGCTCATGACAAATTCCATTTCAAAATAAGAAACCAAAACAGTTTGCAACAGGACATTTGTAGATCTGATAGAGAAAAAGCATTCCTAGTCTTGTTTATAAGCCATCATTTTAACATTAACTTCAGATGCTAAAAGAACTGGTCTCTCACCAGGAATTACCCCATAATTATTATGTTTATTTTAATGGAAGCCGGACTGGACTTTTCAAGAGTCTGTTATAGTTGTCACAGAAGACTTTTTGCTTGTTTCTATACAAGCAACACTTAACATATTTTTGTATGTGACAACCTCACATTTTTGAATCCGTGTTATTACAGCTCTCAGTTTTATTATGTTGTGGTATTTATTGCATGGGAGTAGGATGTAAGATTTTTCTTCACTTCAGAACTTGGTAATGTTACTTTTATAGAATTCCCCACCAAACATCTGGAAATTGTAGTAAAAAAGGAACTTTTTCAAAGGGTTGCTTGATGTGGATACAAGTACAGTCATGGTCACCAAGGAAGCTGTCTTCTATTTCTCACAGACATTGTTCCAACATTTTCACACAAATTGGAACAATGTTGATATAGGCTTAGTGAGTAGATTTGCTCTGGTGCAAACTCTTTTTGATCTAAGCAGAACATTTATCTCCATTCCAGTAATGGGTGAGACACATAATGTTCTTATTAATATAAAAATTGACTATAGTGTCAGCCATCTCAACAAGATTACAACGTGGGTTGAATTTTATCACAAAATGCAAAAAGGGTCTTGTTGGCCCCTTTAAATACCTTCCTCCTCCCAAAAACAACAGAATACATTCAGATGCATAAGTTAAAAATTGGCCCTAAAACCGTAGGCTGACTTTTCAATGGGTCAATATAAGTACTGTGCATTAAAGGTCAGGGGTTATAATTTTATGTGACTTGTTTTATACTTTTGTACCATTCTTACCTGTTGTATGTTATATGTGCAACCTGGAGTTCCTTGTAAGCTGCCCTGAATCCCTGGCAGGATCATGGCAGGATATTACAAAAAGGATTCTTCTTCTTCTTATTATTATTATTATTATTATTACATCTAACCCCTCTTTTGAGTACAGTGACAAAAGGTAAGAGAGACCTTAAGAAGCACTGATGTCTGTTTTCCATTCAATGTAATGCTGTTTCTTACCTTTTTGAATGACCGAGTAGGAAAAAGATGGCAGCAGCCAGGGGTGACTGGCCTTCTGAGATGGCTCTGGCCCTTTCCCCTTTCAGTGGAATGACCCTTGATTTATTCATGAGTCACACCAAGATCCATAATTTTGTCCCCAAAACCTGCCCTCAACTAATACTTGAGGTTGACTCATTCACAAGTATATATGGCAATGCAGTATAACCACATTTGACAAAACCTCTGGCATAAACTGGATGTTGGAAACCACCTATGAGACTTCCAAAATGGCACTAAGCCCCATTCTGATGTGCAGCATGATGTACCTTTTGTCCACAGATTTGAAACTCATTTCACTTACCAAACTCGGAAAAAATACCCCCCCCCCCCCCCCACTGTGCCTGGAAATGTTTGTAGGCATCTCTGGATCCTCCAGTGCAATTCTATAGTATGATTCTGACACAAGTATAGTCAAAATATTGCTATTATCCACTGTTTTCAGGTATTGCCCATGGATACAGGGTTTTAAAGTATTTCTATGGTGCTTGCATGGATGTAGCTGAAGCTGAGAGATTTTCCATAGTACGTACCTTTGAACTGCACTTGTACAAAGGGTGGCTGATGGAATCAACGTAGTGATGCCTCATGCAGCGTCCTGGGTCAGAATCCATCATGAAAGTGCTGTCAGTTTTACTGTCAGTGTCTCCCATTATTGCCAAAAGGGACAGCACAGAAATCGAGGCGGCTAGTACATGATTTCCCATCATTGAAGAACTTCTCAGGAGCAACAGTAGAGGGTGGTAGAGCATCAAAAGAACTCTAAAAGTTGAGCACCAGTCCCTTTTGAGGGAAGTGAAGGATCTGCCGTAAGTCTTTGGGTTGTCATTGCTGGTTTTGGGTCCCACCGTTGTTGAAGTTATAATCCATCAAAACATCTCCTGTATGGCTAGAATAATATAGTAAGTAAAAATAAAAATAAAAATAAATTATGATCCTGAACTAGGACAACAAAATTGTCTCTAGAGGAAATTTGGCATAAATAAGAACAAGGTTGGAAAGGGTGATGTTATCCAAGAAATAACTCACTGAGCAAACATAGTCCTCCTGTAGGTGTAATGAAAGAAGAGTTCAAAGCCTTGCCATGTTTCAGATCTCTTCTATCAACACTTTAATAATGAAGACATTAGCTTTTAATATCAGGAGAAAAGTTTCCATGAGATGAAAGACCCCAGTGAGATTCATTTCAGTATGAATTATTTAGCAAGAGCACCTGAGAATTTCTGAACATTAAAAGAAGTGCATATTCACATGAAATACCAAAAAGCAATTAAAGAGAATTATTGTTACCATAAAGATGGAATGTTTCTCTCAGGAAGAGAAGAGGAATTCACAAGTTCATCCCATTCCCTTGTGCACTGTCTTGTTGTTGCCTTCAAAGTTATTTCTGATTTAGGATGGCCATAGGATAACCCTATTGTGAGGATTTGCCCTTGCCTTTCTCTAAGGCTGAGAAACTGTTCTTTGCCCATAGTTGCCCAGTGGGTTTCCATGCCCAAAGGTGGGTTTAAAACCTAGTCTCCAGGGTCATAGTCCAATCACTACATGACATGGGCTTATGTAAACTGCAGACATTATGGATCAGTAATTGTCCTACTTAATCCAGAGCTTGAAAGTATTTAGATAAATAATACTTCATTTGTTTTTCTTGTTGTTGTGTACTTTCAAGTCATTGCTGACTTATGGTGACCATATCAAGAAGGTTTTCTTAGCAAGACAGTTCAGAGCAGATTTGCCATTGCCACCTTCTGAGACTACAAGAGTATGAGTAGCCCAAGGTTACCCAATGGATTTTCATTGCTGAGCCTGGTCTTGGGTACTGCATTCATTCAGACCCTGGCCTCCCAGACATCTAGTCTAACAATGGTTCTCCCAGTGTGTTGATCCATTCTCAAACATCTAAAATACATTTCATTATTAATGTAACGAAGATTAAATCTACTACTCTTGTGGTGTAGACAGGCATGTAGCCAGGGGGGGCTAAGGGGGCTTCAGCCCCCCGAAATTCTCAGGGTGGTCTGCAAAAAGGCCTTACTGGTACATTATTTAAACTGTTATGTTTATTCATATCATGATCTGATCACCATGCTCATTATATCCCACATTAATGGGGTTATTGGGATAACAATACAAAAGGTTTGCTAGGGTAGACCCTCTTCCACCCAGTCTTCCCCAGAACCAGTCTCAGCCCCCCGAATCAAAATCCTGGCTACGGCCCTGGGTGTAGATTACGTTTTCTATAGGTATGGGGTATGACTCACAAATAGCATTGCTTCCACTATATGTCTGGAAAGCCCATGTAGAAGAACAGACTTCCCCTTGCAGAAGGTCTTTGAAGTGTTGTGGAGGGAGGGGATGTGTGTGCTACTCCTGGTGTAAGCAAAGAACATTTTGCAGACAATTTTTGAATATCAAAATGAGTGACAGGGTTTGTTAAAAAAAACCACCCAGCTTTGCCGTCTGGACTAGAATAGAAGTGAATTAACTTCAGAATAAGATGCTCTATCTATCAATCTATCTACAATCTATCTTTCCATAAAAATGTGTGTGGTTTGCTGCTTTGCTTCTAAAAGGCAAATCTTACTGGATCACAGCAAAGGACAATCTGGCTTTTCAAAGAATTAATTCCAGTAACCAGAAAACAAAAATACACAACAGACTGGTCACTCTCTAGGTTAGACACACTGCTATGCATGGATGCCTGCTGGTTT
This sequence comes from Anolis apletophallus, assembly GCA_030556195.1. Lineage (NCBI taxonomy): Eukaryota > Metazoa > Chordata > Lepidosauria > Squamata > Anolidae > Anolis > Anolis apletophallus. The sequence goes on along the minus strand of JARBWK010000004.1, from coordinate 52,193,968 downwards.
TTCAACTAATAATAATAACAATAACAATAATTCTTTATTTATACCCTGCCACCATCTCCCGAAGGGACCCGGGATGGTGCACAAAAGCACTCCATATAAAATAAACAATACATAAGCATGTAAACAGTGACTACATAAATTTATGCACATAAAACGTCACATAATAAAAATTAAAAATTCATAAAATGCAGCAGTGCCTGCGGATAAAATTGGCTGTCTTCAATTAACAATCCAAAATGCCTGAATGAAGCAATCTCTAAGTTCTCAAGTCTAAGCATTAAAATCTACTCAAGGTCAAAGGCCTGTCTAAAAAGCCATGCTTTTAGACTAGACCCAAAAGCTTGGAACATAAGAACATAAGAACATAAGAAGAGCCATGCTGAATCGGACCTCAGCCCATCTAGTCCAGCATTCTGTATCACACAGTGGCCCACCAGTTGTACACGGGGATCTCGAGCAGAAGGGAGGGCAAAACCCTGACCTGCTCCCGACCCCCCACAACCAGTACCCAGGGAAATCCTGCCTACCTCAACCAACTCCGAGGTGGCACTTGAACGTCCTTTTCAGTAACTACCGATACACTTGGTATCCATGAATCTGTCTAATCCTGCCTTGAAATTGTTCAGGCTGACAGCTGTCACAACCTCTTCTGGAAGTGAGTTCCATAACCCAATGACCCTCTGGGTGAAGAAATATTTCCCTTCATTAGTCCTAATTTTCCTACCTTGGAGCTTCAGGGAGTGCCCTCTAGTCCTAGTGTTTTGTGACAAAGAAAATAGTTTTTCTTTATTCACCTTTTCTATCCCATGCATGATTTTATACACTTCGATCAAGTCACCTCTTAAACGCCGTCTTTCAAGGCTGAAAAGACCAAGGCGTTGCAACCTGGTTTCATAAGGGAGCCGCTCCATCCCTTGGAGAGTGGGGGCTAACCTAATCTCTCTGGGGGGGGGCATACCAGAACCGAGGTCCTCCTCCGAGAAGGTCCTCTCTCTCGTCCTCACCAACTGAGATGAGGGCCTCCCCGGCAGATCTCAGAGCCAGCACTGGCTCATTAGGAGTGCTGCAGTAGCATAACAAGACAGGCAGTCTTGAAACACAGAGTAGGGTGATAGGTATAGCACTGCATTAACAAGATTTGATATAACAGAAATATAATTAGAAATGCACATGTGTCAGAGGCCTTCCTGTTATTGATATGGTAAAATAAGAACCTCTGGGGACATTTTTCACTGTCAATCAACATTGTCAGCCACCATTTTTTTTTAATCATTGTCAAATTTTGCTTTCAAGAACAGTATTGGAGATTCCATCTGAACTTTAGGAAGAACTTCCTGACTGTGAGCACTGTTCAGCAGTGGAACTCTCTGCCCTGGAGTGTTTTGGAGGCTTCTTCTTTGGAGGCTTTTAAAAAGAGACTGGTTGGCCATCTGTCAGGGGTGCTTTGAATGCTATTCTCCTGCTTCTTGGCAGAGGATTGGACTGGATGGCCCACAAGGTCTCTTGCAATAGATTCGATGATTCTATTGAGGATGTAAAAGCTGGGCATCTTTCCCACATATCCAAGCTTCAAACTTACTTAGTACATTACATTTTTATTTATATATTATTATTTCAAAGTATTTTTCTATATATGAGAAACAGGACTTTATAACCTTTGTGGTTCAGTCCTATAGCCCCTGGGGTGGATAGCCATAGAGGGGCTGGAGGTTGCACACACTTATTTTCCAGGCTTCCAGGCTTCTGCAAGTTACATCTACCAATTTTTCAAAACTAAAACTGTCCAAATGGTTTCAGGTCCAAAAACCTCAGGGGAGCAATAGCCTTAAAATGGAGAATCGTACTCCTGTATGCTTGGAGAAGACAATGATGCTGGGGGGAAAGGAAAGGTGGCATACCAAAGGCAAGATGAATGGATGGTATCCTTGAAGTGACTGGCTTGACTTTGAAGGAGCTGGGGGTGGCCACAGCCAACAGAAAGCACTGGTGTGGGCTGGTCCATAAGATCACGAAGAATCAGGAGTGACTGAACAAATAAACAACAAACTCCTGTATGTCTCTAGAGGCCCTATTCTCCACTTTGGAGGAAACATGCACCTTCAAAATTGGACTTACATGTGTGGGAATTAGAACTGTGTAGTTGCATAACATCCAAATCCAATAGAGAGCTGATATTATGCTACTTTTTAGTAGAGCCTTCAAAATACCAAATGAGCATTGATGCCAGATGTACAATGGGACCAAAACACCATGAGACCAATGCTTTTCTCTTGCTATACATCAGATAGGTATTGCTGCACACTGGGTACGAATGTAATTGGGCACTCTTGCTGGTATCCCATTAAGCAATTTAGCAAAAGGAATTTCATAGTTATATTTTAAAAGGTAAAGGTTTCCCCTTGACATTATGTCTAGTCGGGCGCAACTCTGGGTAGTGGTGCTCATCTTCATTTCTAAGACATCACCTAGGTCAAGTGGCCGGCATGACTGCATGGAGCACCATTACCATTACCATTACCTTCCTGCCAAAGCGTACCTATTGATCTACTCACATTTTCATGTTTTCAAACTGCTAGGTTGGCAAAAGCTGGGGCTAATGATGGGAGCTCACCCCAGTCACAGATTTGAACTGCCGACCTTTTGGTCAGCAAGTTCCACAGCTCTGCAGTTTAACCTGCTCCGAGCCCTCGGGGAGTGGCGGTCTAAAAATTTGAAGTATAAATAAATAAATAAACCCACTGCACCACTGTTACCCTTACTCATATTTAGCTATCTTTAGGTATATATCTAGGTATACATAAAGTTATATAACATAACAGGTTGTGTAAGATTCCAGTGCATCATTTAATCTATCATCAATTGTTCTTGAAGCCTTCCTGCTATATGCAAACTACCACTCTCTGCACCCAGTGTATATATATTTTAAATTTTAACATTCATATTTGGCGTGCCTGAATTGTTTTAAATTGTCTGTTACTGCTTGTGTTGAGTTTTATTGATTGTATTGTTTTTTATAATTGCTATTGTTTTGATATTATGTGTTATTGGGCTTGGCCTCATGTAAGCCGCCCTGAGTCCCCTTGGGGAGATGGGTGCGGGGTAGAAATATAGTTAATAAATTTTTAAAAATCTATTTACCTCTCTATCCAGGCAATGGAGGACTCAAGGATCCAGTGAGTTTACAAAGTACCCTCTCCTCTTCTAGCCCAATTTGTTAACACTTTAGCCTGATGTGTTCTACTTGTTGAGAACAGTTCTCTACTTGAAGAGATGTCCCAAGACAACTCTGTTTTTGAGGCTGCCATCTGTCTCAAGTGCCATCCAGCCCAAATCTGTTTTAAAGCTAAAAAATGAGAGTGAGGAACAAAGGCTTTCAAATTCTGCCCTGGACAGGAGGCAGAACAGGCATACGGTTCATTTCATTCCAGTCTCCCCACCCCCATGGCAAGACTTAACATTTAAATAGTAAAACTTGTTTGCAAAGACATGGAAATTTTATGCAGCATAAAAAATGTATGCTCTTTTGAGCATTTATCTGATTTGGAAGAGTTTCTTTTGGGATGATAGATTTCTGAGGTTCTTGCCTTGTGGTCTATCAATCTGATAATTATAATCATATTGTTCAAGAAATGGATTGCTGTGTAAACAAATGATAGCCATATCTTAGACTTTCTGATCTCTGCAGATTGGTTCCCTGTAATACTGTGTGGCCTTCACATATGTTGCATCTGTATGTACAAATATACACTATTGGACAAGATGCCTACCAATTTATGTGTTTGGCCCCAGACCTTTTGTATTAGCATTTTACTTGCCTTTGCCATGAAATACTAGATGGCCCTGGGGGGAAATACCTTCTTTTCCCCTCCTATCAATAGAGTTGTGGGGCAAACACAGCTATTGAAGGATCTTAGCAGGATGACAGGCACTGCTGTCTCTGACAATCCTGAACAAAAACATGTACAAAGCTGAGATATGAGGATTACCAGAAAATGCACCATGCTCAGTTGTATTGCCAATGAACATTTTATTGCCTTTTCCCTCCCATATTCATACTCACATGTATGGGGTTGCAAGACATCGAATGAGGAGTAATGGTCCACTCTCACATGTAGTGGAAGTGTCCTGGAGTCATTTGAAATTACCTGAAGCAGCAAACAAAGGATGTGTATGATATAGTATGGCCCTCATATCTATGAGAGTTCCTTGACTTACTATGAAAACATGAATATGCACATAATAGTGAATCTTATTGAAATGAATTGCTTTGGTCAGAAGCATACCATAGAATCATGCTGGAGGATCTAAAAGTCCAAGGAAGAATACCTCTCTAGCAATATAGGGGCCCCAGCATGACTCTATGGTCAACTTCTGGCAGAAGCATGCCGTAAAATTGCACTAGAGGACCTAGAAAATGTCCAAAGAGAACGTCTTTTTCAGATCGGTGTAAGTGAAACAGCAAGTACAGCTCCCCAAGAATATAGGGGTCGTACTGTACATTCAGAATATCAGAAAGATTCCCCACATTCTACAGGGAGAGCTATCACAGGAGAAAAGCTGTTCAAACTCCATCAGCTGTGGGGAAATTATGAGCTGCAGAGCTCCTCCAAAGTCTAAAATATTTTTTTCTGAGTCAGGATTAAACTCCAACACTGAAAAGTTTCCTCTTGAAACACTGGATACCTTTTCCCGACACATCTCCTTTGGACAATGAGGAATACATGGGCTCTTATTTCTTTACAACTCATACAAGAATGACCTTCCAAATATCATGCCGCCTCAACAAAGGACCTACTTCCTCATATAATACCTTCTTCTCTATGTCCTTGTTCTACTTCTGAAATGACACTTTGACACCTTGCTGATAAATGCCAGGCAAGTAAAATACCTAAATGTGAAGTAAGCCTATGTTAGAAATAGGCTTACTTGAGAGATGTGGAAGGGAACCTAAAATCAATAGTTGGCCAATATAATATTTTTCGTAAGATCACAATTTATTTAGTTACTCTCCACTCTTTTGCAGAATAGGGGGGGGGGGGGGTGTTTGCCAATGGTAGGAGAAGGAAAGTAGAAGCCAGATGTTGTGATTCATACTCAAGATGTAGAATGTGGACTGGATTAATCAATCACAGGTAAGTACTCCTAAGTACTGGGGCAAAGTAGTAACGGCTGTTCCCCTTTCAGAAATGAAACATACAGGATATGAGCAGAAACAAGAGATAAAGAAAAAGTATATACCCAGAGCAGTCTGTGTACCAAGACTGCTTTGTCTATGACTGGAGATTCCAGATGTATTTATCTCCACACACTGCACAACAAGCTTTCTCAGTTATCTTTGGAGTGTGAGGGAGAAATCATAGTGACATGCATTTGGCTTCTGATATAATGACTAGTACTGAGCCTACAGTGCTCTCTTCTTTTTTGCTTATTTGTTTGGAACGGTTCCCCAACAACAGTTAGAACAGCCAAACCAGAATTGCAGGGAATTTTGAATGCAACTCAAGTAGGTTCCAGGCAATGGTCTTTCCCACTCTTGCTCAATAAAGTCCCCTCCAGCATCCATAAATGAATTAATCTGAAGATTGAACTGCAACAAGATTTCCTAGGGAAGATCTACACTGGCTCATTATTCCAGAGCTGATTTGGTGTGGCATATGGCAAATTATCCCATAGTGCCCCCCGCCAGCTCCTGCAGAGGTGGAAGGGAGTCCAAGCTGCCCAGTGGTACTTAACTCAGTTGTGCACTACCAGACTGCCACTCTTACTGTCTCCCCCCCCCCAATTCTCTGTGTTTCAGTGGTCTCTAATTGTGTTATAAGCCCTACTGGTTGGTCATCATCTGCAGTAACATTGGCCAGGGCAATGGGATGATGACAGTGTGGGGGGGGGGGAGGATGGCCATCTTCTCCCCTTACCCTGATTACCCGGTCACTCCGCTGACATTACTGTAGAAAATGGCCAACTGGTAAGACTTATGGCATACTTGGAGACGTCCACAATATTGTGAACAGGAGGGAATGCTAAGTGTCAACCCTTGTCCCCAAGGCATCTGAACCCTGGAAACATAGGACAGCACTAAAAACATTTGTTACTGGTCCCATCTCAAAATCAGCCCAACTGTTTATATGGGGCCAAAGTCAAGGGATACTCTGAATTCTGGGTCAGAATTTGGTCTCTCCCTTGCCTTTGGTTAACCTGGGGCAAGGTCTTGTTAAGGTGGCCTTGCCCAACAAGACTGTGGCTCAGTTCTGTGCAGAGTTTGGCCTCCATAGAGCTGATCTGCAGCCATCCCACATTGAGTGGTCAGTGCAGATGTGACCAGAAGAAACTCTGGTGTCAAAGAGACATTAAAAGGAATATTTCATTCCCTATTATATATCAGAAATACATCAAGACTTTCCAATTAAACTAGTGTTTATCCACCAACTGGCAATCACAAAATAGAGTGAATGCAACATAAATTGGGAGGAAAAAAAACATAATGAACAGACATCTTTCACTATTTGAGGGAGCATCTTTCCCAAATGCATACATTATTATGATGATTATTATTATTATTTATACCCTGCTTTATCTCTCCCAAAAGAGACTCAAAGCATATGCATGACTTCTAAAACACTTCTAAAATACAAAGTACTTCTAACTAAGGGCAAAGTTCAGCAATGTTTCTGATAAATAAGGTTTCTCAGAAAGCTTTTGTGCACAGTCATCACATTTTCATCATCCCTCCAGGCAAAATTCCCACACATTCCCAAATATTCATAAACCAAGTATGTGACAAAGTGAAAAAAATATTGGATGGAGATACATGGTTTAATGAAAGATCCAAACTCATTAGTATGACAAAAAGTATAGAAGAATGCTGGAGTACATGATTACAGCTGCCAGACTACTTTGTGCATTCAGTGGAAAGATACAGGTATTCTATCTCAAGAGCCCCCGGTGTCACAGCGGGTTAAATCTCTGAGCTGCTGAACTTGCTGACCGAAAAATCGGCAGTTCAAAAATAGATGAACGCTCACTGTTAGTCCTACCTTCTGCTAACCTAGCAGATCGAAAAAATGCAAATATGAGTAAGTACTGCTCCAATGGGAAGGTAATGGCACTCCATGCAATCATGGGAGCCACATGATCTTGGAGGCATCTATGGACAATGTTGGTTCTTCAGCTTAGAAATGGAGATGAGCACACACACACACACACACACCCAGAGTCGGACATGACTAGACTTATTGTCAAGGGGAAACCTTTAGCTTTACCTTTTATCGCAAGAAGATTGTTGCTGAAAATGGAAAAAATTGTGACACTAATCAAAACTAAATCATTAACTATAAGCAAGCCTGGCAAACTACTGTAAGAAACTACTGGGAGAAATTACCAGTCTTTGAATCTGAAGAATAGTAGTTGTACATAAGTAAAATAATAATTATACTAAGTAGAAAAATTGAGGAAGTCGGATATGGGTTTAATTAATGCCATCAACTGGATAATTGGAAATTATGTCTTATTTTCCTCCCTATTTTTTGTATGTTAGATTTTAGCCAAAGTGATTCAACTGAAACTATCATATCTTGGATAAATCATGAGATGAAATGACTTATAAGGAAAAAATGATAATATTTGGTAAAATGAAAGATATGGTTAGAAAATAGTAACGCCAGGTGGTCCTGCATTTACAGAATTGGAGCAGGCTGTTGATGACAGGGACATCTTTTATAGAGGTACATTTTAATATGTGCATTTGTGGTGTTTTTGCTGTGCTTATGTGTTTTAATTGTTCTGTAACCCACCTCAAGCCACGAGGAGAGGCAAATAAGAAATACAATTATTATTATTATTATTATTATTATTATTATCCTCATCATCTTAAAGTCCTATCATTCATAGGGTCACTATAAGTTGAAGCTGACTGAACAGAAGTTAACAACAAATCTGGATACCATTTGTAGTCCTCTTTGGAAGAATGAAGGGATATAATTATAGCGAAATATTAACTTTATTAAAACAATATCTATTATGATTACTGCCATTTATTGTTTAACTGCCAAGAAAGAGGGGAGGCACTTATGACATTTCCCTGCGTCAACTGCCAAAATAACTTGACTCTGTATTGACATTTTGGACAGGGAAGACACTAGTTGATCCACCTCAGACAACAAAATGCTTTGGGCTGGCCTTGGAAAAGGTCTGGTGTGCATTACACACTTATTTTAATTGCTGTGTGGTGAGAAAAAAAGAACTTGGTCACTTTTGCCCTTTGTCTACTGTAAATAAACATTACTGCTATGGGTTTGTCTGCCTACCCCCTCCCTTCATGTTTCCTTATTTAAGTATTTCTGCCTTACTGATGACTGGGCAGACAATGATGTGAGCGCATTTGAAACTCTTGCTCGACATAGTCATCCAACTTTAAAATGCCTGGTGAAGTCACAAAGCAGCTGTGATCCACTCAGAGGGAAAGTGGTGAAAATAGAGAAATGAGGCAGCTTAGAAAATATTTCTAAGCAATTCAGAGGGATCACACCCCGCAACCCACCACATGTATGAAGACCAAATTCAACATGTGTGGCTAAGAGGCTACTCCATGCAAATTAGCACTGAAGTTAAAGGAACACATTTACATATGTTGCAGTTCTGGCCCACAATTCACACGTTAATCCAATATTATATAAACAACATTTGGCACAAGAGCAAGTATGGGTTTGGACAAGCTGTTCAAATGTTAAGGGTGGGCCTGCTCACTTTTGGCTTCTATGTTTTCTGTGCCGGCCCCATCCTGACCGATGAGGAGCTCTACAAAGACAGAATCCACCTGTTATATTCTTCAGCGTGTAATTTTGAGGAAAAGCTGAGCACATTGTCATTTCCTTGAGAGTCCCTTTAGTTGGACTAGGTGTCAAATTTACTGTCACTTTAAGTTTTTTTACTTAGTAAGGTGAATAGATTAAAACAGACTTAACCTAAAAATAAAAACTAGGTAAACATTGTCATGGCCTTTTAAAAAAGCATTATAACTCTGGAATTTTGGTTTTTTATTTTCATTGGAGTCAAAAAATAGAAAATATTTCTGGAGAACCAGAAATCTGAATTTATTTTTAATGGCCAACACGGGAGGAGTGGGCACAGAGCTGTGAGTGTTTTGATATCTTTCTCCAGAAGGTTATGTGAGGGTTCACAAGATTTGTTAGAGGATCAGCATTCTTCTTCTCTTCCAGACAGATCTTTTAAAAACATGAATTCTCACGATGCAGCTCGTTGGTTTTTTCCAGGTTCTGTTGTTTGTTTTTGCCTTCATCTGCAATGGCTGCAATCTGTTGAAGGGTTATTTGTGACTTCTTGGATTTGTTCTCTTCCAGAGATGTTGCAGCTCCAACTGGCTGTTCTTGAGATGCCCCATTTACTGGGGGAGCAGTGCAGATGTCATCCCACAATGCCCAGCATGTCAGAAACCTTTCAGCTGGAGTGCTGCCAGGCTAAAGCAGCAGGCTTTCAGGGAGTGGCATCATCAGACCTGACTATAACCACAAAGCTTCATCATTGCATCCAAACATGCAGGATCTGGTCAATATGTTTCACAATGGAAATTCATATCTAATAAAAATGGAATATGTTTCCACCTGGACCACAGTTTCCTGAAACTGTGGACAAGACAAAAGCTTCTGGCCCTAGCATACCATAGTGTTTTGCTGGAGGGCTTCACAGATTATTATGGAGATATCTTCTCAAAAAATTATTTGAGTCCTCAAATCCAACTCTACGGTAACTAACTTCTGGGGAAAGTATACCATGAAATCACCTAGTGGATCTAGAAAATTCATAGGGAGACCATTTTCCCTGGATGCCGGTATGTAAAACTGCAGGTATGTGTTTTGTAGTTGCAGAGGTCTTACTGTATAGACAGTTTAAAATGGAGTGAAAATGCTAAATATAATACCAATATGAAGGCAAAGTACAAAAATGGAAGAACTGGAGGAAAATGTTTAAATAGATGTTTCCAGTAGGAACTTGCAAGTGGACTATGTAGGGAACAGAGCCTCACATTGTTGTTATTTATTCATTCAGTCACTTCTGACTCTTTGTGACCTCATGGATCAGCCCACACCAGAGCTCCCTGTTGGCCGTCACCTCCCCCAGCTCCTTCAGAGTCAAGCCAGTCACTTCAAGAATGCCATATATCCATCTTGTCCTTGGTCGGCCTTCTTCCTTTTTCCTCCAATTTTTTCCCATCATTGTCTTCTCTGAGCTTTCCTGTCTTCTCATTATGTGGCCAAAGTAGTTTGCCTCTAATATCTTTCCCTCCAGTGAGCAGTTGAGCTTTATTTCCTGTAGTATGGACTGATTGGTCCAAGGCACCCTCAGAATTTTCCTCCAGCACCACAGTTCAGAAGTGTCTATCTTCCTTTGCTCAGCTTTCCTTATGGTCCAGCTTTCCCATACCATAGGTTACTACAGGGAATACCATTGCTTTGACTATGCGGATCTTCGTTGCTAGTGTGATGTCTCTACTCTTCACTATTTTATCGAGATTGGTCATTGCTCTCCTGCCAAGAAGTAAGCGTCATCTGATTTCCTGGCTGCAGTATGCATCTGCAGTAGACTTTGCACCCAGAAGCACAAAGTCTGTCACTGCCTCCACATTTTCTCCCTCTATTTGCCAGTTATCAATCCATTTTTTGCCATAATCTTGGTTTTTTTTTTAATGTTTAACTGCAACCCATCTTTTGCACTTTCTCCTTTCACCTTGGTTAGAAGGATCCTATGCTCCTCCTTGCTTTCGGCCATCAAAGTGGTATCATCTGCCCCACACCCCTTTCCTAATCCCAAGTCAACCCTCCATTTCCTAATTTCCTTTCCCCTCTCCTTTCCCTTCCCTAAGTCAATGTATAGAAAAACTGCAATAAACATTTTTTTAAAGTGGTATCATCTGCATATCTAAGGTTGTTAATGTTTCTCCCAGCAATTTTAACTCCAACCTTGGATGGATTTGTCAAGCCTCGAACATTGCATGATGTGTCTGCATACAAGGTTGGGTGAGAGTACACAACCCTGCCGTACACCTTTCCCAATCTTGAACCAGTCTGTTGTTCCATGGTCAGGTCTTACTGTTGCTACTTGGTCATTATACAGATTCCTCAGGAGAGAGACAAGGTGGCTTGGTATCCCCCGTACTCCAAGAACTTGCCACAATTGATTATGAGCCACACAGTCAATGGCTTTAGAATAATCAATAAAACAGAAATAGATGTTTTTCTGAAACTTCCTGCCTTTCTCCATTATCCAGCAGATGTTGGCAATTTGGTCTCTCATTCCTCTGCCCTTTCTAAACCCAGCTTGTACATCTGGCGACTCTCTCTCTCTCTCTCTCCATGTATTGCTGGAGTCTTCCTTGCAGGATTTTGAGCATTACCTTACTGGCATGCAGGGCCGTGACCAGGATTTTGATTTGGGGGGGGGGGGGCTGAGACTGGGTGGAAGAGGGTCTACCCTAGCAAACCTTTTGTATTGTTATCCCAATAACCCCATTAATGTGGGATATAATGAGCATGGTGATCAGATCATGATATGAATAAACATAACAGTTTAAATAATGTGAAATAGGTGACCACCCTGAGAATTTGGGGGAACCATGCCTGCTGGCATGTGACATAGGTGCCACATTGTAGGAACCACCTTTGTGGTATCGCATAAGAGCATTCCAATGGTTTTAGAACATCCTCAAATGTCTTCATGGAGGATTTCTACTATATATGATGGTCTTGATGTGTTTTTGGGCTTTGACTGTCAACAATAAAACCATGAATATTGATTGGCAGCCTGGATGCATCTGTTTGGGATTTTAGGCAATATGCCATCTCAGCCTTAGCTGGAGATGCCAAGGCCCTTTTGCAATGAGCTATAGGCCTTCTACACATTATACTAAAATTTTAATTCTTCTACTACATTAACCACCACATATACTTTCAAACATGCATCAAAAAACAATAAACACAATAAAACAGTAAACACAGTAAAATGAGTACATCTAACAAAAACACAATAACAAATGCGTCTAAAACAGAAGGAAAAAGGAAGACGAGAGGGCGGGCCACATGTACATATAAGATGTTTAAAAACTGGGGGAGATAAATGGAGTAGGGCCAAAACGTGAAGAGTTGCAAGGGGGAAGGAAATCCCAAAAACCGGGCGTTGAAAGATCTAGTCTCCAAAGGCTAGGCGGAAAAAAACAAGGTTTTCAGTTGTCCCTTAAAGGCTTCCAGTGATGGGGCATTCCTGATCTCTCCCGGAAAGGAATTCCAAAGTCGGGGGGCCACAGAGGAGAAAACTTTCTCCCTAGTATTCACAAACTGAGTCTGTAAAACTGGTGGAGGCAAAAGGAGGGCCTCCCCTGAGGAGCGAAGGGCTCGAAATTACAGCCAGATCTTAACTGGCTGTCATTTCCACCTGTACTATGTGACCAACATCTTGAGGGCTTAGTTACATGTCTTTTGGCATTAAGTATTCCCCTGTGATAATTTGCAAGATAACTATGTGTCATCTAGAATGAACCATGATCCCATTGTATGTACAGCAACTGTAAGTACAGTGAAAAATCTTCTGGATTTGTGTTGTATGTCCATATCTGCAAGATAAACACTCTACAGCAGAAAAGTGGTGGTGTGTAAAGACACTACAAGGAAACAAAGATGGGCTTCCCACAGGATCAATCAGATTGGGCCTAAGAGTTCCTATTGAGTCTGTGCTCTGCCCTGAGTCACCTTTGGGCTGAAAAGGGTGGGATAAAAGTGTGGCAAATAAGTAAATAAATATTGCACCTATATCTATATGAGTCCTGCCTGTGCTGCCACTTGGACACTGCAAAGGCCCTGGAAATCGAAGACACCATCCCCCCAAGCATCATTACACCAATGGCATTCTATCCCTAAAAATCCATATTAATAAGGCATGCTTGGGAAACAAGAAACTTTGGGATCAAAATCCTGCCCTGACATGCCCCTGGAAAAGCTATAGAAAGTTATTTTTCTGGACTGCACATCAAAGAATTTCTCAGGCCATGCTGACTAGGGATTCTGGCAACTGATTTGACCTGGTTCTGGTCTGGTTGAAAAATGATTCCCCCCAAAGCTTTATTAATCCAGGAAAGGACCTAAACATCTCTTGCCACATAGAGCATGTTGGAAATTGAAACCATGATAGACAAGCTCTCTGTCCCTGGTGAAGGAGGAACTTTACAGATTTCCCTCTTCACAGGTAAACTTCTCTGGTTTCTTGCAGAGGGATGTCCTCAGTATCTTATAGAATCATAGAATCCTTGAGTTGCCATCTGGTCCAACCCCATTCTGCCAAGAAGCAGGAAAATCGCATTCAAAGCAGCCCCGACAGATGGCCATCCAGACTTTGTTTAAAAGACTCCAAAGAAGGAGCTGCCACCACACTCCAGGGCAGAGAGTTCCACTGCTGAACAGCTCTCACAGTTAGGAAGTTCTTCCTAATGTTCAGGTGGAATCTTCTTTCCTGTAGTTTGAAGCCACTGTTCCATGTTCTAGTCTCCAGGACAGCAGAAAATTAGCTTGCTCCCTCCTCCCTATGACATCCCCTCACATATTTATACATGGTCCTCATCATGTCTCCTCTCAGCTTTCTCTTCTGCAGGATAAACATTCCCAGCTCTTTAAACTGCTCCTCATACAGCTTGTTCTCCAGACCCTGGATCATTTTAATGAAGTTAGTTATAGTTTAGTTAGGGTTCAAAGGATGCTAGGGTTGCATCTAACTTTTTTAAAGGTGGAAACATACGGGGGGGGGGGAGGGTTTTTTTCAAGTCTTGTAGACACTATATATATATATATATATATATATAATAATGATTTAGAAACCTCATTTTCAAGCCAAATGCTATTGGTCCACCAGTGGAAATGCCATCATCTATATGACATAACCCTCATTGAATGATAGGAGCTTTGCAATGGTTAGAGTTGTAATCAGGATAGGTAGACCCAAGCAGTCTAATCATAGAATGAGAAGAGATGCAGGACACCAGACTAAGTGGGAAGATTTTTTTTAAAAGAACAATAGTACAGTTCAAGTTTGCAAAAATGGAAGTGGTTTCCTCACTCTAACTCACTCTGCAGACTACCCTATCCCCATAGCTAAGAAGCACATTCATTTGACACTTCTGTTACCTCCCATGAAGTCTAACCCTCCCTTCAGAATCTGAGTGTTGAGCTGGCAACAATGCTTTAGGAATGAAGTCTAAAAATAGGGGAGTGTGTAGGTATAATTATTTTGCATGTCTAGAGGGCAAAATATAAAACAAACAATCACAGGTAGTTATATTGATCCATGTGGGTAGATGTGAAATTGACAATAAGGTAAGATGCTTTTAGGACCAACTAAGAGAGAGAGAGACACCATATTCCATTTCCTCAGATCACTACTAGAATCTGAATTTAAGAATTCCAATAAATTTAAAAGTTTTCTTTCTACTTCCTACGTTCTAACATTTGAATGCTAATGAATATATGAGCCAACTCTCTGTGTTTTAACAGACCAAGGTAAATAAATAAATTTTGATGAGATTTGATAAATATAAAATCTAACCATTCAGGGAAGGAATCTTAAAACTGAATGAAGATGAGTATCTATTCTCTAAAGATGGGATATAGTTTTGGTGTAGGCAGTGGATCAAATGCCCTTTGTATTGTGGCTGCTCCTACCCTACTTGTACTTCCATGGAGTCTTACCCTAGTGAATGATCTAAAATCTCTTCTGTTAATTTAACAACAAAGGTTGTGTTTGCTTCTCTTTTGACTTGTCCATCAGTCTCATCCTGAACATCTGCACATTAAGAAACATTTTCACTAATACAATGTGAAGTGGGAGTATGAAAATCAGTTTAGCCAACAATACAGTATGACTCTCATATTCGCAGGGGGTACAAGAATCCATGCGAAATAGAAAACCCTATTGAAAAGAAGGACCTGCAGTTCAAAAATACCATAGAATCATGTTTGGGATGGGGAGAATAAAAAGCACCTAGGACCTCATCACATTGCCTTATATTCTGTTTCTGAGCCTTTTGCATGCAACCGCCCATGGTTCCGATCACATGATGTCTGTCCCCTTTCACCCGCAACCCATTGGAAACCATCTACAAAATAAGGTAATTGTGCATGGAACTGAAATAGTGTTTTTTACCTCAAAACAATTGAAAGGTCTAACTTTTTCTTTGTGATCATACATCTCGTATGCATCCCTATCAGCTGTGTCATGAGATCTTCTTGAGGGTTGATTTGGGGGCAATTCCACTGACTCTGGGGATTCTTCATGAGAGAAACAGCCACCAATTATCTTTCAATAGTTGCCAGGGAAAGACTTCCAAAAAGGTTGTTTAATAATTAATAATTTTCTTTTATTTCTTTTAAGTTTTAAAATACTGAATCTGAATGATTTTTAGTGCTGCACAGATGTAAGATCTTCTCAAATTTCATGACAATGCTACTTCGGACTTCCAGGCTGCATAACTGTGCAATATTTACCCAAAAAAAAAAACAATTTAAGGTCAAAGGGTGTCATCAGGGAACATCAAATGGATTGGGAGGAGCAACCCATCTGTGGTGTGATGAGTCAAGGCACACTATTTTCAAAACATAGAAATCAGGTATGATTTTTACACATCCCATGTGTATAGAGTATGAACCCAGCCCTTATAAACAACTGGATGTAAATAGATATACTGTTTCTCAATGTGAATGTGATAAGCCCCTTAGAAAGGATACATTTTGTAATTCGTGGATGAATGAAATGGCAGATACAAGTCCCATATATATGAGGTCATATTGTATGCACATTATGAATTGTCCTTTGTAGACTGAAACTAAAGAAGAATAAGAAGAAAAATAATCCTAACTGCCCACCCCTCCATTCTTTTTTATGCTTTTAAATTTTGTTCAACTGCAGGTCCTTGCCTTAGTGCAAAAGCAATAAACTGTAGTCTGATTCATTTTTAAAACTTTTTGGAATCTATTGGATAGCAGGGAGCTCGGGCATGGGCTGGTCCATGAGGTCATGAAGGGTCGGAAGCAACTGAATAACTAAACAACAACAATTGGACAGCAGTAGTCCTAGACACTAAATAGGGAACTAATTGTTATTAATTTATTGACATCTGTGATGATCTTGAATCCCAAGGCAGAGGTACTCCTGGGCAGTCATAAAGCTGAACAGGGTATAGGGTTACAACCTATGCTGGATGGGGTTACACTCCCCCTGAAGACACAGATTTGCAGCTTGGGAATTCCCCTGGACTCATCACCAGACCCGGGGGGGGGGGGTTGCACAATTAAAATGAGTGCACCAGTTGCACCCGTAACTTGGGAAGTCGGTTTTGGCTACGGTGATCCACACTCTCGTTACATGTTGAATAGACTATTGCACTCTATGTATGGCTGCCTTTGAAGACTGTTTGGAAGCTTCAAGTGGTCCAATAGGCAGCAGCCAGATTTCTCACCTGAGTGGTGTACAGGGAGCATGCAACTTCCCTGTTACATCTTCTGAAATGGCTGCCCATCTGCTACCGAGTACAATTCAAAGTGCTGGTTTTAACCTAAAAAGCCCTAAATGGTTCCGGCCCAGCTTATCTGTCAGAACGTATCTCCCTCTATAAACCATCTTGAAGGTTAACCTCGTCTAGGGATGTCCTGCTCTCAGTTCCCTTCGGAAATGTGGTTGGTAGGGATGAGAGACAGCCTTCCCAGTGGTGCAACTCCTTCCCCAGGAAAATCATATCAACCCCCTCACTCCTGATCTTTAGAAAGAAATTAAAAACATGGCCCTGGGACCAAACCTTTGGATGGCAATGCAGTGCAATTAGTGAAGATGGAATATGTGCAGTCACAACTGCAACAACCTTGACTGTGATTTCGAATTGTGTGGCTTTAATAATTGGTTTTA
The DNA here is from genome assembly GCA_030556195.1 of Anolis apletophallus. Classification (NCBI taxonomy): domain Eukaryota; kingdom Metazoa; phylum Chordata; class Lepidosauria; order Squamata; family Anolidae; genus Anolis; species Anolis apletophallus. Next base: position 52,177,018 of record JARBWK010000004.1, on the reverse strand, counting down.
ATATTTATTTATTTTTGTTTTAATTTCTATGTTTATTTTATTCTATGATTTGTTTGATAAGGCATTGAATTGTTGTCTATTTTAACGCCACTCTGAGCCCCCTTTGGGGTGAGAAGGGTGGGGTATAAATAGAGTAAATAAATAAATACCGCTACAGAAACAATATTATTTTCCCACTTTAAGACTTAACTTGGAAATTTCATGAAATGGCACAAATAACTCCAAAAAGTTTTAAAACCCCATTGCATTGCATTGTGCACCCTGCCTGAAGTTAAGCCTTTTACACATTAATGGTAAAATCGTTTAATGAAACTTGTAATTTCCTTGAAGACTGGTCCTAGGAAAGCAGAGATCAAAGACATACAAATATGAATTTCTTTATTTTACCAAGCGAAACTGTATCCTTTCTCAGCTCCCATTCAGTCTGAGTCTCAATGCTATGGCAAAGATGTGCATGTCACTGCCATGGTATGCTTAACCTTTGCCAAATCAGACTCTGAGTATTAACTCCAATCCTGAACTTGCAGGTCCTAAAGGGCAACATAACCCTTTCCACCTTCAACAATGCCAGGCCAAAGTGGATTAAAGCCTGGTTATAATAAGCAATAGCATGAAAACTTGATCAGCAGCAGACTCCCTGACAATGATTGTTGTTGTTGAGGATGGAGTAGTGCTGGCGGTGGTTTTTTTGGTGGTCACTAAAATAATATTGATCTAGCTGAATTCCTGGTGGCTCAGACACCCCCTTGGTATCAGCTGGCCAGAGAGTTTGATGGACAAAGGGTGAGAACATTCAGGGGAAAGAATACACTGTCTGCCATTTATAAAGTAGCTGCACAGTGAAATTCCATCACACAGAATGAGAGCCGGTGAAGCTTGGAGGTGGTATTGCCAATGCTACCCGAATTCTATTCTGAATTAGATTATGTGAAGGGGGGAAAACTTAGAGAGAATATATAGACAACCAGCTGCTCCAAGGCTTACTCCAACCTTGCTTTTATTGTTCTGCTAAGTTAGAGGTGGGGCATCAGAAGGATTCCATGCATACCGTCACTGAGAAATTTTAATATGTTCCACACTGACACATATAAAAAGGAAATAACAGCTGATCATAAGTCAGACCAGGCGACAGCATCCTTCTCTCCCTGCTTCCCTCTTTCTCCCATGCGAGAGCAGAACTGTGGGTCCTTAGTGCACTCCACATCCTAGTCTGCATAGAATCGAGAAAAGTAGCTCATATAATCTGAGCAACGTTTCTAGGAAATTGAACGTGGACACTACAAACGCCATGGGCTGCAATCCACAAAGGCATTACTCAGAGATAATGGGTTGCAATGACAAGAAGGCTTTGACAAACATCCTTTCCCCAGTTCTCATATTGCAACATCAAGTCAATGTCAGAGAGAGCAATCTCTGGAGAACTGTTATTGTAGACTACTTTCTCTTTGTATTATCCTGTGGAACTCACAGCCAGAAGTTTTTTTCCTAGATCAAGGGCCCTTCCACACAGTACTATATCCCCGGATATCAAGGCAGGAAATCCCACAATATCTGCTTTGAACTGGGTTATCTGAATCCACATTCAGATATTCTGTGTGGAAGGGCCCCAAGCATAACTAAGGAGGATTTGAAAAGCAACGAGAGTGTTCTATAGGAAATATGAATAAAAAGTTTTACATGCAAAGATAAACTTTTAAAAGTTTATTAGCTCTTCTCTTGTGCTTTTGGAGAAAAAGCAAATTGTACCTAGACACAAAGAAGCATTGTTACATGTATACCACACGATCTGAATTTAAATGCTCACAATAATTAGTTATTTATATTTAATTCCTTTTTCCTGGCAGTGAAGGAATTTGTTACATTATAATTGTAACATGAAGAGGAACAAGTTTGTTCCTTTTGCAGTTACCTTTATGGTTGTGGCTTCACTAATGAGAGAAGAAGAATATCACTGGCTTATGTCATGTCTTATCCTATTGAAATAGTTACAAGTTTTTTTAAATGAAATAACTACTTAATGATTTTTTTTAAAAAGAATGGATATGGCAGTGTAACTTTCAAAATTACAACTACAATAGTAACTATTTGGGGCCTTTGTCATGGTGCTGGGTCCTGGCCCGGCGCTTAATCACACACACAGAGACAAGAGATCAATTAACTATTTATTGAATAATAAAGAACAGGTGTAAAAGAAGAATGTCCAAGTAAAAAGCAATTAGTCCAAAATAGCTGGCAAAAGGTACAGGTAAAAATCCAGGGAATCTCTCAAAGCAAGTCCATAAAAACAAAGCGAATCAAAGGCAATAAAGTCTCCGTTGGTCAAGGCAACGAAAGGTACAAGGTCCAAGGTAGCTTCTTGGCAAGGCAGGGCAAGCCAACGCTGGCTTCAGGGATCAGGAACACTACACTTCAAATCAGAAGTGGCCATTCAACTGAGGATCTGTTCCCACGGAATGTATATTTAATCTCCTCCTTTGTGAGCCCAGCAACACTCTAGGCTTTGGCGCCATTCCTTTCTATGGGCCTCAATGCTCCTTCTGCGGTCAAAGCTCCTTTCCTCCCATTCCACAGCTGTCTCACTATCTTCATGAGAAGCATCCTCCCAATCTGTCTCCATGGACTCAGCCCCCGCGGGTTCCCAGATTCGTTCTTGGGAACCTCTCCCACCTGGTCTCTCATACCAGTTATCTAGATCTTGGTCAGACTGACCTTCCTCGTCCTCGTAGGCATTGGGCCAATCATCTTCCCATTGCAAACTCTCTGTAGGAGATGCAGGCCCGGCAGCCCCCTCCTCCATTTCACCTGGAGCCCCATCAATCGGGTCCAGAGCAATTGGGACCCCCGGGGCATCCCCTGATCCCCCTGGCTGAGCTGGGGGCTGGGCTAGGGGCTGAGCTGGGGCTGGGGCCGGGGCTGGGGGCGGGGCTGGAGGCTGGGTTGCTACACTTTGGAACTACGACTATTGGTAATTACTTTTACCATGTGATCTCAACTACTTAATTTCACTGGCCACGTGTCATTTGCTCTACTGAAGTGGTGATGATCTAGTAAAGCTGGATAGTACACATTCTGCTCAGTAAAATGCATACAGCCTCCAAGTTACAAACAAGATTGGTTCAATAATTGCTTTAATTATTGAAATGCAAAATATTTTGATTGTGTTATATCTTACTTCAGTTTTTGCTGGGCTTGGTCCCCATGTAAGCTACCCCGAGTCCCTTCAGGGAGATTGTGGCAGGATATAAGAATAACGGTGTTTTCCTCCTGTAGATTTGTTCTTAAGTTGAATTTGTTTGTATGTCGGAACAGGTACATTTTTAAGTGTAACTCCAGCAGATAGATAGAGATAAGCTTTGGATAGCACAGGAAAGGGTTAACACCCTTGTGGTGTTTGTTTTGCTGTCTGTGCCCCTGTTCAAAAGATTTCACCTCATTTTCTGTCTCTAATCATTTTGGGGGGGAAATGAATGAAAATATCCCCCCCCCCCAAAATACAAAAATACAAAAAGAAAATCTTGATTTTGCCATTTTATATAAGGGATAATGTTTTACTACACCAATGTGTATCATAAGAATTGAGCACCATGGATGTTGGTATCCACAAGGAATCCTGGAACCACATCTCAAATTGTACCAAGAGCCAACCATACTTTTGGGGGGCTATAGCTCCTAAAGGCCCTCATACATCTTGAAAACTGTCTCAAAAACTTTGGGAGTTGATGTTGCAAAATTTTTGTTTGTGCTCAATAATTGAGTCTGCCATCAGAGGTCAATTTACCAGCATTTTATACTAATAATAAGTAAACTTAGCTTCCAAGCCTATATTCCTATGTAGCCCAAATTGTGTCATTTAATCACAAGTGGATGTACCAGAAACCTTGGAGTAACTCCCGAACTCTGCATTTTGGGCTAGTTTTAGCTCTGTGTTTTGGGCTAGTTTGGAAATGTTTCAGGCCAGACTATAGTTTGAAAAACAACATGAACGAATTGCTATGCACACTGCACATATCTTATTTGTAGTGCAAAAAAATGAAAGAACAATACAATATTTCAAATTAAGAACAAATATAACCAGCATAAACTTTGTCCTGTCACAGCCACTACCACCACTATCTCCTAAAGACCAGCTTCCAATGGCTGGTCCCAGGCTGTGGCACTCCTTCCCACAGGAGGTCTAGTTGACCTCCTCTGTGCTCTCTTTTTTGCTGGTAGGCAAACATCTTTTCATTTAGGCAGAACTTTGTTGATTTCAGTGTGATGCTATGTGCTTTCATCTATTGTATTTACTCGAATCTAATGCTCACCTTTTAGCTAAATTACCTTTTCCAAATTAGGGCACGCATTAGATTTGCATAATATGGTAATCTTAGTGATGAGCCAAAGCAAAAGGGGAAGTTCCTTCAGGAGCTGCACCTTGAGCCCCTATCTGAGAGATGTCATCTGTAATTTTAACTGCCATGGCTCAGTGCTATGCAATCCTGGGCTCTGTAGTTTGGAGAGGCATCAGCCTTCTTTGACAGTCCCCATGATCTCAAACTACAGCCCCCATTACCCCATAGCAGTGAGCCAGGGCAGTTCAAGTAGATTCATTCTACAGCTTGGATACACCCCAAGGCTTTCTTTTCCATTGCTGAAAGCTTTGGTGCTCAAACACATTTGTTTTTAAAGAAGGAATCCACTTTTATGTGCACCTTTTTGGCCAAATTACAAATTACGTGGTTTCTTTGTGGTCTGTTTTGCTGTCCCGGCCTGTAGTTTCCCCTCCTGGTTGTCTCCAAGGACGGCGTGCGTGGCTCTGGCTCCGAGACACAGCGCATTCACGCAGCACTGCTCCCGGCGATCGGCCGTTTTGGAGCTGGGATTACAAACTAAGGCGTTTTGCCTTCACCGCCTACGGTCTGCGGTTCAGGATCACTGTGGGCACCATTTCCTGTTTATCTTTCCTCTCCGCCTGTGCAACTTGATCCTCATACCAACTGTTTACCTCACCGCCCTTTTGAGCTTCACCACGCCCACTCTTGGGACTCCATCTGAGAACCACGCCGCGCTTTCTTGTATGGTATTTATGCCACGATTGATGTGTATGTAAGCGCCAGGGAGTAACTATTGTCATTGCTCCCTTACAGCATCTACCACTTACTTGTTTGTGCACTGATATATATGTTATTTTTGATAATATACAGTCTCCTTGTGTGTTTTTCTACATTGTATTTACAGTATCTTCACTGTTTGTGTATAGCAGCTAGCAAGGACCCATATCCAACACCTCCACCCCACTCCAGCATCCACCTGTTCTGCAAACAAGAACACTGCTAGGAAAAAGGTGGCAAATCTGGGAACCTTTCATACTGTACAGTTAGGGTACCTATGATTTCACTTTGACTTCCATAGTAATATCCTGAGTTTTGTAGTTGAGGGACAAAAATTTACAGTTCTTTGCCAGAGAATTCTAGTTCCTCATCAAACTATGAACTACAAGATTCTATCAGATTTCTTTTCATGTCAGGAGCTACTTGAAAAACTGCAAGTTGCTTCTGGTGTGAGCTAATTGGCCGTCTGCAAGGATGTTGCACAGGGGACACCTGGATGTTTGACGTTTTACCATCCTTATGGGAGGCTTCTCTCATGTCCTCATATGGGGAGCTGGAACTCACAGAGTAATCTCAACCTGCTCTCCCCAGATTCGAATGGCTGACCTGTCAGTCAGCAGTCCTGCTGGCACAAGGATTTAACCCATTGTGCCACTGGGGGCTCTATCAGATGCAGCCATGGCAGTTGAAGTAGGGTCATATTCAGCATTTCACCAAATCGAATGTAATGTACACCATGTTTTTGAAGCTTCAATTTTGGAAAAAATGAATATTTTCTGGAATTTTCTCAATTTGCACAATATTTTGTTTTTGTTTCAACTCAGACATCATCTTGTTTGTCTGAGTTAAGATGGAGCCCCTAAAATTGGGAAAATACACATTGGAATGGGTGAAATACAGTATTAAACTGAGCAGTGGGAAAAAGGCAACTAATCTTGTTGGGTTTGTTCTTGGTGCTGGTATCTGGGAAAAGATAGTCACTTTACATGTCCACAAGATCACATACCAAAGAGGGCATTCCGTTTGTATATCAAATACAAATATAGAAATAATGCCCAAGATTTTAGATCAGCCACTTAAGTATAACTAAGTAGCATTTCCTGCCCCACCCCCAACCTCCATGGCTGACTTAGAAGGCAGCAGTAAGCAATACTGCTCTACTGTTGATGAGGATGCAGGAAACTGGTGTTTCCCCATCACTAGCATGAATGATCTCCAGTATGAGATGGAATTACAATAGTGATCCTGCTTCTGTCTGTAACGTTGGAAATTAATCATGAGGTGTTTGTGGAAATATTGTTCTGTTTCATCCCAGTCAGCAGAAGAACAGACCCCCATCACTCACAGCAGCTGAGGACTGGGGGTATTTATGATCCATATGCATTTCCTATCAAATACATAGGGATTGTAAATACAAATGTGTAACCCTAGGTCAGTGGTTCTCAACCTGTGAGTCCCCAGGTGTTTTGGCCTACAACTCCCAGAAATCAAGCCAGTTTCCCAGCTGTTAAGATTTCTGGGAGTTGAAGGCCAAAATATCTGGGGACCCACAAGTTGTGAACCACTTCCCTAGGTCATGAATTCCAATTGATTATTATAATTTAAATGGAATTATAGTACATCTCATCAAAGTGTGACTTATGTCCCTGCTCAGTCTGTTGCACAGTTGTTAACTATGGACAAACAAATTTCATATTTGAATGGATACACCTTTGTACAGAGCACACATGTATTCCCTAATGTGAGGATACTCCTTTCTCTTCCTCTGGTGAAAAAAACCCTCAGTTTCTAGAAGACACTGTCTTATTTACACTAACCAGCAGCCAGCAGGTGATTTCAGTGTCCAGCAAATAGTTCCAAATATACTCCAGGTTTGGATCTCAACTTCACCGGAAGTATCCAAGGTGCTGAATCAGTTTTGGAGACTAGACTTGCTACTTTGGATAGTCTTCAGGGAGAGGGGATGGTATACAAATAAAGCTTATTATTATTACTATTATTTTACTGACACAGTATGACACAGCAAACAAGATATATATGCTGGATTTTGTATCACAAAAGCACAAGTTGAACACTTCCCAAGCATTTAGGACTGTGTGATATATTTTCGAATGATGTGCACAGTTGACAGATCATAATTTTGTCAATGTTTATTGTTTCCAAATGCCTGCTGAGATCTTTTGGCATGGCATCCAGTGTGCCAATTACCACTGGGACCACATGTACTGGTTTATGCCAGAGCCTTTGCAGTCCTATTACTATTATTATTTCAAAGTTTAGACTGAATCTGGGAGTGCAGTCAGTAGTTATGCATGGATCGAACTTCAGCTCTAAATTCTCTTGTCCATACAATCCCCCTTCCCTTGTTTCTCACTTTTAGATTGGAATAGTCTTTAGGAAATGGCTTTATACCTGGACAGACTCATAGCTTGGAAAAATTACTTTCTGCACAGCAACTCTCACAATGCCCTCTAGCTGGCAAGGCTAAGCCAAGCAGGGGATTCTGGAAGTTGTGCAAAGAAGTTGTGCAAAGGACCAGGAAATAATGAATTTGGAACGGCTTAGACAATGCTTTTGGAAATTGAGTTAAGAGGAAGTTACTGGTGACTCCTTCATTTTATATGTTTTCAAGTTATTTTTACATGGTTTTATAATGTGTGTTACATGTTTTTAATTGTGTTTATGACTGTCATGGCATCAAATTGCTGCCAATCTGTAAGCCACCTTGAGTTTCCTTTGGGCTGAGAAAGGCTGCATAGAAATACAGTAAATAAATAAATGCTTACAATGTTTGTTCACACTGTCAGTCAACCAGTATTGCTGCTTTGACGGGACTCTTCAGAAAGAACCTGTCTTAATCATCTGAATTTTTAACTGAAGAATATAATAATAATAATAATAATAATAATACTTTATTTGTATTCCACCCTATTTTCCCAAGGGGACTCAGGGCAGATTCCAACATAATGCCTACCTAAAACACACAATATTAACATAAAATCCCAGAAAACCTCCACATATAAAGGTAACATTAAAGCCTAACATCAAATTAAGACCTAACATCAGTAAAGTAAACCTGACATCAATAAATTAAACTACATGAAATCAGACCAAATTCTATAATAACATAAATCTAAATAAAACAAAAGAAGCTGAAGGATGAATTTAAGGCTTTTGAATGTGTGTTCTAACACAGAGAAAAGCTTCCTTCTCTCCATTTAATCACAAACCATAGAATAAGAAAGTAATAGGCTCTTGATTCCTTCCATTGAAAGCAGAATCTACTCCACCTAAAATGATCTAGCTAAATGGGATTACTCTAAAATTATGCTATATTTATTTATTTATTTATTTATTCAGCTTAGTATACTGCTCTTTCCGGAGCTCAGAGCGGTTTACAGCAATAAAATATCAGATAAAACACATAAAACATTATAAAACCAAGTTAAAACCCCCAGTTAAACCCCATTCCCAACAGTAAAACTACAACAGGACATCAATGCGAGCGGCGATGACACGGCAGGGTGGCAAATTATGGCGGGCACCGGTCAGGGCCGAATGCCTGCCTAAATAGCCAGGTCTTAACGGATCTGCAAAATGGCATCAAGTCCCATATGACTCGTGTCTCCTCAGGCAGGGAGTTCCACAAATTCGGCGCAGCCACAGCAAACGCCCTCTGCCGCGTACTAGATAGCCTGTAGGTCTTTACGCCAGGCACCTCCAACAAGTTGAGCCCCTCTGAACGCAGTGATCTTCTGGGCACATATGGGGTGAGCCGCTCCCTCAGGTACACTGGCCCCAAACCATATAAGGCCTTGAAAGTTCGAACTAACACCTTGAAGGAGACCAAGAATTCAATTGGAAGCCAGTGCAGCTCGCGCAAGAGTGGAGTTGCATGAGCAGATCTTGAGGCTCCTAAGAGCAGGCGTGCTGCTGCGTTCTGCACCAGCTTGAGTTTCCGGATCACCGACAAAGGTAGGCCCATGTACAGCGCATTACAGTAGTCGAGCCTCGAGATGACCGTGGCTTGGATCACTGTGGCCAGGTCACCACGGGAGAGATAAGGAGCCAGACGTTTTGCCTGTCGCAGGTGGTAAAAGGCTGTCTTGCAGGCGCAGGCAATCTGCGCCTCCATAGACAGCTGGGAATCCAGCCGGACCCCTAGGCTCTTAACTAAAGGCTGCGGGCATAGTGCCACGCTGCCAAACGTCGGCAACTGGATCCCCCCCCCCCCCCCGGGGCGGCCCAGCTACAAGATCTCCATCTTCGCCGGGTTCACCTTCAACTTACTGGCTCGCAGCCATCCAGTTACGGCTTCTAGGCAAAGATGGAAATTATCAGGTACAGATTCCACCCCGGTGTCCATCCTCAGAATGAGCTGGGTGTCATATTTTAAATTAAGCCCTAAAATATCAGGAAAGCTATTTTCCTTGAGCCATCTTAGAAAAAATGTTGCTTGCAATGTAATCATACATATTTGGGAGAAAACAATGCAGAACACACAAAAGGCATTTCCAAGTGCATGTTGTGCTTGTAATAGTCTTAATATTTAAATATGTTTGATGATAAAGGATGGGGAGAGAGTAATTTGCTCTCTCTGTGCAAGTACCTGGAAGTACAGGATTCTTGAAGAATTTTTAAGGAAATTTTCTCCTCTCAAGAGCCAGCATGATATAGAGATTTCAGCATTGGACTACGACTTTGGCGACCAGGATTCAAATCCTCATTCAGTCACGGAAACCCACTGAAAAAAGTCACATTCTCTCAGCCTCAGAGGAAGGCACAGGCAACCCTCCTGTCAGGGCCGTAGCCAGGATTTTGATTCGGGGGGCTGAGTTTGGTTCAGGGGGCTGAGACTGGGTGGAAGAGGGTCTACCCTAGCAAACCTTTTGTATTGTTATCCCAATAACCCTATTAATGTGGGATATAATGAGCATGGTGATCAGATCATGATATGAATAGACATAACAGTTTAAATAATGTACCAGTAAGGCCTTTTCGCGGACCACCCTGAGAGTTTCAGGGGCTGAAGCCCCCTTAGCCCCGGCTACATGCCTGCCTCCTGTGAACAAATCTTGCCAAGAAAACCAATGACAGGCTTGACATAAGTCAGAAATGCCTTCAAGATGCATGACAAGCAACCCCTCAAGACTGGTAAAAGGTCATTAAGATTGTAGGTTTATGTAGCCTTTCTGAGTTGTTGGTTTGGTCCAGCGGGTGGGAAAGCCTTGACACAGAGATTGAACTTGCTGGATGGGTTTAGAACAGTCATGGGCAAACTTTGGCTCTCCAGGTGTTTTGGACTTCAACTCCCACACCTAGAGGGCCAAAGTTTGCCCATGTCTGGTTTAGAAGGAGAGGGAGAGCTAGAATGCAATAGCAGTTACCAAACCCTTTTCACCTTGAGCAAGGTATTTTCCATTGTGAGAACAAACAGGTAAATTATTTGTCATATAATTCCTAAATTGAATTTGCTTTTATTTTGTTATTGTTTTGTTTTATGTTTATTTAAGACTTTATGTTGACTAAGACGTTACCACAGAGTTGCACTAGAGGACCCAGTAAATTCCTGGAGAGGATACCTCCAGGCCAACTCTATGGTATGTTGAGATCAGAAGTCAGCCATTAATGCAGTGGTTCCCAATCCTTTTTTTGACCAGGAATCACTTTGACCAGGGACCAGTTTGACCAGGGACCACTCTCCAACATAGTACCAAAAGGGTTATGAATCAGTTTTTGGTCAACTTTAGATTCGGTTTGGCTATTTGAGGTGCTGATTCAGAAAACTGCATTGGATAAACATCAGCTCTCGTTTCTGATGCAGAATATATGCCATCCAGTAGTTGCCATTTGCTCGCCCACAGAAAACCATATTTAATAAGCCTCAGCACTATATGAGGGTTTTTGCAGATGAGTCACTCTTGTTGCAAAGGTGTAGTAATGGTGAGGCCACAGACCATCTTTTTGGTCTTGTTGACCACTAGTGATCCATTCACGACAGGTTGGAAACCACTGAATTAATGGCACTTAGTCATATGTATGGCTTAAGCCAGCAGCAGATTGGCAGGGAACATATTCCCTGAAGATGCAGGTATATTTCTTTTTACAATTTTCAATTATTGTTGGTCCCTTACAGCCCAGAAAGAGATACATTCACATACCTGGGCATAGGCAACAAGAGGAGTGCAATGCTAATATTTTTGGGCTACCTGAGGAAATCCTTTCTCTTTCTCTTCTTCGTACACTAAAAGCTGGAAAAAGCAACTGAAATTGACCAAAGCCTGCATGTTCACTAAAGAAGGATACTTCTTGTCTTTCAGAAACAATAGAAGACTCCTTTCTCAATGTCTACAGGAAAATCATTTCCCTGTTAGACACTTCAAATGATATGAAACTAAACATGAACATCTTTAGTGCTCAAAGTCCTCAGGAATTCTCTGTCCAGCAGAGAGACTGATCTAAAGAGAGCAGATGAAGAAAAGCTGCTTCTCTGTTTCCTCATAGACTTTAGTTAAAGGAGCAGAGTTCTGAAGGGTGGCCAACAAGTTGACTTGAGCACATTGAGTGTATGTTTTGAGAGCCAGGCAGCTGTCTCCACCCTGACAAAGTGCAAATTGTATTGCATTAGAGGCAGGCAGCTTGGATAGCTTTGTATTAGCACTCTGACATGGTGGTTATACTACCTGAAGTCAAAGTAGCCTTTGATTCTATCTTTGAAGTATTGATGAACAAATGATTCTGATTAAAATCTCTACACCAGGAAGTCCAGGTCATGTGGACTTCTGATAGCAGTTAGGAAAATGAGCATATTTATTTACTAAGTCCTTAGTTCTGTTGCTGATATTTGTAGGGGCAGCCTTGTCAGGAGTTTGAGAAATAGTCAAACACTCACATACAAAGAAAAATTGGCTCAGTGTTTTTTCTGGTCTCCAAGATTTCAGGTACGAAACAGCCCTGCTATACTCTTGTTTCTGTGATGTCCTCACAGCATTTCCATTCTGCACTATATTATCAGTCTTTCAACAATAATGGTGAGAAACATACTTTAGAAAGGCAAAAGAAACAAATAAGCACTGAGATTGACAAACTGTTGAATTGTTCATTCTGAATTCCCGGGCAACTGTAACTATCTAGCATCCATATCATTCTGCTTTATAAACCTTTTGAATCACTAAATCTAACAGCCTATGTGAGACACTCTGACTAATGTTTCCTACAAGAATGTGCCCCCACTGAATGATGCTTATACTAGTTCAGTGTTTCTCAAACTGGGAGTTGGGACTCCTAGGGGGGGGGTCACAAGGGGGCTGTCAGATGGGTCACCAAAGACCATCAGAAAACACAGTATTTTCTGTTGGTCATGGTGGTTCTGTCAGGGAAGTTTGGCCCAATTCTATCATTGATGGTGTTCAAAGATCTCATTGATTGTAGGTGAACTACAAATCCCAGCAACTACAACTCCCAAATGTCAAGGTCTATTTCCCCCAAACTCCACCAGTGTTCACATTTGGGCATATTGAGTAATCATGCCAAGTTTGGTCCAGATCCATCATTGTTTGAGTCCGCAGTGCTCTCTGGATGCAGGTGAACTACAACTCCAAAACTTAAGGTCAGTGCCCATCAAACCCTTCCAGTATTTTCTGTTGGTTGCGGGAGTTCTGTGTGCCAAGTTTAGTTCAGTTCCATTGTTGGTGGAGTTCAGAATGCTCTTTGAGTGTAGTTGCTGGGATTGATAAATCCCAGCAACTACAACTCCCAAATGACAAAATCAACTCCATCGGTATTCAAATTTGTGCTATTGGATATTTGTGCCAAATGTGGTCCAGTGAATGAAAATACATCTTGCATATGAGATATTTACATTACGATTCAGAACAGTAGCAAAATTACAGTTGTGAAGTAGCAATGAAAATAATTTTATGGTTGGGAGTCTCCACAACATGAGGAACTGTATGAAGGTGTGCGGCACTCAGAAGGTTGAGAAACACTGTACTAGTTTAAGAGAATTTTGTATCCACAGCCCTCTCACCTAGAAGTATGCTTTAAAATCCCAAATGGCTTGTTCAACTGTCTAGATGTAGAGGGGGATACAGCCAGTTTCAGCCAATGTGATAACTCAAAGGAAATACTCTGTGAATGAGAAATGAGGCTTACAACTAATATGTTTAGGCTTGTTGTAAAGCATCTGGGGCTTCCGACAGCTGTATATCTGTGTCATGTTTTATCTCCTCTCCTGTTTATTATAAGTTACTGCTTTGATTCGGTTATTTGTACCATTTTATACAGTGTTGAATGTACTGTTGTTTTTATTATGAATGTATCTGTTAATGTGATAGTTATTTTTAATTGTTTCTATTTAAATAAAACAGTTATATGATGTGTAGTATGACCCACTTAACTGTGGGGATATGTTTCCAGGGTTTGTGTAGATACGTGCAACTGTGGATAAAAGAGAAGCCTATTGAAATGAAGGACTTCTGTTTCAGTAATATCAGAGTCATATGAGGACTTAGAATGCTTAAAGAGGATATATTTTGCCAGATATGTGTAAATGAACCTGAGGATATTGGTAACATAGATAAAAGGTTCATACTGTAGTATCATAAGCCATTTAGGGCAAAGTTACAATTGTATGGAGGTAATGTGCAGTTGTATCAAGAACCTATGGCACTGTATTATATTATAAGCTTACAGTCTGCTCCAGCCATGCATAAAATATTGCCCAGTATTTCAGATCTACAAACACATTAAACATACTCCAACTCTATGATTCTATGGTTCTATTTTTTGTACCACAATAACATTGTGTCTTCTTTGGGAATTAGCAAAACTAGTTCTTATGCACAATAGCTCAGTGATGGGGCACATGTATTAATGGTTTGATTCTTGACATCTGCAGGTAGGTTGAAATTGAATGAACTGCTGTCAATTCATGTGCAGACAATACTGGGCTAGATGAACAAATTGTTTAATCCATCATAAGGCAGCTTTTTCAGGACAGAGGGGTATCTCCACTGCATTAGCACTTTAAGTCCTTCCTTTTGAGCTCCTTGGACTACATGAAGAGGTGGTCCTATATTTGCCTACTATAAAGTAAGCCTCATAAAGTTTTACATAGGTGAATACATAGGCTGTATGAATGTAATTGTATTTTAATGTATTTTAGTGTCAATGTTTGAGGGCTTTTATACTGTTTTTATACTGTGTTGTTATGAGGGCATCGAATTGTGCCTTTTGGAAGCCGCTCTGAGTCCCCCTCCGGGGTTGAGAAGAGCGGGGTAAACTGCCGAAATAAAATAATAAAATTTTATAGTTATTCCCAACTAAACATGTATAGGATTGCAGCCTCTGTGGTTTTACAGCCTGCGTACTTGAGGAAATGCACATCTCTCTTCTGTCTAAATACATAGGGGCAATAGTAACTAACCATTTGCGGGAAAGCTTTGGCTGCATGGGTTCTAGATGAAGCTATGAAAGGGAAGGGCAGGGAAGTCATGGCCTCTAGACATTTGAGCTTCCATCACCCAGAAGCCCCAGTCAGAATGGTTAATACTAAGGGACATTTTGACAGTTGTAGTCTCAAACATCTGAAAGGGAAATATTTATCCAGCTGTATTGTGTAAATCAGTACACCACCCATATCCATAGGACTGGTAACTGTAGTTTCAATTACCTATATCTGCCAAAAATATGTCATATCTAGACATTTTCTATGTCTTCCAGACCTATGGTATTCTTGGGCTGGAAGTCCTTAATTTCAGTGGAGTTTGGTATTATCTGCAGTTTGCGTATGCACACAAAGTCCAGGAACGTATCCTCAATGGATACAGAGTTTGAACTGTATACTTTTATATAAATTGAGTTGGTTATTTTACATGCCACCTTTCCTGATAATATCATTCATCTAATAGGATCAATGGGTAGCAATTATAAAGATCCCACTTCACAAAAGCTAAAGGGAACATCATATGAAAATGATCCTTCAGCTGTTCTACACAACATATATTATTACTGCGTTATTGTGCAATACATCTGAATGGTGTGCTTACTTCCATGAGTGGACATGCCCTCAACTTTCAGCTATGAAGCATCTTTTCTAAGGCCATTTTAGACTAAATACAACTTGTTATTTCAGTTTGCCTTGTTAGGGCTCAAAGACATGTAATATTTCAAATAGGACGAGAAGGATGTCACCTCTGAAATAATGTTTTATCTTTCCTTCAGGAAAAATAACATTGCAAGAGTGCTTCCTAAAGCAAGATTATCTATCTTTTTTCCTTTTGGCACAATACTGTTCTCTCAGGTATGGCCTATAAAGAATAATTTAACACCAATGTTCTTATGCTACAAGGTATTACATTCAAATGTTTATCACTAGCTGGACTCTGTCATTTACTTCAATATCTGGTGGCACTAAGTTTTGTTTAAGGATTAATCCAAGACTTTAATATACGTTCCTCTATCACCTCTCACACTGGTAGATTTACTTTAAAATTATATTGTTCAATCCAGCCCTTAAATCAGTTTTAATGTTTATTGATTGTGATCCTTTTAATGGTTTTGTTATTATCTAAAGTCCTGTTTTTCTCTTTTTCTTTTGTTGAACAAGTAATTAAGTAAGTATGTGCATGTGTACATGTGTGTTTCAAATTGCCAGTCAACTCATGGCAATCCCAAAAATTTAACAGAATTTTCTTAGACAAGGAATACGTGTCTAAGAAAATAATAAATAAATGGTTTGGGAAGTCCCTTCCTCTGAAATATAGCCTGCAGCACCTGGTATTTGTTGGTGATTCTCCCATCCAAGAACTAACCAGAGCTTCCAAGACAAATAAGAACTGGTGCCCTAATTAATACAAACAAGTAAAAGCCTGTCATATTGTTTTTGTTTCACACAATGATGTTGTTTTAAATGAAGTATTTATTCTTCACCTTGTCCACACAAATAGACACAGAGACACGCATATACCACCCCAAGAGAAAATAATTCCTTTCAATAGATAGCACTCAAGGCCTAGCACATTATTTCTGACTGTGATGCCCTGCCTGAGCATCTCTCGGTGTCATCTGCCCAACAGACATCCCAAAGGCATTATCGGTCGTACTGGAGGGGTGAGCCGGCTGCTCGATATATCTCCTCTGTTCTGCAGCCAAGACAAACACAGTAGATTTCCTCACCATTTTTAACCAATCAAACACACATATTAAATCCCCCTAATCCATAACCAGTGCTGTGCAGTCCATGGCTCAACTTCCCAGGAGTTTGGATAAATGCTAAAGTTTGAAAAAGCGGGAGGGAAGGGAAAGCGGGGAGCTCCAACATAACCTAGCAGTATTCCCTGCAAAGCATGAGACACAAGGCTGGAAATAAATGTTGCCTATTGTTTCAAATTATTCTAAGCACTTCAATAGATGGACTGACAGGGGATAGCATATGTATGTTGTAACAAAAGTAAACATATCCATTTTAAATCTCCGCTTTGCCTGTGTTCATGCTGTCCCACTGCAATGAGACAAAGGCAGTGATGGGGATGCCCTCAGCTTCCTTTTCAATTCATATAATGTTTCAGCATGTCTCTGTTCTGCTTCAGTTTTTGGTAAAATGAAAGCCAATGAAAAGCCACAAACAAAAAGCCACCTGAGAAGACATAAAATGAGTACAATCATGCTAAAGGCAGCAGTGCTGTTGGTTTCCAATTGAATGCTCACTGGCATCATCTTCAGAAAATACACACTTAAAGATTGGCTGGCAATAAAAAAATGTAGGCAGTGAATCTTTAAACCTAGAATGCATTAACAGTAAAAATTAAAATTTAAAGAACATGGGGTAGTCAAAGAAACCAATTGTTCTCATTTAGGATCTGGAATATTGTGGGTTCTGTACAAAACCCCTTGCATGCTTCCTTACCTTTGCAAAATGTGCTGCTCCTTCCCTCTTCTGGACTCCTAAAGCGAGAGTTAAAAAGAGGTCTTGTTACTTCCAAATGCTTTTGTTCTTCTGTCCTCCGTCACATGGCTTGCCTTTTATATTTGCAACACACAAAAGTTAGGGCTGTTGTTTAAGAGAGAGAGAAAGAGAGACAGAGAGGGAGAGAGAGAGAATGTCAAATGGAAAAGTGCCATTGCAGTCATATATCAATCAGGCTCACAGCGGCAGCAGCTCCCAAGCAAATGGGAATTCCACAGAAACGCAAAGCTCTTGTTATCTGAGAAATCACTAAACACCACCAGTCGAGCTCCCTTCTGCAGGGACTTCTCATTGGAGAGCTGAAACCCTGGATACAAATACACAGAGATTCAGGATGTCTTCTTTTTATGGCATGCAAGGCTCCGGCGTTCAGGTCCAAATTCAGTTCTGCCACAAATAAAAGGGGATTTGAGCCTGGATAACTGCACCACCACAGGGCAGTCTCATTCAAGCTCCTGCTAACCATGTGAAGTGTCAAAGGAAAGGGGGGGATAAGTCTATTTCTCTATCTCCGGCACAGCTTCTTTCACACAGGCATTATTCACATTTATGGGACAAGTCAGGTTTTGTCTCAAGAACAACTGGGGTGATTTTCACTGGATTTATGGCTCGGATCCTAAATGTGAGGTGCCCTGACTTACTGCAGTTCATCAGACAAGATATATGATGTTGCCATCATCAAACCTGAATGAATAGCTGTTCATTTTCAAGTCTCCCAAACGCTTCTCCCTGCCAGTTTGAATATTCATTTTCTTAAAATCAGAGCAATAAAGTTAATTCACTGGGATTAATGTCTATTTGTCTATGCATGCAAACTTTTTTTTCTAATATTTCCCTCATCCGCACTCTCTCTATTAAATATAAAAGCATTCATTATTTTCTCTTTTCTTTTCTCGCTTAAGTTTTATTGCACCAAGGACAAAATTGCAAAGATCCATTTTCAGTGCTGCTGAAGTTGAAATGTAGAAAATGCCCCAGATACAGCAGCTCTTTTAATTTACATTTATTTATCCTCCAATTTATTTATTTATTTACCATATTTGTATACCGCTTTTCTGAGTCTGAAGGCGACTCAAGGCAGTTTACAGTCGGCAACAATTT
The DNA here is from genome assembly GCA_030556195.1 of Anolis apletophallus. Taxonomy (NCBI): domain Eukaryota; kingdom Metazoa; phylum Chordata; class Lepidosauria; order Squamata; family Anolidae; genus Anolis; species Anolis apletophallus. Next base: position 52,158,859 of record JARBWK010000004.1, on the reverse strand, counting down.
GATGCCCTGATACCATAAAATACAATTAAAAACATTTACCAAATAATATAAAAACCATACAGAGCAAATAAAAACATATATCAACAGCATCTCCTTATTAAAATCATTGTCCAGTCACATCATCCAGTCATTCCGTTGTTCTATATTTACCTGTGACAATGCATTTGCAAACGCTTGCTCAAAAAGCCAGGTTTTGACTTTTTTTTTAATGAAATGTTAAAAGGGAAGGGGCCAATCTGATATCCCTAGGGAGGGCGTTCCACAGCTGAAGGGCCACCACTGAGAAGGCCTTGTCTCTCGTCCCCGCCAAAGAGTTTGAGTACTGTGTGTGTACCTCCTGCCCCTTCACTTTCTTTTCAGAACAACTCTATGAGTTAGGTCAAGCAGAGAGAAAGTCACTGGCTGAGACATTGCCCAAGAAGTTACATTCAGAAAAAATCCCTTGATGGTAAGAACTGCTTGATGGTGGAATACTCTTTTACTTCAGATGGTGGTGGAGTCTCTTCTTGGAAGATTTAAATAAATGCTGGATGGCCATTTGCATGAGTGCTTTCATTGTGTATTTCTGCATGGTAGGGGGTTGGACTGGATGACCCTGGTGATCTCATCCAACTCAATCATATTTTTTTTACATAGCCTAGTGGGGACATGAAACATGTATGCAACTTCTGAGATTGTGAGGGAAGTGTAAAGTCATGCTCTTTACTCCCACTTGTTGAATCACAGATAGAATAGTCTTTGTCATACTGTCTCAGACCATTCACTTCCCCCAGCATAGTTCTATGGTGTCTAGAGGATCAATGATACCACACAAATAACAACAAAGCAATACGGCTAATTAAAAGCAAAACTTTAGGCTCAAGCAAATCTTTCCATTCACAAGTACTATATAAGTAGAAAGTTGGACCTCTAAACAGTCAGACATCCTGAGTGAATGCCATCACAAGTGCCTTTAGAGCTGGACAGCCTGGGTGTTGTTAATATCGAAGCCTCTTATGTGGTAAAAGATCAAAAGACAGATGGAAATGATGCTATAAAAATAGACTCCTCTGAAAGGGGAATGGCGTGTAGATGAGTAAGCATGGTGCACACAACAAAGGAAACATATTTTGGCTTGATCTGTACAGTCTGATTTGGCTGGAAGGGAAGCAAGTGGGCCACTCCAGCGTTAGTATCAGAGACTGAGCCATTTATTCCACCCAAGGAGGTCTTTGTGAAATGTTTAGTACATTGTTTTGCCTTTCTTTTGGACCCCGGAAGACAGAATGCTGATTTGAAGAATCTGCAAGTTGTATTCTTCCCAAAACTGTAAGGTCTTTTAGGCTCTGTTTGAAAGTTGCAAATCTGAGATCTCTCTCCCTCTTCCCATTTCATTGGTGGCTCATTAATTCTACCCAAATATTAGGAAGAATTTCCTGATGATTAAAAGTGTTTACAAATGGAATGGACTACTGGATGGTGATGTCTCAGGAATTCATTTTTCTATACTGTTCCAATTAATCCTCTGCTGTCCCATTTACTTAGCTGCTTTTAATATGTACCAATTTCTCTCTCCTTTCATTTCCCTCCTTTATCCTCAACTTACTTCAATTGTTGCAATCTGAACTCAAAGGGCAAATCAGCTTTCACTCAATCAACACAAGAGGAGGGAAGGGGCAGGTTTCCCCCCTTCCCAGTTGGGTTTTCTTTCAGGTAAGGTAAAGATAAAGGTCTTCCCCTGATAAAAAGTCCAGTTGTATCTGACTCTGGGAGTTGTTCATCTCCATTTCTAAGCTGAAGAGCTGGCATTTTCCATAGACACCTCCAAGGTCATGTGGCCAGCATGACTGCATGGAGCACCTTCCCACCAGAGCAGTACCTATTGATCTACTCACATTTGCATGTTTTTGAACTGCTAGGTTGGTAGAAGCTGGGTCTAACAGCAGAAGCTCACCCCACTCCCTGGATTCGAACCTGCAACCTTTCAGTCAGCAAGTTCAGCAGCTCAGTGGTGTAACCCACTGTGCCACTGCGAGCAGGCCTTCCTAAATTCAGTACATAAACTCCAAGATTCCTTTGAGTAAAACAGCATCTTTCTATGTTCTTCCCCATTACTAATTTTTCTTTCTTGTTGTCTGGCCACAACCTTTTGATCACAGTCTGATGTTGCTTGGCCACAGTGCATCCCAGTTTTCATCTGCAAAAAGTTGGCAAGTATAACCCCTGAAGTCTTCCAACTCTGATTTTACGAATCCAGAAGTGAAGATAAGTAAGAGATGCTACCCAGAACCATATCCATTTGGCTCTGCATTCAATGCAGCATGTGTGAAAATGCAATGTACGTAATTCAGCGAAGGGATCATGACAATTGGAAGCAACTTAGTGTTCAACAACTGATTGAAATATAGCCAGATTTTCTTTAGATGTACACCAGAGTACAAAGCAAGTATAATCAGGATAAATAGTCATTTGGACCAGAGTAATAGAATCAAAGCAATAGGCACTTATGATTAGCAGGGCCAATACAAGCATTTGCTCCCACTTTTCTGTGAAATCCTGAGAGTAGAAAAGGTAGATGAATTAATTTCCCCGGAAATGTAATTTTGTGAATTATTCCTACTGCAATGCAATTATTTTACAGGTGGCAAAGACAGGTATTAGACTATGAGTCAACTCTCCCTCTGTAATCCACCTTGGAGGCTAAGATTGTCGCAGGAGGCCCTGCTCTCAGTCCCACCCTCCTCACAGGCATGACTGGTGGGGATGAGAGACAGGGCCTTCTCAGTGGCAGCCCCTCATCTATGGAACTCTTTCCCTAGTGAAATTAGATCACCCCCTTCCCTCCTGACCTTCAGGAAAAACTAAAGCCATGGTTGTGGGAACAAGCTTTTGGTCAGTAAGCAGTGCAGTAAGAGACTACAAATAATGGAATTGATGCTGGACTTAGCATGGACACCCAAAGATGATTCAGATCGGTCCTGGAATATGATTTGAATTTTGTGACTTTAACTGAAGTTTTAATGTTATGTTTTTAATTGGGTTGATTTTAATGCAGTAATGTGTGTGTGTGTGTGTGCGGCATTGAATTTTGCCTTTGTGAGGCTGCCCTGAGTCCTCTTCGGGGTGAGAAGAGTGGGGTACAAGTGTGGTAAATAAATAAATAAATAAATAAACTCCATTACTGACATTTTTGGGTTCTCCACATAGATGTGGACTGTCCAGATGAGTGCCCACATTTCAGTATTTACCGTGACACTACAGATTAAGTTGTGCCAAATTAAATGGAATTGTTTCGCAAGAATATGCACCAAGACTAATTTTCATATTAACCAATATTTCTTTTTCATTCTTATCACTTGGGATTGATGAGGACAGCTTGGTGAAAATGCCAACTCAAAGTATAGCTGCTGTAAAATAATAATAATAATAATAATAATAACAATAACAATAATGAATCACAATACAAACTTGGAAGGGAGTGTAATGTCTTCCAGAACATTATATGCATATAACATTATGCAAATACAATCTTTCATAAAAGCAATCTTATAGCTATAGTTCTTGATATAAATACATTGAATTCAATGCACTATTGTAGTATTTTTAAAAACAGTTAACCATGAACAATGTCTACTTGAAAATGGCATACCCATTCAAATTATGTTTTGATTAGAGCATATGGGAAAGAATGAAAAAGAAAAGGAGGAAAAATCACATTGCCAGTAAATAAAGTTAAATATGCATGTGCATCCAAGTCACCTGCCAATTTATTGAGACCCCATTAATTTCATAGGGTTTTCCTAAGAAGGCAATACTTACTTGCCTTTGAAATATAGCCTGCGGCACCAGGTATTCATTGGTGGTTTCCAGTCCAAGTACTAGCCAGGACTGATCTTGCCTCTCTTTAAAGATCAGACAGGATCTGGGCCTTAGGGATATTTAGGGCCCTGATAAAGTTAAATATACCTCCCAAAAGGAATCCATATTTACATATGAAGTGGAATGGTTTGAGCTGCAAATGAATGTGTATACGATTTTAGAATTGTAATAAGAATCTCAATGAAAAGGTCAACTCAGTGTGCCAAATTCTGTGCTGGAGCATTAGAACTGGATTTGTTACCATTGTTGTTGTCATCATCACTCACTGCCATTATACAAATCCATAATACAACCAGACTTGGAGTCGTGCAAAAAATTAAGAGCAGTGGAAATCAAGAGGATGTTGTATTGCTGACTGGAATGCAGAAATGGTAACCACAATTTTTTAAGGATGACAGCAACTCCTCCCAGGGAACCTTTTCAAAATGTATGACTGTACCTTAGGAAAAACAATTAAAAAGAACAAGCACTGCCATCTCCTGTATATAATCCTTCTAAGTTTTCCCACCAGATCTTATTAGGAACTGGTGGAATAGGTGCACTGAGGCCCCATCAAAACTGCCATATAAAGTCCAGATTATCTGCTTTGAAATGGATTATATGCTCATATAATCCAGTTCAAAGCAGATAATTTGGATGATCTGCTTTGATAATCTGGATTGTATGGCAGTGTAGAAGGGACCTCAGTCTCATAAGAGTAAAATTAGTTTATAAATAAGATAATAATTGTATCATTTTTTAAAAGAAAAGTTATGTTATTGTACTTTTACATTTTTGGTTAACATATTAAACATATGCCTTTGATGGCAATGACAACTTTGGATTTCCGTTGACTTTTCTGTTTACGAATTCTTGCTTGCTGTGTATGATATAATAAATCTGTTTAAATGTTTAAATTTTATATTGTATATGGTTACGGCATCAAATGGCTGCTGGATTGTAAGCCGCCTTGAGTCACTTCGGGTTTGAGAAAGGTGGGATAAACAATATTGTAAATAAATAGTTCCAGAATTTGAGCAAAAGGGACTCTGCATAAACATATCCTCTTTTCCTTTGTAGAGCAAAACCCAAACAGGGAGTGCAAACACAGAAGAGCTGTTTTCAGTGATTTTGCTGGTTGGATTTTGCAGGGACAGACGGTAAAACAAGTCTTGCCAAATAAGATTTTTTTTTCCAGAAATGAAAGACTTTGGTCTATAGATTTCTAACATTTCAGTGATTTTAATATTTCAGGAGAGCATTTAGAAATACAGTTTAAGCAATCCAAGGGGATTGGCACAGTTACCAAACAATACAAATATTGCAAATAGTTCTGTTTTTCACAAAAAAAAGAGAGATCTGTTTTTCAAATAAAAAAATCACACATGCAAAATAGAAAAGATGATCAACAAAATAGTAAGGAAATTTAATGAAATAGAAAAAATATATACATCTGATTTCCAACTTTCCTCATGACAATTATACAGACAGTAGAGGAGTGTGAAATGCAAAAAATCAATTTCGCTTTGAGATACAAAATTTGTATGCCTCTGATTTCATTTCTTAAGTGTTTCTAAACAATCTTGAGGGTTCATTTTGTTTCAAATTCAAAATACCCCAAAAAAATTATTTAGTTTTGTTATTTTGCCCATTCAAGTTAATTGGAACATTTCCGAGGCTCATTTCTTCTGTCATTTGTATGGCTATCAGAATGAAACTTGCTACACTTATAGGATACATTAACAACTGTAAGCCCCCCAAGTTTCAGAACATCTCATCCACTAATTTTGGGGGGTTTAAAAGGGTTTTACAAACAACATTTTTATTTTAAAAAACTACAAGAGCTATCCCCTTAAATTTCTCTACAATGACAAAACATAACAAGGACATCATTCATCCAAAGTTTCAGAAATATTTGCACCTCTACTGGTTTTTAGGTAATTCTTTTCCATTTCAGAATCTTTGCCGAGTCATTCTCAGCATCAGAGAACTGAGTTAACGCACTCAGGAACCTATAGTTTTGACCATGCCATCAAAAGCCAGAGGAAAAAAACACCCTAAGCCTTGGCTTTTATAATTTCTCTAAAGGGCAGCAACACATTTTCCTCCCAGAAAAAGTAAATAAAGACCTTTGTAGAATTATAATTGAACCAAATATATATTTTAATATGGCAAAGGAAAGGAAAGGAAGAGGTTGGTACTTGGTAGTACTAGAACTGACACAAAAATATTTCTAATATGGCAAAGGAAAGGAACAGGTTGGTTTGTAGAATTATCAATTGACTCCAAAATATTTTTAATAAAGCACTGTAACTTTATACCTCCCCGAAAAAGGAAATAATGAAATAACTTTGTAGAATTTTAAAGTATTTTTTAATTAAAGAAATCCAAAGGGGAAAAATATAATTTGTTTCAAAATCAAAAATGAATCCTTAGTCAATCGAAAAACACCCAAAATTAATCTTTAGTTCATAGGAAAACACACAAAGACAACGATCCAAATTAGATCCTAAATTGTGGCTAGAAGCAACAGATTGCTGGCTGTGGCTAGGTTAAATAAAAGGACCCTAAAGGGATCCTAAGCTGTGGCTGCTGGATGGCTGCTACTGCTAGGCTAAAAAGCGATCTGTGGCTGCAAAAGCATTGGAGAACTGACCAAAAATGAGCTCCTGATAGCTCAGTCTCCCTCTCAGAATCGTGAGAGAGGCAACAATTTAGAAAAAAAACACCATCAGCCAGGGCTCTGCCTCCTCTCTTCCTGTCTCCATCAGCCATGATAGGCTGTGGAGAACATGTGACAGAGCCAGTTTGGCAGCACCTCCCAGAAGAGTTGACTTGCGCTTCAAAAACTCATTGAAACTTTTGAAAATAATCAAATTTCTTCCAAATTTTTTAGAAATGTGTGTTTTGATTCATCTAAGCTTGGCAGGGGGGCGGGGTACTGGGTTTGTAAGTCGCATCATAAGTACGAATTTTGCCAAAATACTTACGCCGTACAAATGTCTCTGAATGTTCGCACAGCTCTAAGAACTTTATCGCATTAGGAAATACTCCATTTCTGAGACTATTTGAGAATGATTTTGAACAAGTCCCATCACATGATATCTGCCCATCCCATCGGTATTCCATCGGAATCTGTCTGGAAAGTGTCGTAGAAACTGATTATTTGCAAGCTGAATTCCAATTGTGTTTTTTGAAATACTATGGATTTTTCCATTGCTGAAGGGCTGTGTTTGTGTTATAGGAAAATTTGTATATATCCCATCAGCAATGATACTTTTTAATGGATTGAGAGAAGTCAGCCTTTTGTGGTGTGATGAGTCAAGGTGCAGTATTTTCAAATCATAAGAATCGTAGTATTCAGATGTGATGGGGAGAGTATGCATCCTGTCTCAATACAGTCCTTAAAAATGGTATGCATACTGATATAAACAGATTATATATCAATGTGATAAGGTCCTAATAGACAGCCATATAATGTGGCTTCCTCTAGTTTAAACATTAGTGTAGTTCTTAATCCAGTCAAAACCTATAAACTGTATATTATTCATGTTACACTGCAAAAAAAGTCCCCCAGTAAAACATCTCTAGTCATATATAAAAGTCATCAAATGATTTTTCCTCTAATTGAAGTTATTAATTTATTCATTTCAGTTGAGTCTGACAGTACATGACAAAAAGATTCCAACTGATGTTTACATTTCCAAAATAAATGATAAAAAACGTGTATGCATGTTGACCAATTTTTCTGGTGTGAAGTACGAAAGATACAACATATTTTAGACATTCTCTTTCAAATCATAGCATAAGGTAAATGCTATTCTCTTTAACAGGAATCTCTCCCATTGATCCTATTATCATTATCATTTGTACTCCACTTTTCTCCCAGAACTGGGACTCAAATAATTTTTCAGTATCTCATTCTGTAAAATGTTAGAATTTTGGGACTGGGGAAAATTTTTCATTTGGTGGGGCAGAATTTTTGTGGGGTGGGATACCCTCTTTGTTCCCCATGAGCTGCACTTATGGCTGACTGCTTTATTGATCTAAAAACACAAACCAAACATCTAATCTTTATATTTAGTTATTTATTTATTTTTGACAATAAACCCATTGCTGTCAGAATGTGTGAATTATTCAGCATTTCTGTAAGTGCTAACATAATCAATGTCTCAGGATTAACTACAGATTCAGTGCAATTGAGGAGGTAGCAGAGTGCCAAGACTGTTGCAAATAAGTTTGTAGTAGCCTTGTGTTGATTTGATGAGGGTTGGAGGATGAAGATAGAAGAGAGGAGTTTGTGCATACTGTGTTAGTATTTGAACTATTTGTACTATTACTGCAACTTAAGAAAGAAAAGCCGGTTGGAACGAACAGCTGTATGTCTGCATGTTGTTTTTGTTCCTGAGGAGACCATTTCACTGCAAGAAGGTATTTGCCTCCTTAAGAGGAGTGAAGAGTCCTTTCCACTATACAACAGGAAATTTCATGCTGATTTGAACCCCTGACAAATTCAACGAAGTGAACAGCAACAGTAATTTGAAATATTTTTAAAACCTTCTCACAAGCTCTTCCTAAGCTCTCTACGAAGAGAAAATGTTAGAGAGCAAAAAGTCAAAGAAGAAGGGCCAAAACTTCTAGGTGGCTGTCAAGGAATAAATTCATCTCCATCCACTGTGCTATTTGAAAACAGAATTAAATATTTGCACACTGTAAGTAGAAGAGTATTTACAGTATACATCCTCAAAGAGGTGCTGCTGGGTCCTATCAGAACCTCCAGTTTGACATTTTGAAACATTGAAACCACATAAAATGCTTAAAAAATAAAGAAAAATCATATTTGTTACTTGAAGTCTTCTGTTGTTCATAAAACCTTTGGGAGGGGGTGCTGTGGCTCGACAACAATTCAGCAGTAATTTACATCTCTCCAAATGGTAGTAGCAAAGTTCATGGTCTTTCTCACACATAGTCTTTCTTTAAAAACAAAATTGTACAATGTGAAAATTGACCTGTAAATAAAACCCACCATTTAAATACTTATATTTCAGAATGTAGGCATGTAAATTATGTACTTCATCAGATAGAGGTTGGGAAAATGAGGGAAAGAGGGGGAAATTGTCCTCTTGTGTGTAGAATCGCCTTCTTTGCATAGGAGTCAGTCTTCAAAGAAGCCGAAGAATTTACTCAATCCTATCACACAGGAAACTTCCTCCTGCCTCAACCATTCTCTTAGAGGAGATCCAAGGCCCTGTTCTTAAGACAGTCACCACTTCTAGGATACTTGACTTTACTTCTCAATCCTGTTACTCTAGAAGAGGCTCAAGACACTATTCTTAAGAATGGCCATTCCCCCACATTAATGAAATGATCCAACATGGGTGAATCTGATCCCATCCCACATAATTTTAAGCACTTTCTCCCATTTCCAGGCCCATGAGAAGCTCAGAAGACCATTTTTCCTGGCTTCAATTCCCAATATTTCTATATACTTCTGACACAGTTCACTGACTGAGGATAGGCGAAAGTCTATCTGCATCATATGATGGGCCCTATGGTCCATGGACTAGGAACTGTTTCAGAAGTATGTGGAAATGGGGAGGGGCAGCACTTGCATGTGATAAAGTCCTATGTCAGCCTTCCAGTGGAGTTCAGTGTGATTATGTCTGTTTTGTTTTTTTCCCCATTAGATGGCTCTATGGTAATCCTGCAGTTTAGTCCATTGTTGTTGGTCAGTTTCCAGATGTTTTGCATTTAGAAAAGAAATGGAGAGCCCGTGGAATTGATTATTCAGGAACAGGCATTTTTTTCCTGCATGCACAAAATGTTCCATTGCAAAACAGTTGTTTAGGCCAAGAGTCAAGTAATGCAAAAGTCCTGTTATGTTAGCTGGTGTCAAAAGTGGCTGATGACGATGTGAAAAAGAAAGTGAATAGTCTTCTAGTACTCCCAAGTCTGATCAAGAATGGTCATTTCTCCTTCTTCTGCCAAATATAATCCCTGCAGACCCTGACCACTACTTTACAAAGAGGGTTTGTCAGTGTTGCCAAGGTGAAGTACATCAGCCTAGAACACAGGGACCCTTTCCCTGACAAGTCTTGTGAAGATGTCAATGTTATATGATGTCAGAACACACCCAATATTTTCTTCCATACTTCTTGGTTTTATTTGAAATGTTCTTTAAATAAATGTGAGTTCATGCTGTCTCTGTGATTCTGCATATGTTTCAAATGTCAAATTATTTCACTCCCACTGTTTCTAGGCATTCATGTGCCACTGAATGGGATGCCCTACCATTTTAGATCCTGGAGCTGCCCAGAGCTCAAGGTGAATGCTGCCATTGGGGGATTGGACACAGAGAGAAATATCATTATATTTGCTCTTTGATTTTGAATGGGAATGATGGAAAATAATTGGATAAAGGCAATCTCCAAACACAGTGTGGGTTGCTATTCCCACAGTCACCACAACCTCATTAGGTATAACTGACCTTGGTAGTGCCTAGCATATATTTGTGTTTTCCATAGCATACCAACTCCTCTGAAGAAAGTTAAAGCAAATGATGCCAACATATTAAATTATGGCCAAGTGGGACTCTTTCTGGAGTGATCTAATACAAATATAGGTTACTATAAGACATCATCTGCTTTGAAGGATCCAAATAATCTTCCATTTAGCATCTGGTGTATTGTAGGACATGCTTAAAAGAATAGGATTTCAGATACAACTTCATTGTGCACCCATGGTTGCTAGGTCAAGATTATCCCAGCCCCAGAAATTTTGAGGCCAACTTCACACTCAGAAATGATCCCCTTGTGATGTCAAAGGAATCCAGTCTGAAAATATTACCAGAGTAATACTGAACCATAGTTGCACAGAATATGTCATTCAAAATTAAGTGTAACACATACTTTTCAAGACAGTGTTGTCACATTGACATTCCTCACCCTCACCCAGAGGACCAGAGAAAAGAGCCCATACCCTGAGATCTGGGAATAATTCCTGCAGACATTCTTATCACCATCTAAAGCCAATGATAGCCTTGCCCTTCCCTCTACATGAAGGAGTAAGTATATTGTGCTTTGAAGTTTTCGCAAATTATATGATACTTTTTGATAAGGGTAAAACCCTATGCCTCTTTTTGTGCAATTCTATTCTGTAATTCTATTCTTACTTATTAGGGACTGACATTCGATAGCTAATGTCAACATCCATAATCTGTACTATATTGTTAGAATAAGCAATCTTTTCATGCCTTTTTCACTAATTGCTAGTTTGCAGATTTTCTATTTCTTTGAAATATCCGCTCTCCTTCCTCATCTCCTCTAACCTGAAGCAATTTTTGCTATTCTCCATTTCATTAAATTACACATTTAATTATGGAGAAGTAAAGTTATTTTATATGTCCCACTCCAAAAGATTGGTTTTTTATCTCCTTGTAGATGTGTGGAGATGGTTATTGTTCAGCTTCTGCCTTGTCAATTTGATTACAATTTGACCAACAACTATTTCTCTTGTTTGACAGCATGAATTTTATGTGAGCTTGAGGTAAAACTTATTTTAAAAATACAGACTGAAGATGGAAATTAGATGGGCCTCTAGATCTTTTAAAGGTGATTTCCCCAATATCCGGCACCATTGGGAGAAGGGCTGCAAGGACGGCTGGGAGTTCCAGTCCAAAAACATCTGGAGACCCACACAGTTCCCACCCCAATTTAATATAACACATAATTTCTGAAGTCTATACTTATTAGTCTGGAATTTGACAGTCTTCATCTACTCAGAAGGAACTATGATGTCTGCAAATTTAATCCAAGTTTGCCCCTCCAGGCTTTTTCCCCCTCCCATCTAGAGGCATTTGCTGGTTCCCCAAGTATAGTCAATATCTGAAGCTTTGGAAAATGAGGTAAGGTTGCAATTTGGATCCCTGCCAAAGCAGCACGTCATGCCATGAATCTGAGCCAGAGCAGGCCTCTCTCCATGTTGACAAGGTTGGGCTCTATGATGAATTCCCTGCCCCTGCCCCACTCCCATATACAGTCTTATTGATTATTTTGCTTTGTCCACATTTTGCTTTTATTTATATTCAGTCAATATTGTTTCCAATCTGTGCCATAGACATTAAAAAAGTAATTCATTATTTTGTGGATCTTTAGATGAAAAAGATACAAATTCATAAATAAAACATCTAGTAACTAAAGAACAAAAAAAGGTTTGACCTGTGAAGGTATTGTCCATAGCTTTACTATTATGGTGCATGAAATCTATTAATAATATATTCTGACTCAATAAAAGGAGCTAAGAAATATGCCTGTTCTTTCTTCGTCTGCTATGTATCTTTGAGTTGACTCTGGCTTACGACAGCCCATTTTAGCTTCTAAGGAGAAATCAGGTTTGATTTGCCTCATGTTATCTGCTTTCAAGCTTTTTCTAAATTAGGGTGACCCTAAGGTAAACTTATCATGCTGTTTTCTTAGCAAGGTTTGTTCACAGTGTGTTTGCCAGTGTTCCTCTAAGGCTGACGGTGCATCTACATTGCAGAATTAGTGTAGTTTGACATTTCTTTAATTGCCCTGGCTCAGTGCTATCAAATCTTGGTAGCTGAAGTTTTACAAGTTCTTTAGCCTTCTCTGCCAAAGAATACTAGTGTTTCACCACACCACAACTACCATGATCCAATAGCATTGAGCATGACAGTTAATGTGGTGTCAAATTGCATTAAATCTATAATGTAGATGCACTTTAAGAGTGTGTAGCTTGCCCAAGGTCACCCAAAGGGGTTCAAATCCTGGTTTCTTAGAGTCTTAGGCTGGAGCCACACTATCAAATAAAGATGTACAAACTGTATTATATGGTCAGTGTACATCCATATAATACAGTTTGAACTGCATCATATGGGTCTATACAAGTAGTTCCCAAACTAAACATTAGGAAGAGTTTCTTGACAATAATTGCTGGTCAACAGTGGAATACTCTGCCCAGAAAGTGGTGGCGTCTACTTCTCTGGAGGTTTTTAATAGAGGCTGGGAGGCCAATTGCTGAGAGTGTTTTGTTTGTGTGTTGTTTAGATAAAATCTCTTTTCCTGCAATCTGAATCCATTGCTTTATGTCCTAGTTTCTAGAGCAGGAAAAAAACAAGCTTGCCTCCTCCTCAGGGTGACCTCCTTTAAAATATATAACCATGGTTATTGTGTTCTTCTCAACCTTCACTTTTCATATATATATATATATATATATATATATATATATATATATATATAATCGAATTTGCAAACTTGAAGATTTTTGGTAGTTGAAGACCAAAAATCTTCAAGTTCGCAAATTCGATTTAAAAAAATATATACATTTATTCTTCTCCAGCTCTAGGTGTAGGACAGATGAACAAAGATCTTGGGACCTTGATGCTCAGTAAAGGTACAGGACCAGGAGCTTGGTTATCCATTGCTCCATGCCAATGAATCCTCACTCTCCTCGTTCATTTTTTCCGCTTCATTCAGTGCAAGACATTTTTAAATGAAGTCTTAATCCCCGATTGCCAGATAAAAATCACATTGGCTGTCACCCCAGTGGTTTCAATCTATCCCTTCAGAAGAACTACAACATCCATAGTCAAGTGAATGAAGTGTGTAACCTTTGTTTCCTCAGAGCTAATTTCTCTGATTCATTGCATCTGTACAGAGGCATGACTAACTATAGACACCCTTCTGAATACAAAGGTTCCTTCACACCTTTTTTTTTCTTGAGAGTTTGTTGTAGTGTGTGTGATTCATCTGCTTCCCAATTCAGACTTCTTAGTTCACTAGACTATAATGATTTACTGCAAACGGTACTGTCTGTCAAGTGGCACTGGTATTATTCCAGATTACAGCAAAATAGCATTCCAAGGCTCCAAACCTTTAGATGTGGTGCATTGGTGGCCCTCCAGAAGTTGTCACATTACAATTTCTATCAGTCAAGGTGGCTATTACTATACAGGAATCCATAATAAAGGTACAATTTCTCCCAAACTAAAAGGCACTGTGAAGTTTAACCACACCCTGTCTTCATATAATATGCTTGCTTGTAGTAACCACAGGTTTAACTTTACCTTTGCTTTTAGTTTGGGAGACATTGTAAAGCTATGTCTACTGTAGTTGCAATCCCAGGATGCATCCGCGTGGATCACTTTGTTTCCAGTCTCACATGTCTTGCTCACCCCTGCATCTTTGTGCAAAGCTTGTGTCAGAGATGCCACTATGGGAAAGCCTTTCCTTCAGCCTATCAGAAACATAAAATCACGCAAAGCTTGGCACTGCTTCTGCTGGATCCCTCCCTGTGATGAGCCAGATTTAGAAACCATGACATGCCATCACCCAAATCCTGTTTGTTGCCTCTTTTGTTCTCTTAATGCTGCACCGTCATTAGCCTTAGCAACTGAATAACATCCTTATTCCATGACTGACCAGCGTGTCTTGGTTCCTCATTGGTTGCCCTGGGCTATATAAAACGGCACAGAGAAAGTAAGAGCCACATGACAGCTGCGGTGCTTGTTTGTTGCTCAGATGCCAGACTGGTTTATGCTCTCACCTTGCCCCGTCCTTGCTCCTGCTTTTGAACTTGCCTTTTGTGAGCATTCCCACAACTGTCTGGCTCCGGCTTTTCTTTTGTTTGGGAGCTGCTGAATTCTTGGTCCTATCCAGGTACAGTGGCTTGTCTGTGACCCCCGGTTTGCCCTTTATGGACACTCATTGATTTGTTGCTTTGACTATTCTTGCCCTTCAAAGCTGGCAGCTGACATGAAAAGGCATAGGCAACAGTTTTAGTTCCATGTCAGCATGGGTGTATACATGTACACACATGAACACAGTATGTCCCAGATGTTAATCTCAGTAAACAATGTTGGGAGCTTTTAAACTTCTCTTCCTTGCCTACTAAATATGAGGTATTACATTCAGACAGGAAAAACAAAATACACAAATACAGGACTGTGCCACATGTGAAAGAATTCTAGAGGTCTTAGTAGATCACAGTTAAGCATGAGTTAACAGTGTAATATAAATACAATTATAGGCTGTATCAACAGAAATATAGCATCCAGACTCAGGGAAATAAGTGCCACTTTATTCAGCTTTGGTTAGACCTTACCCACATTACACTGCCCAGTTCTTGAGAAACTTGATTCAGGAAGGATGCCGACAGCTTAGATATATCCATAGTAAAGAGACCAGGATAGTAAAAGTTCTGGAAACCAATCTCTGTGAAGAATGGCTTATGCAGCTGGGCAGATTTATCTTGGAAAAGCTAACATTGAGACATGATATGACAGCTATCTTTAAGCATGTGGAAGGGTGTTATGTAGGAGATAGAGAAATCTCTTTTTCTGTTTCTCCAGAGGCTAAGACATGAATCAAGGGACACCACTTACAAGCAAAAAATATTCTATTTTACCATCAGAAAGATCTTCCTGAGAGTAAGAACTGTTTAGATGCACAATGGACTGTCTTATAGGGTGGCTGCCTACCCTTTAAAAAAGGTGTTTAAATACAGGTTTGATGGCCACCTTTCAGGAATAATTTAGTTGTATATTTCTGTATGACGTTGGACTACATGGCCATTGCATTCCAAGTCTATGATTCTATGCTAATTAATTGTTGTGTTGTGTGCCATTAAGTCATTTCTGACTTATGACAACCCTAAGGCGGACTTAACCTGGTGGTTTCTGGATAGCATTTGTTCAGTGGTAGTTTGCAGTCTCTCTGAAGCTGAGAGACTGCAGCATGCCAATGGTTTTCATGACAGACCAAAGATTCAAACCTTGGTTTCCCAGGGTCCTGATTCAAAACTCCACACCAGATGGGAAGAAAAAATATTTCCTACCTCCATCCAATCTCTGCAGGTACTAGTGGTCTCAGAGGTCAGAGCATAGCATTTTCATACCAATGAGCCACTCTTCTGGGAAAGGGGATGGGGGCCTCCCAGTTCCAATGACTACTTAGCAAAGTCATAGACCACAGGTTGCAATGAAAGGGGTGTGCCATATATCGTAATTGCTATATATCTTCTTTGCTTCTGTTCGATAGACCACAGGTTGGGCAGCCCAGCATAATGTTGGAACACCAACCCATTGGTTGTACTGCATGTGGCCTCAGGACTTTGCTGTTCCCTGTATAGTCCGCTAAATTTGAAGGATCCTCATCCTTTTCCAGCAACACATGCAACAGGACTATCTAGATAGCCCAAGGCCTTTTCCCACTAGAGACAAAAAAACAAGATAATACCTTCTTATCTAGCTAAGGAGAGAATCATATTGTACGCCAGAGGCACTCGACTAATTTAGTATAATGTGCATTTCTTTCTTTTCCAGTGAAGGAAACAGATGGAGAATTTAGGAGTATCACCCAAGAAGCATCCACTGCTGTCCCCAGCATCTACCATGAGGGTGTTGCCTTAGCCTTGACTCCTCAGAGGAGTGGAATATCTCTTGTTGAATATTGGCTTCAAATAATCTTGGCCATAGGCAGAGGAAAATATCAAAGAGAGTCAGATTTTCCAGACATTTGTATTCTTTTACTTCCCCTTTCCCCCCTCTTCTTTTTTACCAGTTGTTATGAGACTTCAAGTCATTTCTGACATATGGAGACCCTATAGCTGCCTCTACATTGTAGAATGAATGCAGTTTGACACCATTTTGCTTTTCTCTGTGACAGGGGCGTGACTTGCCCCAGGTCACCCAGAAGGTTTCCATGGTTGAACAGGAATTAGAATTCTGGTCTCCACAAGTGTAGTCCAATGCTCAAAGCACTACACCACACTGGCCTTTCTTTTAAAATCTAACATGCTTTATATTTCTTTTCTAGGAATTGCTCAATAACAGATAAAATTCATATCCTCTTTCCTAATATTTAGAGGAGACAGTCTACACTGAAATACAAAATAAATGTCTTCATAACCTGGTGAGTTTAATGGTTGTGCATTGCAAAAAAACCACCCTAAAACAATACAGTAATTGAGAGTCATTGCTCTGGCTTGGCTCTGCATAGCTTATTTTTACCCCTCCAGTGATTTTTACAGTGTTTTTCAAAGAAACCAAACTTTATTTTAATAATACAAAGCATCCTTCAAACTTCAAACATTAATCAGATAGTGGATTTATGGAAAGAATGGAATAAAGTCCCACTAAGTTATAAATCTGCTCATCTTTGAACTTCAGTGGAAAAATACACCCCTTCCATTTTAAAGCAGAGCCAAATTACTGCTTGGAAAAAAGGGAGTATTTCCTTTTTGATCCATTTTTGTCTTTCTGTGGATCTAGTTCAGCTTCATCAGTAAAAGCCAATACTCTTCAGCACCACCCAAGAGGCAGTGAGCCATAGCGTTTGGTCCATGTCTCATTAGCATTAAATGCAGCAAAAGGGTCCATGGGAAAATGGTCATCCACTCATGAATTTGGCACTGCCAAGCAGCAAACTCCTTTACTTCTATGTTTCAGAACAAATGGGCTAATTCTCCATTGCCATTCTGTTCAACTGCCTGGAGAATATACAGCCACATGACTCCTTCTGTCTTACAATGGAGAGTTGGGGGCATAGATAGAATAGAAATGAAGTAAATAGATAGAATGGCTCATTTGTTTGACAGTAATTCCAAATATTTTTCAGGTAAAATATGGAGTACCAAGAGTCCATACATGAATTAGATTATTTCTTTCTTTTTCTTTGTTTCCATCCTCAAGGATTTGTGGTGCTCAGCCCTTTGCAATGAAACTTCTTTTAAAAAATGTTCTGATATTCTTCCAGAAATAACTTATCTATCCAGATCATCTTGCTTCCATATGCAATTTTAGCCAGGAGATTTTCACAGAATAAAACTAATTACTATTATGTAGTAATTATTCAAGTCTAGGAATAAAGAATCTGACCTGGAAGTGAAAGCTCAGAAGTGGGAGCATGGATGGATTGAGTTGAAGTTTCTCTTCATTCTCAGACAATAGACTGTGTAATTATAGGTAATCCCAAATAGAATTCTCTAAAAATCCTACAGAAATGCAATTGGATTTTCTGGTGACCTTTTCCCTACAACAATCAATTCTAAATAGAATATATTTTTGATATCCTGCTTAGCCACTTACAAGTGGATGATTAGCTCAGAAGATGCAGCTGTAGTTTAAGAACAAACAAATTGAGGTTGCCATGTTTTCAGACACTAACTAGAGTTTCACAAAGTTGCTATGCCTCAACAAGTGAAGAGACAAATCAGAAAAGGAGAACTGAAGTGGAAAATAATTGCTTTTTAGATATGAGGTGACTTGAAAACCTAGACACACACCTATATCCATTGGTGTGTTGGTTCAGCAGACAAAAGTCAAGAGCAAGGGAAGCACGTAGAGAGAAGAACACTTCGGATTTTATTCCACAAACCTGATAGTCATTGAAATTAGAGACATACAGGGTTGAACACCATCAACACCACACCACACAATTGTGCTAATTGGGCATTTCATGATCCTATAATCATACTTCCACATACCCCTGTAACCCCACCGTCCTGCACTTCTACTGTTATTTGAGAGGAAATTAGACGTGTGTGTGTGTGTGTGTGTGCGTGCAGAAAATAGTAATAGTGATGGGAGTTACTTTTACCTCCAGCATGTAGGCACAGAAGCAGATTGCACCAAGATATATAAAGGAAATCCTGTAGGATTGTGAGCTGCTGATAGATTTGTCTTGTCAATGGCAAATAACAAAGGAATCATGGGAAGGGGGCAGACCAGTGGCCAATTGCACATGGCACACTGCATCAGAATCATCACCAAAGGTGATGGTCTAGCTTCAATGCCTGTTTGCCTACTTACATGCAACAAAGTCCCAATGCGTGCAGTTGTACTCGTTGTGTCATTTGTGTCCAGGAAGGAGGTGGAAGGCTAGTAATATGATTTATGAGCCTTCTTGTTGTTCAAGATGAAAGAAGAAAATTTCACAAAGGCTGGTGAGGAATTTTTCATACGCCCCATCTCATTTAGAGCCCCACGTATCAAGTGAGCTGGAAGTAAGGCTATACGGAATGTAAGTCTTATGATCTCATTGTATGGACGGCCACAATCACCACATAACATGGCGAATCTGGCAGTGCCCATTGGGGGTGTGTGAGTACCTCGTCACACCATGCTCCGCATTGCCTGACTTACCCATTGCTTCTCCACCTCCCTTTATCCAATACAACATAGGAAGCCTCCCATGTTGCTGCTGTGGTGGCATGCACTGGTTCGTCTCTACTTTTGAGACAGAGCCCTGCCGAAAGTAGCTGTACATTGTGGGATGGGAAGCCAACAGGCTCCATTACAAAAGTACAGACGAACTGGTGCAATCTGTCAAAAAGTACCCCATCTGATGAGGTCATAAGTGGGAATGGTGCCAGTACTGTCCCCCTCCCACAAGTCTCTAGGTTGCCATTTTAACAGGTTACCTGGCTTGTATCTACATTCCAGGTTCATTTACTTGGATTGCTGTCGTGGCTGTTTCCGCAACCCAAAGGCATACTCCCAACCTTTGTCTACTCCACTTCCATGACATTACAAGGACCCAGCCCAATGACATCGCAAGGTGCTGCTCCACAACATCCTAAGATTCTGCTCCTGGGATCTCAGTTTTTGGCCCAGGAACCAGGCCACAGAAAACGGATGAATTGGCATCACTACAGACAATATCATGTATCATGGGTGTAACACAAACTTGTCTAAGCGTCAACATTTGAGGGAGAATGATTTATTACTTGTTAATAAAGCTATATTTCCAAAGCTGGACGCATTTGGTTTCCACTTAAGATTTGAAATGTAGCCGGCATTTACATAGCAAGTTGTCAAATTCTACTTATCATATCCGATTAATTTCGGAAGAACTATTTGAAAAGATGAGGTGAACAGCTACTAGTCTTAATACAGAGTTGACATCTTTTTATCTCCTTTTTGTACACTCTACAGGGTGTGCCCTCCCAATAGAAAGAATGAGGTCGCCATTTCAGGCAGCAAATACTGATTGGGGAGGTAGTAATGATAGCCCGCCTTTTTTATTGGAGGAGAAGAGCAGTGTGTTCAAATCAGCTTTCCCCAATACATAAACCTGGGGTGGGGGGGAAATGCCACAATTGGATTATGTATGACCTCTCAGG
This sequence comes from Anolis apletophallus, assembly GCA_030556195.1. NCBI lineage: Eukaryota > Metazoa > Chordata > Lepidosauria > Squamata > Anolidae > Anolis > Anolis apletophallus. The sequence goes on along the minus strand of JARBWK010000004.1, from coordinate 52,138,882 downwards.
TCAATTTGGGGGGAAGAGACCACCACCCCCTTTCCCCAGGAAAAATACTAGCTGAAGAAATTATTCTAAAATGCCCTTAAGTCACCTTGTTCCTTTTCTGTTTAGATAACAGCTTTCTTCTGAGCATATATCAGTCCAGATGGTGAAAACCGACCATGAAGTTATGTTGAAGGATCTTGAGATTCATCAAGAAGTTTTTTTTCCAAATAAGAAAAAAAATAGATTTTTGTAATTCATGGTTTTGTTAGGTTTTGTAGGGGTCCTGTGCCCCCAACCCCCACAGAAGTGGAGAGTCTACTGTAGTCTGAATGTATTTATAAAGTAGTAAGCATGCCCCTTGCCAAAAACAAAGTGCCAAATAGAATTTATATGGAGCAGACATAAAATAGCTGACTGGATTCAGCCAAGATTTCCCATGGTTATTTTCCACTAAAATTGGAAGCATATGCTTCTCTGGAAAGAGATAAGTGAGTAAATGAAACAGCCATATATATATTTTAAAAAACAAGGTGAAGTGATACTGAACAAATGGTTAGGAGCTTGCTGAAAATACAAATAGAAAACAATGGTTTGAGTATTATAAATCTCTCAGTGAGAACAAAGTTCATCTGGAAATTCAATATAATTCTCCAGATTAGCATCAAAGTGCCAATCTAGGTAAGAGGAATCATGTAAACAATTGCTGGCTTGAAAATACTTTGTGAGTTCCATATTATTGCTAGCAGAGGCCTCTTTATTGCATGCAAACAATAAAAAATAATGCAAACGAGCAAACAAAATATTTTTGATACAAATTCAGATTGTTTCAAAAATAACTCAAGGCCACATAAATAAATAACAGAAAGCTTTGAGAGTAAACAGAATATTTCGGCATGTGGGGCTCAAAATACATGGTAAATACTTTGCATTTTCTCCTACTTCACAAGTATTGTTTCTAAAATAATTGTAAGGCTTCTGAAGAAGTCTAAGAATTATAGATAATCACATTAATAATACATAATAATACACTTTATTTATATTCCGCTCTTCTCACCTCGAAGGGGACTCAGAGCGGATTACATCACACATACGGCAATCCCTGCCAGAAGACGTACAGTTACAATACAACACATACAATTTTTGAAGGATGTCTTCTGGCTGTCACAGGGGGTGCTGTTGTTTCATCCTCATGATGGAGGGCCTCTGTTCCACTGTTCCGCATTCCACCTTCCGACAGCCGATCTTTATTTATTCAGGTGTTGTAAAGTCCTTACTGAAAAGAATCCTCCCCTGCTTTTGGCAGGTTCCCAGCTGTTTTCGAACTGCTGGGTGAACAGTGGACAGGGCTCACAGCTGGGTGTCCAAGCCAGCTCGGGAATCGAACTAGCAACCTCCAGATTGCAAGCACAGCTGTTCTTACCACTGTGCTATCTCTCCGGCCCAAGGAATAAATGACACAATATGTGAAAGATTTCTCATCATCAGAGGCATAGATCGAATTATTAGGACGCATGGCTTGAAAGCAATACCTATGAAAAAGATCTTGAAGTCTGTGTGGACAGCAAGTTAAACATGAGCCAACAATGTGCTGTGGCGGCAAAAAAAGCCAATGGGATTTTGGCCTGTCTAGTGTCTAGATCCAGGGAAGTCATGCTACCCCTCTATTCTGCCTTGGTCAGACCACACCTGGAATCACACTGTGTCCAATTCTGGGCACCACAATTGAAGGGAGATGGTGACAAGCTGGGATGTGTCCAGAGAAGGGCAACTAAAATGATCAAAGGTCTGAAGAACAAGCCCTATGAGGAGAGGCTTAAAAAGCTGGGCATGTTCGGCCTGAAGAAGAGAAGTCTTAGAGGATGTTTTGATATTTTATCATCCTTGTGAGAGGCTTCGCTCATGTCCCCGCATGAGGAGCTGGAGCTGATAGAGCTCATTCTCACCCTCCTCGGATTTGAACCTGTGACCTATCGGTCTTCAGTCCTGCCGGCACAGGGGTTTAACCCACTGGGCCACCGGGGGCTCCTTTTTGTTCCCCTGGTAAGACTCGTCGATGCTTTCCCTTGATATACTAATTTTGTTTCAGACCATTGTAAAGTGCTCCCTTCATTATTTTGACATTAATTTTACAGTAGTTGTATCATTAGCTGCTTTCACTAGTTTTATTTTCATCATCACTGTTTTATTCTTTCCTGTATTCTGTGATTTTGTAAAAACATGCAAGAAGGTACACAAAATTCATAACAACTGGTCTGCCAATCTTGTGCAGACATACCCCACCATAAAAACAGTTCCGGGATCCCTGGTTATGCGGCACTTCAGTAAACTATGCTCCAGATGACCTGAGCAAATTGCAAACTACCCTCCAATATTTCCCAGATAAAAGCCAGAATCTGCATAGCCAAGCAACATCAGACTGTGGTCAAGGTGGCAACATGCATTCATGAAGAACACACTAGCTAGAAGAAGCTATCGCAATTTAGTTTTTCCTGAGTCTGCAGGGAAGGGCAACATTCTGTGCATCCTCTCTCCACTGCTGAGTTAACTGAGTGTAAACTACTTCTGTATTTTGAATGTAGTGTTCAACAATTGGAATCATTTCAGTCATTTGGAAACAGGATTTCAAGAATCAATCTCTTTCAGTTCCCAAAATTGTTTCCTCTGGGAAGTCACATTATGTCTTGTGTGTCCTGTAATTTAAGATGCTTTTGAACTCTTTCCTCTGGCAGGTATGATTGTGTGGAAGAGAGAAATATAGCTTTCCATACTGAAGCAGTGGGCTTTCACATTGATTTATGGCCATGTAGGAAGGTAGATTTACAACTGTTTTTCTGCCTTCTGGTGATTTTCGTGTCACTTCTGAACAGAAGAGGATTGATATTCTTTTATTTCCCCCTCCACACGTACATTATTTGCATGTCTCCCTGTAAAATTGTATTTTTTCGGAATGCTTTTTAAAAAAGACAGTCTTGACCTTTCTGCCCTGTACAGTAGTATTTCTTTGATCACCGGCAGCAGGTGTTGGGAGGATTGAAGTTTAGCAGCAAGAAAGCACAAGTGCAAGCAATGTGGATGAGGATTTTAACTTGTATTTTACTTGCATATCTTATTGTATGTCTTTTAATAGTGTTTTATCTCTTGTTTTAATTATGTTTTATCCAGCCACAAGCTGCAGGGAGAGGCAAGTAATAAATTCTATTATTATTATTATTATTATTTGATACACAACATGATTAGTATACAGCAAACAAGATCACTATGCTGGCTTTTGTATTCAACCATACATTGGACACTTCCCAAGTGTCTAGGGTGGCCTTTTACAGCTGATAGATGGTAATTTTGTCAGAGCCCATTGTTTTTAAGTGCCGGCCAAGGTCTGTAGGCACTATATCCCAGGTGCTGGTCACCACTGGTGTTATCAAGCCTGAAAAGAACCCCCTTCTCTTTTATTAATAAGATAATGCAACCGTGACCTGCAGCAGGGAGTTCCACAGGTCTTCCCAGGCACCAATGGAGCCACTGCCGGCCACCCCCAAACTAAATGGACCCAGCAGCAGCCAGCAATGCCACAGAGAACTCTACAACCAGTTCCTAAACTTCATTAATAAATTAGATAAAAGAAACCCAGGTTTTCTATATGCTCTCTATGTCTTTGTCTCTTTTCCCACCACTTCCGGGTTCCTTGCACTAGCTGATGAGACTAGGAAAGCGAGCGCAGACCCACTGCAGGATCTTTGCATCCTTCCCCATCACCATTACAAGCATATAAAACACTAATTAAACAAATAAAATCAGATCCTGCCCCCACCGGGCTCCAGGGGCTAGATCCCTTTAAACCACAGGTATGGGGACCATCATTGCTCCCTCCATGTCTGTAATCTTATGTGCCTGGCATCCCATGGACTCCTCAACACCACTCACCTAACCTACAACCCCCTAGGAGCTCCTGGTTCCCCAGTAGCCCCACAATCACCCCTCTAACCTTTCTTTTCCCCAACTAACTACCTAATTCATAATCCCTTACCTACAGACATTGATCCCACCAGTATTGTTTTGTACCTAGGTTGGACCCGGGGACCCAAAAAGCCGATCCCCTGTGTATGTTTCCCCAAGCCCAAAGGCCCACTCTTGCCTATAGGACCTTCATGTGCATGTCTCCCTTCTCTTGTTTTCCTACACTATTTGCTTATTTTTCTTCCCCATAAGAGGACCAAGGGAGGGAGGAGCTCCTTGGAGAGCTAGGCTGGCAATGTCTCCAATAATTTCATAAAGTGATACAAAAGGATGAACAAGATTATATATATACATGTGTATATGTATATGTATGTGTGTGTATGTGTGTGTGTATATATATATACACACACACACATACAGACACACACATGTATATACAGTATATAATCTTGTTCATCCTTTTGTATCACTTTATGAAATTATTGGAGACATTGCCAGCCTAGCCTTGTGGTGACCTTCGCCCACACTTTTCCTGTCCTGGGAAGATCAGTCAACATCTTGCCAGGCTTCATTTGCATTTGATTGGATTCGATCAGCTACCTCAATGTAACCCATAAGACCCAGGTGACACAGAGGCCAACAGGAGCCAAGGGGGCCAACTGGCCTTTGTGTTGCTGCATGGACAATACATTTGCAGTTGGGGAAACCATGCCACTGTCAGATGATATTTGTGGCACAAGTTCCAATGGATCATCTGAGCAACTTATTATTATTATCATTATTATTTCCTTGCAGCACACAAATCACAACCAGATTACATAAGCCCATATTTTGAACTATCTAGAAACTACTTGAGAGCTTCTTCCAAAACATATTCAATTGTTTTTTTTCCTTTCTCTCAGCAGCCTCTATTTTACTTATGATATCCATTTGCTGTTTATTTAATTTTGAAGGAGCAAGTAAACTATATTTGTCACCTTAACCCCCTTTCTCTGACTTATTTTTCACACATGTTCAGTAAGGAATTCTGGAGGCAGCCAGTATTTACTTTGCCTGTTGCAGGACTGGCTGGAGTAAAAACTCCCCAGCTCATGCTTTATTGCATATTTTACTGGAGATACATTGCTGCAAGCTTATATTGTGAGTCTATATTTCTTTTATTTTTAATAGTCTTTATTGGTTTTCAATTTAAAAGGTACAGAAAAGTACATAAAACTGGTAAGGGTATTCCCGACCGTCATTTGGTCGGTACAACATCCTATAACCAAGTGTTTTAAGTAAAAAGAAAGGGAATAGAAAATAGGGGATAGGTCGGGAAGGGAAAGGGATGAACAGAGATAGAGGTGGGGAAGGGTATAGAAAGATGTGCAAAGTGTAAAAAGAAACAGGTAGGGCATAGCATAGTTGAATATATTCCTAACAAATGTAGTCTAAATTTTCAATTCTTTCTTGGAACCTCCAAGAGTCCTATAGCAAAAGAAAGTAAAGATTTACTTAAACTTTAACCTTTGAACCATAAATCAGTCAAATATTATATATTCTTTTGGCTAGCTTATACATATTAAATAGACTTCTAATCTTTTAAATCTAACTCAATGTTACATTCCTTTTTACAATATTGAATAAACAATTCATAATTACACTTATGTTTATTTTCTTTCTTTAAATTTTCTCTGAGGTTGTTCGTTAATCTTTCCATTTGCATGGTATCAATGATTTTTGATATCCATTCTTCTTTTTGGGGGTATTTATCAGATTTCCAGTATTTTGCAAAAATCATTTTCGCTGCTGTTGTGGCCAAAATTAACATATTTTTTTCGGTTTTATCTACGGCGAGATCCACTATTCCTAATAAGAAAGAATCTGATCTTTTCTCTACGGTTTTTCCTATGATTTTTTCGGTTTCTCTGTGCACCATGGACCAAAATTTCTTTGCCTTTTTGCAGAGCCACCACATATGGAAGTATGTTCCATTTTTATCTCTGCAATTCCAACAGTTGGGGCTAGCTGTTTTGTAGATCTTAGCTATCTTCGCAGGAGCGAGGTGACATCTAAACAAGATTTTCATCCAATTTTCCCTATAGCTTTGACTATAGGATATATTTATATTGTCTCTCAAAATCCTTTTCCATGTATCTAATTTGATGTTATAACCTAAATTTCTAGACCATTGTATCATATGGTCCCTCGGTTGGTCACATCCCTTTTCCCGCTTTTGTAGTAATTTATATAGCTTTCCTACCAACTTTTGTTTATTATTTAGCAAAATATCTTCCAATTCATTATAGTGTTAGTCAAATCCTTTTTTTGTCTTCTTTATAAATGTTACATATTTGTAAATAGGGAAACCAACTTATTTTAATATTTTCCTCCAGAAGTTGCTGAAGTGAGTCTGTATTTCTTCAGCTATCCTTCAGCATCGTCTCAATGCCAATGTGACTAAGATGCCTCTTGATTTAAAGGACAAGTAGAAAAGTAGGGTTGAATGGGCATAAAAATAATTTCTTTGTCAGAGGCTTTTTTAACTGAGATATACCAGTTGTAATGTGTGTTGACCTCTGAAGGCTAAAGTGCATTGGAACAATGGAAAAATAGCTAACCCATAAAATAGCCATGATAAGATGAGATTCTGCTGGATGCTAGCAGTGTAAGCCTTAACTGGAATTTGGGTTCTGTGGAGCTTCCAATGCAGCTCACTGATGTGCATCCCATGCTGGCCCATCAGCAAATATAGCAGAGATCTGTTCTATCTTTCTGCTTCCTGCAAAACTGCCATTGAGGTGTGCCTGTGTCCCTCTGTATCCTTTAACAACTAATTTGATATTGTGGAAGCCTCTTCAAGCTGGCAAGAGAGAAGCATGCCATAAGGGGATGTAGAGATCTATGACAAGGTTAGCATTCAACACTGGTGTGATAGTTACTGGCCCAATTAGGGGCACATTTTGGCTCTGCGGGTGTTTAGGGGCTGCACATCCTAGCAACTAATAGCCAGCATAACCAATGATCATGAATGTTGGGAGTTACAGTACAAAATCTGGATACTTACACTGTTGTCAAGCCACAGCATCACCACCATCCCAAAATATTTGTAGATCACCAAGAGACTCCAAGCAAGATATATGGTTTTCTTTATTTTTTAAACATTTTCTGTGACTTCAAAATTGCATAACGTCAAAATTTTATTTATTTATTTATTCATTTAAAGTATTTATATTCCGCCCTTCTCACCCCACAGGGAACTCAGGCGGATTACAATGTACACATACATGGCAAGCATTCAATGCCATAGATACACAATTATTTATTTATTTGCCAAATTTCTATACCGCCCCTCTCAGCCCGAAGGTGATTCGGGACGGTTTACACAAGGCAGTCTCTGCCCTCAATACAACACAAGCGAACAAACAAACAAAACCCATATAACAACAAATTAGCAATTAAAAACATACAATTGCAGTCTCAGCGTCATGTTGAAATCAGTTTCCGTCACATCGTCGTCATTCCATATATCTAATTAAACCTTTATATTTCATCAACAAATGCCTGCTCAAACAGCCAGGTCTTGACTTTCTTGCGAAATGTCAGGACGGAGGGGGCCGATCTGATGTCTCAACACATATAGACAGACAGTCAGAGGTTATTTAACATTCCAACTTTTCTGGACACCAGGGGAGCTGTCACTTCACTGTCCATCTGCAACACTGATGAAGTACTTTCCGCATTCCCCGCATGCTTTTTGCTGGAGATTTTTTATGGCCTCATAAATTTGTTAAATTAGCAATTGCACCATTAGAGAGGTTCTGGGACAGACCTAGCAGCAACTGTACACTACAAAATCTTCAATACATGTATAAACTTGAGACTTTATGTGTAACTTGTATCTTTTGTGCATTGGGTCAATTCCCAAACATATAAACTGTATCAAATGAATATATCAAAATGTATCTAGAAAGCAGCTATCTTTCCATTAGTATAATCCCTTGGGAACAAAGGATTATAGCCAGGGTCCATCCAGCTATTTCTGTAGACAGAGCAGTATCAAAACCCATTGTGTGTGTCTCTGTGTGTGTGTGTGTGTGTGTGTAGGCAGATGATCCTTTCTGTCACCAAGATGGGCTCAGGATGTTTGTTCATTCAACTTGAGGCTGAGAGTCTGGTGCTCCCACAGAAGAGGGGACTCAGCAAATATGAATTCATTAATTCTATATGCAGGCAGCCAAGCCCTTGATTGTCTGGAATTATCACCTTTGCTCTTTGGGTCTTGCACACTTTGTTTCACATGGAACTGGGCATCTGAGTTAATCAGGGACTCATCAGCATATCCACGTCACCATTTCCTCCTGGATTGTGCCCTCTACAATGGACTGGCTCTTTAAAGTAACCAACTGTCAGCTGCCTTTCTTCCTGCCAGGGGAATCTCCTCCTGAAGGCTATGACATCAAAGGAACCCCTGGCAATGCCAACAGGGATCCTATCCTGCCTCTCTTTTCAGCCAACCAAGGGAGGGAGCCGGAAGTCTAAATAGCTGTCAGAACTGTATAAGAGGTCATGTATTTTTCTGTGAATTTGTGCTTTCACCTTTTGAAACATAATAAACTTCTGTAGCTTTGCTTTCAACCCGGAGTGCCTGTACTCTATCCTGGCTGATCTGGTTTAGCGAAGACTCACTGGGCATGGACCTCTCTATCTGTGGTCCTAGCTGAAATCACTACAATACCGTGCCCCTCTGCATCCTACGTGCAATTGCTAATCCAAAACAGTTGGCCTAATGAATCAATTGTTGAATGGTATGTAAATTCCATAGCTTCGTTGATCTATTCTACTCAGGAGTAGCAATTACTTAGTCTTCATTTTCTAAAACATAAAAATATAAATCTATCTTGTGAAGCACCTTATTTGATGGCCAATTCACACACATATAGACATCACACAAACTAGCATTGTTCAATAATTTGTCATTGAATACTGTTGTGTTTGAGTTCATGTGGAAATGTCTGGCCAAGGTTTTTGCTCTTCAGTGACTGAAGTTATAAAGAGAATTACTGAGCTGATGTTCCAGGTACCTAACGATGAATGAGCATGTGTGAAGACATTCTTCCAGATACATGCTTTTCTGTGGGTGCATGTTAGAATGAAATCAAAGAGAAGAATAAGATTTTGCATCCCTTTGAGAGGCCACAAAATCATCAAAACTTTGCAACTGAAAGAAGCTGGCTGATGTAGCATTGGCATATGGAGAGGATTACAGGAAGGCATGCATATGCAAACATTAAGAAAATGCCAGATATAAACAGAGATACCATTTTTGTTTGCTTTCAGGCAGGATGCAAAGCCATTCCAGAAATTAATTGGAGCACAACAGCCTATACACACTTTAGAGAGACTACCAGGGCAATCAAGACTGTGTGGGTGCAAACATGAGCTTCTGACTGACATGCAGTACCATAGCCAGGATTTTGATTCGGGGGGGTGGGGGCTGTTTGTCTGAACCCTGGACATTAGAGACATATAAACCTTATTACAGCATAAAACTCTGCCTGTTGTAGGCAAGTGATCCATTGCAACATTTACACTTGCCTCCAACAGACACAAGTTCTTTCTCCCACCCTGGACATTATTCTGCAGACATATAAACCTTATTATAGCATAAAACAAAGAGTTCTGACAGAAGAGTTCTATTATGGATTCATCTGACAAGGTTCACATTTATTTCACATTTAATCAGCTTGCTAATCAAATTATCAAAATGTCTATACTGGGGTTGCACTTGTAACAACATTATTTGGTCCTTGGGCTATCTCCTAACTGAAGATCAAGGACACTTAATCATTGTTGATTAATCCCAATTATTGAACTACACATTATTCTCTTTGGATGAACATGATGCTCAACTTACTGCGCAACAAGAGTTACAGTGCAGGGCCCATGTGGATAAGAAATGAGGACAGCAAACAAAAGCTAGGCTGGATGAACTGGCTGAGAGGAAAATGCTGATTGGCAAATAAATAAAACACAATTTAGATGTTGGGAATGAGGGGACTTTGGTGCCCCAATTTTCAGAATGGATACTGGCTGGTATTCATTTGGTTGCAGTAGTAGAGAGTTGGCAGAAGATGATTTTGGCATTTACCCTGGTAGACCTGTCTTTTGTGGTGGTCATGCATCCAGGATTGGGTGAAGAGTTAACAAGCATTGGAAGCATATGAGGGGGTTCCCTTCAGAGATTTGGGGGTGTGTCATGGAGCCAGTCATGCCCAACCAGGGGTGGAAATTTTGCCCACACTTTTGGGTGGCTGTGAGACCACACTGGGCTTCACCCAGCTGGAGCATCTCAAGCCATTCAATGAGATTGACAAGCAGACCAGTTTGGTGGGCTCATCAAAAAGCCTGGATCCAATTTATCTACAGTTGTAACTAGATAAAGTTGTGGTCCATTTCCTTCCATGAAATGGTGTCTGTTTAGTCTGTGATTTACCATTTGGAATGGAACTCACTCCTACACAAAAACACATAAACCTGAGAAAAACACTGCTCTGAACAAAGTTATTAAATACTCATTTGTCCATTTTTGACCAACTTTGTTCCTTTCTCATCGAAAACAATATTGCTTTATATTGTGAATCCCAAATCTGCTAACTACCATAACTGTCATGGTCACAAGTCCCTTTCCCAAAGTTGTGTGTTTGTGTCCTCAAGTTGCCTGACAATTTCTGGTAACCCCATGATGACCCTAAAAGTAATGTTAGTTCTGCCAGCACCACATGTAAGCATAATGCTTTATAAAAGGTAGGTTTTCATATTGATGTTATAACTCTGATGTAATATCTCAGATGAGCCACCCAAAAAAGTTTGAGGAAGGCAGACTACTACTAACACCGAACAAGAATTACCACTTCCCCTTCTCCTCTCTTATCACATTTCAAATATATATCAAGTAGAAAAGAGGGAAAGTAGCAACTAAACAGCAGTCATAACCTGGCCCTCTGTATGCTATCTGGATTTCATTGTGTCTACAAAAGTGATCCACTATGATATATGACTTCTAGTCTTGCCATATAATACAAGTGCTTACCACAGTAAAATAAGTATGACAGGAATTATTTCAAAATTTATAAAGAGGCTTTTGTTGCTGTGGTTTTTTGTAGCCCATGTGTCAGAATTTGCCCTCTTCAATTATTTATTAAGAAAGCAATATTTTTCTAAGGTGGGTGTACAGCTTGTGTCCTCTGCTTTCAATTAGTTGGGAATTTACTATGTTCAGCCAAATGTCCATTCATCAAATTCTCAATTTCTGGCAAATTGGATGTATTCTCCATTTACATTCTTATGGTTAAACCAATGAGTGTACTTACATCTCATGCTAAATCACAGCTGGCAACAGACCTGTCTGGATGGTGGTGAGATGTGATTACTGAGGTTCTTTCCATGTATTTATTGGTTTTAGTAGAAAGTCCTGCTGTATTTGGACAAGTTGCTTCACCTGTCTAAACTGGTGGCCATCTACTCACTAAGACCATAGGTAAAGGTAAAGGTTTTCCCCTGACATTAAGTGTCCATCTCCATTTCTAAGCTGAAGAGTCGGCATTGTCCGTAGACACCTCCAAGGTCATGTGGCCAGCATTCCCACCAAGGCGGTACCTATTGATTTACTCACATTTGCATGTTTTTGAACTGCTAGGTTGGCAGAAGCTGGGGCTGACAGTGGAAGCTTACGCCGCTCCCCGGAATCAAAACTGTGACCTTTCGGTAAACAAGCTCAGCAGCTCAGCGCTTTAACCCACTGAGCCACCAGTACAGATTTTTTTTACAGAAAATAAGTACAGAAAAAATAGCATGGCTAAATCAATCCAATTTCATCAGGGTTATACCAAGACACTGCACAGTTTGAGCTAAAGGGCAAGATGGGAACCCCACTCCAGATACAGACTAATCAGATTAGCAACTGAATCTTTCTTCATGGCTAACTCTGGGATATCATCCTTAACAACACTTAAAATGCAGACTGACAGGGTAGGATACAAAACATACATCTCTATCTTACAGCAGAGAGAACAAAGAGTTCATGAAATACATCCAGAAAGCTAGCCCAAAGTATAAACTCCCTGAGCCAGTTTCCTCATTTTGTCTAATGGAAGGCATATAATCCAGCATGCTGCCTCTCACAGTAGCCACCAAGATTCCTCTGCAAAGCCCAGATGCAGAGATGATTGCCTTATTATACTATTGTCTCCAAGGAAAGCTTATTCAATTCACTAGTACACTAGCCCTAAAATGGAATGTCTGTAATGGTTTGGTCTCCTCTAATACCTATGTCTTCCATTAATTTGCCAATCCAATGACCACTAGTGTGTCTTGTGACAAACAGATCAATGCACTGAGGATGAGCCATGAGATGAAACACTTTCCCTTGCTTGTCCAGGAATGTACTATTCAGCACTCGGAAAAGTTACATTTTATACTGCAACTCCCAGATCCACTTCAGACACATTTCTCAAAGTGGTAGTTCAAAAATAACTTTCCAATGCTAGTAGTAGATGAAACAATCAAAACACTCCAGACAGATGGCTATTCAGCCTCTAATTAAAACTCCAGAGAAGAAGACTTCGCAACTTTCAAGGCAGCATATAATCCTGTTAAACAGCTCTTACCATCAGGAAGTTCTTCCTGATGTTTGGGTGGAATCCCTGTTCCTGTAGTGGAATCCATTGCTCTAAGTTCTAAGGCTAGGACACAACACACACAAACCTGTTCTCTATGCAGAACATAGGGAATTTTCACACAACTCCCCCCCCCCCCCCACACACACACACACACCCCTTTAATTTTTCTGAAATATTTTGGGACATTTAAATAAAGGGGAAATACTTTGGATGAATGCTTGTTTTCTCTCGCAGCTGGGAGATAACTACTGCAATGTGTTTTTCTTGCATGCAAGAATGAAATAGTTGAGGATTTACATCCCTACCTCACACATTAAACCTGTTTTTCCTTTTGCTGCTTCTTCAGCCAGTTGGTCAACCTGTTTCTGAATTTTCTTTGAGCCACTTCCTTGAAATGTCTCTATCCACTTCTGTTAGTCCTTCTCTGAATACATTTAAATGCAGCAGTGTAGCGTCCTGCTGATCTTGGAAGAATACCCCCTATTCCTTCAGATTATCCCATCCCCAGCTGGAATAATAACCCTTATTATTACATGTTATTACTCTTATAAATTGCTCTCTCAGGTCTTTCTGAATGCTTCCCAAATATGTAGCCTTACGAAGCAATCCACAAGCCATCAATCTGTCCTTATTTCTGTCCTATCGCCAAGCCATGCAGAAAGTTCTCTCTAGCTCCATTTGACAGTCAGCCAGTAATGTCTCCCACACAAGCTGATTCTTTTCATCTTCTCCAGCCTGCCTTTCCATGGCGTGATTTCCTCCCTCTCCATTGTGTCCTAACAGATGACACTGAACCACAGTTCTGATTTAAGCCATAGCTACCACAGAATTATTTCTTGTCAGCACAAAAGCACATGCCTCCAAGAAGTGAGCCCAATCATGGGACCTCTCAATATCATCTTACATAGTTTTCCTAACAAATCTAAATCTTTCCTGAGTCAAACACAAAAGGCATGAAAAATGAGTTTTTGTTTGTATGTATGTGAATGGTATGCAAAAATGTGTGTGTGTGCGTGTGTGTTTGTGTGCATGAACTAACCAATGTTTGTATGTATAATTCTGATGATTGGTTTATTTCTTAGTAAACAGTTATGACACATCAAAATAATCATTCTAAAGCATAAGGACAATGTGGAATTGTTTTGTTTTGTTTGCTTTTTGTTGTGTCCCTCACTTGCATGAGAGATGCCTTTTTGGTTCCAAGTCTGTTGTATTTGACAGTAATAAATTGGACCTGATCCTTGGCTCAGAAAGGCCAGACCAACCCTGTGGTTTAGAAAGGCCAACATTTTTACCAAACCTTCCTCCCAGGCTTTGTATAGAAGCTTCCTTGCCGAGATTTGAGAGATGTGGTGCAGTGGGTTAAACCACTGAGCTGCTAACTTGTTGACTGAAAGGTCACAGGTTCAAATTCGGGGAGTGGCGTGAGCATCCGCTGTCAGCCCCAGCTTCTGCCAACCTAGCAGTTCGAAAACATGCAAATGTGAGTAAATCAATAGGTACCACTTGGTGGGAAAGTAACAGTGCTCCATGCAGTCATGCTGGTCACCTGGCCTTGGAGGTGTCTACAGACAACACCAGCTCTTCAGCTTAGAAATGGAGATGAGCACCAACCCCCAGAGTCGGACACGACTGGACTTAATGTCAGGGGAAACCTTTACCTTACATTTACTATGTTCTCTTACAAATGTCTAGAACCTCCAGTGTTGGAAGGTGCCCATAGGGCTGGGCTGATGAATATAGAGATTACTAGAGACATATTATCTCAGATTTTTGTTTTTGTTTTTTGGGGTTTTTTTAAGCATTTTAATTCAATTTTCTCCACTTTTTTCAGGAGCCCAATGCCCCTAACTTCAGCAGATAGGGGGAGCATATTGTATTAAGCAGGTGCTTGTAAGATCAACCTTTACACAGTGCAGGCTGAAGGCTTTCATGTCATTAGAGGACTAAATTCCCTCTGGGTTTTAGTACAAACCTGAAAGGAAATTTAGAACAAACATAAAAGAAGGCTTTGGAGATAGGTTTGAACATCTTGGATAGCTCATTTAAAATTCAGATTCCAACCCAAAGAGAGTTGCTGTTCCTCTGGCATAGAAGCAACCAACCATTGTCACAGAAATCATAGGGAAAGGTGGAACTTTCTGCATGTAGGAAAAGCCAAAAGCATGGTAGAACATGCAAATGTTTGCATAGAAAAGCTGCAAATCTTCAGCTGGGAAAGATAAAAACATAACAAATGCACAGTCTTCAGAGTTGTGTAATATCTTTTTTTAGGTTCATCCAAGTATCTCAAGCATAGGAAGCTTCTGAGTCCTCCATCATTATCATCATCTCCTGCCTTCATTTCTAGATTGAGACATAAAGAAGCTCAGAACCCTTCATTGTGCTACATCTTATAAAATGTAAGAAATGGAGGGAAACAAAAAAAATCCCCAAACTTGTCCAGATCCAGTGACCATTGTGACTGCAAGAAGACTGGTTCCCAAGATGGGTGTTGAAGCATCAGTGTGCATGGCTCTCTTCTCCGATAACAAAAAAGACAAGAGATCTGCAAGATCTGTCCCTTAGATACAAGTTTGAAGAACCTCAGCCTTCGCAGCTATATTTGTGTCCACTGGCTAGCAATGCTTTGTTTCTTCTTTGAAACACCACAAGGGACATTCTACATTCCTTTCCACAGCTGAAGTGTTTCCTTTTTACACAGGAGCTTCTCTTTGTTTTTGCTGTTTGCCTTCAAGTCGTTTTCAGCGTATGGCGACCCTAAGGCAAACCTATCATGTCTCTTTCTAATGTCTCAAGCCTGAGCAATTATGAATCCCTGTGTTTATTTTACTAGAATACACCTGCAACCTACATAGTGTGTGATAAGCAGATGTTCATGCCTATAAATTGAACCAAGCACTATGATTTATAGACTCCTGAGATTCAGAGTTTGCAAGTGAGAGCCAAGGTCACTGCTGGATTTTCCACATTTAATAAATCTTGACAATGCTTGGGAGGTTGAGCCTTGGGTGGGTGGGGGGGGGGGACGGACAAAGCCATTACAACTTGTAACAGTTTGAGAGGGATGCCAATGATGATCTGTGAAGCAGATGTAAGACAGGTTGATGTTGATACATGAAGCTGACCTTGCAGAGTAGATTGAACAAAACACTGGATTTGGAAACACATATGACATACTGGATGAATTGGAAGTGAGGGGGATAATAAGCCACTATGTGGCTGGAGCATCACTCCTGCTCACATCTAACTGGGAGTAAGCCCTAGTGAGCTCTGTGTTATTCTTCTGAGCCAACAATCCAAGATTGGGTTGTTGTAGGTTATTCGAGCTATGTGGCCATGTTCTAGAAGCAGTCTCTCCTGACGTTTTGCCTGCATCAATGGCAGGCATCCTCAGATTTATACACGGCTTTTTCCTCAGATGCCTGCCATAGATGCAGGCAAAATGTCAGGAGAGACTGCTTCTAGAACATGGCCATATAGCCTGAAAAACCAACAAAAACCCAGTGATTCCAGCCATGAAAGCCTTCAACAATAAATCCAAGATTGGATGCTTGAACCTTTAAAAAAAATCTGTCTGTTTACCTGATAACACCCCAGGCTCCAGCAAAACTCAGTCATGTTTACTCAGAAATCAGTCACAATTGTTTTAATAGGCTTTGCTTTTGAATATAGAATCATGTGGCCCTTTAAATGTTGTTGGACTATAGCTCCCAGAAGCCTTCACCAGCATAGTCACTGGTGAGAAATACTAAGAGTTGCAGGACATGAATCATCCAATATATAAGCTACCCACTCGTTAGTTATATCATAGGACTGCATATGTAGGGGGGGGACATAGTATACATCCAGAGTTTCAGGAATCCACTGGTGATCTTGGGATATATGCACCATAGATTGGGCGGGAGGAGAATATTATGATGAATATGTTTATTTATACATGGCTTTTTCTATTCACAAAGGAGATTCAAAGCACTATTGTCTCCCTTGATGTGGAAGGCAGGTTATCATTTGCTGTTCCAACTTGGACTCCCAAAATATCTGGGTCTGCCTCTTATACACGCACCATTTGATATGAGGTAGTATAAGTAATGACCATAAAACAGGCCTTTCAAGAAACTAAAAAGCAATGCTTAAGACTATTTTGGGGCACTCAGTTTCCTTGTGAATTTATCACTGATTCAAATGAATACATGTGGGTTTTAGGTCTAAGCTAGAGCCTCCGAGGTTTAGCAACAGATCAAGGTGATGTATTATAGAAATGATGTCTTTGGGGCATTTTGAAAAACCACAAAAGCAAATATCCCATTTCCTTTTATTGTCTCTTCTTACATTATGATTCATCTATTCTGGGTAATAAACACTGGGGGGAAAGGATGTTTGTCCTTTATGTGTGTTGCAGTGGGGAGGGTAGTTCTGTAGAGATTGATCAAAACCAAATAGCAATATATATATGCCATCTGGAAAAGATATAGGCTTTATGACCTTTTTCAGTGTAATCACATCAGGCATTGTAAGAAGCATAAGGAGGATGAGTCATATTATCTTGCATACAACATGTAAAAAGCAGGCAAAAAATAATGTGATTTAGTGATAATACTAAAATACCAGTGTTGACTGCTGTGTTCTTGAATACCTTGGATTTTCAGCCCATTTCAAGAATGACAAGCCTTGCGTTATTTTTTATAATTCTTACTGAAACAAGCACTGAGCTTCACAATCTGAAATACCGGGGGGGGGGGGGGGAATCATCAGGCAAAATTCAAAAATGCTAAATGACAGAAGTTGGATTATTAGTTCAGTCAGTCAGTCAGTAGCCTTTATTTTGGTCAACAAACCATCGGCTGTCAGGTGAAAGTAGAACAATAGAATACAACATTTAAGAAATTAATAACATTGCATTTGGGTTATGATTAATAAGAACAAGTGTCACAGTTCGCTATCGGTTGAATGACTGTCTTTATCATTTAAAACAGGAACTGATTGCCAATTAATAGTAAGTGTTCTGAGTACTCTTTGTTACACTCTTAGTGTTTACAGGTTATTAATGAAGCACTTGCGGCTTTTTGGTGCTGCAAAGAGAAATTTGGCCACCTGTTCCGTTACCCTTTTGTCAAGATCAGACAGTAAATAAGTACAGTACCAATTTAGGGTTCTTCCTGGCCATTTGGTGAGTAGAGGGGATCCTGTTTAATCTATACCTGAACGACCTGGCCACTCATGTCTCACTACCAAATGGACATCCCCCTAAAATCTCATCCACCAATATACCCCTTTTGCTCTATGCAGATGATGCTGCCCTCATATCCTACACCAAGGTAGGACTCAAGCGAGTGCTGAGTGCATTCAACCAATACTGTGAGAAAAACCTGCTAAAGATCAACTATAGTAAAACCAAAATTATGATCTTCTCAAATAAGCGGGCCAGGCATAACTGGTACATAGGAAAGAACTTAATAGAACAAGTCTCCAGTTTTAACTATTTAGGGGTTACCTTTCAGGCCACAGCTTCCTGGGGATGCCACCAAAAAATAGCTGTACAAAACGCTCTATCCAGTAGTAAAGCAATAATTCGCTTTTTCTATACCAAAGGTGGCCAGTATATCCCAGCTGCAACAAAGGATTATTAGTTGCGTATATAACATAAATATTCTAAATTATTGAAGTAATTTGTTTTTGTTGTAATTTGCTGTTGTTCATGTTGTATTCAGTCAAACTGTGTATTGTTTTGATGATATGTAATTCTATTATATGTGTGGTACCTTGAGTACTTTGTTAGCTGCCCCGATTCCCTTCGGGGAGATGGTGGCAGGGTAAAATAAAGATTATTATTATGTTACTGACACAAATACACAGTATGCCACAGCAAACGAGATCTATATGCTGGATTTTATATCACAAAATCACAAGTCAAACACTTCCCAAGAGTCTAGGACTGTGTGGTGTATTTTCAAATGATGTGCACAGATCCAAGTAAGGTGGCCTTTTGCAGTTGACAGATCATGATTTTGTCAATATTTATTGTTTCCAAATGCCGGCTGAGATCTTTTGTCACGGCACCCAGTGTGCCAATCACCACTGGGACCACCTGTACTGGTTTATGCCAGACCCTTTGCAGTTCGATTTTGAGGTCTTGATAACGGCTGAGTTATTCCTGTTGTTTTTCCTCAATGCGGCTGTCACCTGGTATGGTGGCATCAATAATCCAAACTTCTTTCTTTTCCACAATTGTGATGTCTGGTTTATTGTGTTCCAAAATTTTGTCAGTCTGAATTCAAAAGTCCCACAGTATTTTTGTGTGTTCATTTTCCACTACCTTTGCAGGTTTATGATCTCACCAGTTCTTTACTACTGGCAGGTGGTACTTGTGACATACGTTCCAATGAATCATTTGGGCCGCAGAGTTGTGCCTCTGTTTGTAGTCCATCTGTGCAATTTTCTTGCAGCAGCTGAGGATACGATCAATGGTTTCATCAGCTTCCTTGCACAGTCTGCATTTTGGGTCATCAGCCCATCATCATCAGTTAACCCTTTGCTTGAAGTATTACATGTTATGCCAGATTATGGACCTTATCAGATGCCCGGGGGGGGGGGGTGTCATTTTGTAAAGTAAAGAGAGGAATCATGAACAGATAGTACCTTTCAGTCTTCCATCACCCCGTTTCATGATTTTTCCTCTCATCAGATGTATCAGACTTTGGAGTGCTTCCCCATAACTCACCCAAATTCTTCCTAACCATACAGAGTGTGCTTTTTGTTTTTACAAAAGTATTTCTACTGATAAGCCACATATTAAAATGTCTATAATATCCAGGCAGGAATCCTTACATAGAATTTCATATGTATCATAACAGCAAATAATAACAACCAGGTTTAAAAAAAATATTTATTGGATTTGGAGTTCTTACATGGACATCTCAGAATAAAAACAGGCTCCATTACTATCAAATTACATTTTGAAATATAGTAATAGGAAGAGAGTACACTAAGAAAGCCAAGTATTGTTTTGGAGAACACTTAACGAAGTTAGGAGTAAACAATAAGTTTGAACCAACCAGCAAAGGAAAACTGCCCATTCTCTCAGTTCAAGTGCCTCTATTCTGCAATATCTGTCATTTCTAATTAGAAAGGGATGACAGCTCTCTGCTCTAAGGACCACCCACCGGAATGCCCCTCTTCACCATGCTAAGTGCCCAAATGGGATGGAGACAATTTCTCTCCATGATCACAGATCAGCCCAAATCAACGATAGATCTGTAGTTTTTTGACCAGGGAGGAGGGCAGGAGCAATGACCAGAAGTACAGCATCGTCTGATGGCAGCCATGACTCCCCATTATTTCATGGTGACCGATATTGAAATGGGCAGGGAGGGGGGAATTGTCTGTCTGATGAGGTTGTATGTGAAACACAGAGAATGGCATGGTAGTTGTCACTTTTGAACTTAGAGGAGCACTTTTGTTGTTGCCACTTTCAAATGAGCTGTTTTTCTTTTTAAAGTTGTCTTCTACCAACCAAGAATTGTTCAACCATGTGAATCATAAAGGTCATGATATGATTATTATTTGGGAATAGTGAGAGTTCAACATATCTGGGAACTGTCATGTGGAGAAAGTCTGCCTGGGCATGAGATCTCATCTCATCTTACAAAATCTTCAATTCTGTTTGTCATTAATCTGCATCACTCTTTGCTTCCCATTGCCATCAATGCATGTACGGCACTCACTCATCCTAACCATTAATAAGGAATTGTTTAGTTCAGTTGGAGGTACTATTCCATTCAAAAGGCTTTATCATATCAGGCTGGCCTCCTGCTATATTAGTGTTGTTTCTAAAAACAATATTCAGTCAGGATTGCCCTCAGTCATGAAGGTAATGGTTGTCAAAATTTTTCCACAATTGACCAAACTTCTTTTCAAAGTGTATCACATGAGAATGTCCCTGAAGAGTGTGGGATTGATGGAGAGAGAGAGAGAGACAGAGACAGAGACAGAGACAGAGACAGAGACAGAGACAGAGACAGAGACAGAAGAGCAGAGCAGTGGCTTAGGCATTCTGCCAGGCTCAGAAAAAGAAAGATAAGCGATTCAAAGCTAAAGTGAAACCAATTTCTGAGTGCTTGGGACATAGCTTAACGAGGAAATAAAAGTCCCAAGTAGAGGATCTGTAGACAGATGAAGCATCATTTGGAATCAAGTCAAAATCTCGTCCCTGTTTCTTGGAAGCTTTGCTTGGGAAAGATTCATGTTTAAGTGCCTTTGTTTCATGGTTTTGATTCTTGGATTTTATGATTTTGTGTTCAAATGCCTTGGATTCATGTTTCCTGGTTTTATAGAAGTTTCTGCCTTTATTTTTCATGGACTTTGATAGACTAATACCCTGGACTATTTCGTTCCGGCTTATCTTCCTACCTAATTGGATTCACCTTTTCCTTAGTGCTTTTTACTTTACTGCTTTTTAATCACTTTCAATAAACAGATTGCATTTCTACTCAACTGTATGGTGTTTAAAGTCAGAGGGTTTTTCTTGGTCTGGAGTGCAACAATACTCCTGATAATGCAGCCTAGAATCACATTCGCTATTTTAGTTGCCGCATCACACTGTGGACTCAAATTCAGCTAGATTGTTTTCACATGTATTATTGTCATGCCAGGTGTCACCCATCTTAGATATCTGCACTTCATTTTCCCACATAAGTTATTACCTTACATTTATCCCTGTTGACACACATTTTCTTAGTTTTGACCCAGCTCTCTAATCAGTTAAGGTCATTTTAGATCATGATCCTGTTCTCTGGGGTATTGTTAGCCATCCCTCCCAATTTGATATCAACTGCAGGTTCGATCAAGTTATCTTCACCATCCAAATCATTGATAAAGGTGCTAAATAGTACTGGACCTAAGATAGAACCCTGTGGCATCCCACTGCCCACTTCCCTCCAAAATGAGGAGGGGGTATTGGTCAACTAATTACAAATACACCCAACAGTAGCATTTTTGTTTTCACATTTTACTAGCTTAGTTGTAAGAATATCATGGGAGATCTTGTTGAAGACCTTACTGAAATCAAAATAATACATCCACAGCATTCCCCTCATTTACCAAACTCTATGAAAAAAGAGATAAGATTACCCTGGAATGACTTTTGGGGGGAGGGGGTGGTAGGGGGGGTGTTGACATTTAGTGATCATAGCATTCTTTTCTAAGTGCTTACAGGCTGTCTGTTTAATGACCTGCTCTAGAATCAATGGTATTTATGTCAGGCTGACTGGGCATTGGTTGTTTGGGTTTCCTTTAATCCCTTATTGAAATTGGGCACATTTGCCCTCTTCTTATAGTCTGGAATTTCTCCAGGAATTCATAACAATTTTTGCCAAGGGTTCTGAGAAAACTTCTAAGATTATTTTTAGGTGTAATTCATCTATTTTGGATACTTGAATTCCACAGAGAGAAATGATAGAAGAGTCCGGGGGAAAACACCTTTTCGTTTCATCTGCAAAGCATTAATTACAGTCCGTACCAACATGTTATAGATTGTGAAATAAACAAATAGAGTGTCACACTCTCCTCTAGAAAGGTTTTTCTTATCTACAAACCTGTGGGAAGAAAATCTGCATTTGAGTCCTTAAAGGCATAGTTTTCTGAAAATGCCCAGCTGCTTGAGGCCCTTGGTTTCTTGGGGCCCATCCAGACAGTATCTTTATTGTGGTATCTACCACAATAAAGGAGGGGCTGTCTAGACAACGTTCTGGTGAGTCCCAAATTAATTCGCTACAAACCAGGAAAAGCCTGGTTTATAGCAAATTAATTAGATAGTGGATTTATTCCATGCCTTCTTGGTAGGTGCAGAATAAACCTACTACTTTTGTAAGCCCGGTAAACTGTGGGAATACTCACCCCACTCCCCTGAAGCCACCAGACCCCTTAGAAAAGTAATGAAAGCTTACCCGGCCTCAATTACAAGCCTCGAGCAGCTCTCCCTGCACATAGAAATGACATGCGAGGAGAGAGGGGGCAGGGAGAAAAATCACCCCCCACCCCGCTCTCCTAGCACGTCATTTCTATGTGCCGGTAGAGCTGTTCAAGCGTGTAATTGAGGCCAAGTAAGTTTTCATTACTTTTCTAAGGGGTCTGGGGGCTTTGGGGGAGGGGGAGGGCCTCCAGATGTTTTCATGGGCCAGTCCCATGAGAGCATCTGGACACCCATCCCAGAAAGTGCGCACTTTCCGGGGTAAGTGTGGACAGGTCCCCAGGAAAATCTCCTGGGATAGAGGCCTGTCTTGATCCGCCCTTGATCAGCAAAACACTCAATTGCATTCCAAGAGACTCATTTTTTTCCTTTACATTATGACAAACTTGGCTATTTTTCTGTTCCTTGAGCCCAGCTCTTCTGCTTTGACCTAGAAAATGATCTCTCCCTTTCTCTAGAAATCACACAGAGTAATGCAATGAATTTCCACCAATTCTAATAATCCTCTTCTGTGTCAGTAGACCTTCTCAATTGCTGAATATGAAAGAGGAAGTGGCACCTTGCCTAGCAAATCCTGATGAATTTCATTGGCCCAATTCACAAAGACATGTTTTTTAAATTTTTATGCTAAAGTTGAAATCAATATGAAAAAGTATTAACTACTCTGAGCAGGGCTAATAAAACACTCGGGAATTTTACTCAAGTAAATGGATCTGAGATGAATGATCACTCCTTGATTTTTTGCTTTAGTAGGTGGCTCTTGGATGTTTAACTAGTCGGTTTATCTTGTTGTGTTGTAGGTTTCATCGTTCTTCTTATCTCAATGTCAGAATCACCATCAGCAATATCTATATCAAAATGTCCTAACCAATTGGTAGACAACTAAATAAAAACAAGTGGTACCTGCAAAAATGCTGATGTAGGTTGTGCCTATCCAATTCACATACTCTTTTCCAAATACTCTGTTCCATTTCCGCTTCCTTCTCTTTTTCTTGCAAGCCCAAAGATGAGTCACACAGCACTTGAAATAACACATGAGCAGACATGCTTGGATGGAAGAGGTAGATCATACTCTGCTACCTGGGGTGCATGAAAGACAGTGCTTTCAAGCAGGTGGCGGCCATTTCTGACTTACACGCCTAACTCTCTTAAAGGGACCCTCATTCTAAGTCATCTGCACTGCTCCCTCTGTCAGCTCCAGCTCCCCATGCGGGGACTTGAGAAGCCTTCCACAAGGATGGTAAAACATCAAAACATTAGGCATCCCCTGGGCAACAACCTTGCAGACTGCTAATTCTCTCACACCAGAAGCAACTTGCAGTTTCTCAAGTCGCTTCTAAGACTTCTAAGTCATGAATCCAGGACTCATATCACCCATCCACCTCAAATTATGAGAGGATAATAATACAAACTGAAACAATATCTGCAATATGTAACATGTGTAATGAGAATATTAAAAATGCATTATGGATATAGAGTGAGTAGGTGGGATGATGTTCTCAGACAGAATGCCTGAGTGTATTGGGAGTAAGGTATAAATACCACTGTCCTGCCCAGCCAAACCGTCATTTAAACTCACTGACTAGTAGTTCCCAACTTCTTCCAAGCCACATACTTCCAGACACATACTGGATGCTAGGAAGTGGAGGCCAACATGCCGCCATTTCTAGAGGACCCACAAATGTGTCACAATGTCAGGTGAGTCATAGAGCATTGTGTTTCTTTTTCCTAAAGAGGAAGTCAAACACCTCCTAACAGTCCCCGAGAGGTATGTCCATTTGGAGTAGTTGGCTTTAAAAATATACTCATGTGCCTCTTTTAGTTCCTCCAAACCTTTTGATACTTTTTTTGATGGCACTGTTTGTATGCTTAATGATATTTTGGCTCCGTAACAACCTACATTTGGAGAATTAGTTTGTTTTTTTATTATATATGATGCTTTCACTTGCCAGTAAATTTTTGCAAGGGTCTTAAAAACAATGCAAGCTGGAAATCATTTCTAATGCTTAAATTGGGCATATGCACATTATTTAAAATACTTACATCCTGTTGTTCAGAAAACAGGCTTCCAAGACAGCTCACAACAAAATTAGCTGACAACATAAACATAAGACTCACTTGCGGTAATATACACTGAAGCTTCCCAAAATAGGCTTGAGAATAGATGTTAATTATGTGTTTTAAAGCAGGAGATAAATCTTAAAACATGGTGTAAGGACTCACCCATTCTAGGTAGGCCGGGGCCTGTTTTGCAGTTTGGCTCCCTGGTGGAAATAGCTGGCGTCCATCTTGGGAAGGGAGTTCAGCAGAGCAGACATTAGAGTGAGGGAGTTGCCAGAGAAAGGGGGAGTGGTCTAGCTGCTCTTCTGTATGGATACAGACTCTCCCAAGTAATTGGCTGAGAGCCATGGGGGGAAGAGTCTAGCTTTGTAGGAGGGAGGATTCCTGACAGGAAAAGTTCAGTCTTGTGAGAGGCTTCAGATGAGAAGCATCTGAGCCTCGTATGTCTTGTGCTAGGCTGTGATTGAGAAACATCTCAGCCTTAGCAGTCTTGAAGAGGCTTTTGGATAAGCAACATCTTAGCCTCTGAGGTGAATCGGAAACAGTCTATTCTTTAGTGGATCACCTAGGAATTAGTCTGTACTAAGGGGTCAGCTAAGCTGACAGGTCTTAGGGACAGCATAGGATTCAGGGGGCCACTTAGAAGGGTAGAGCCGGTATACACCTTGGAGTCTCTTGTTACAGAGAAAGGTGGGTTCTTAGACTGGGGAAGCTAGCACGAGTCTGTTAGCCCCATTCAGAAGCAAGACTCAGGGAATTGTCTTGGAGGAAGTTCCTGGTTGAAACAAGCTGTTCGCACTAGTTGCAGTTTGGTGGAACAGGGCTTTTCCAGTCACGACTCAGCACTGACTGGAATTGCTGGTTTTAAGATCTAAGATTTAAAGAAACCTCTGTTGTAACCGTACGCTTTAGCACACTTAGATCTTTTGGAAACCATAAGCTTTTGCCATTAAGTTGTTAACCATATGCTCGTTACCTCAAAGTGAATAACCGTGCGCTCGTTGCCTCGTTAGTAGTTAACCATCAAGCTTGTGCCTCGTTTGTTTGTAAAAGTTAATAAATACTTTCATTTTAACTTTTACCACAGTCTCCATCGCATTTCCTCACCGTTACCTCATAGCTGGTTATTTAGTTAGGAGCCTAACTGAACATCTTGGTTAATTTTCAAAATCCTAATTAGAGTAATTAGGCTGGTGGCAGTGATTAGAATATTGGGTGCATCCGAAGTCGTCACACATGGGAAAATGCTTTTGTTGTTATATGCCCCCAAGGCAACTTGGACTTACAGTGACCCTATCATAGGGTTTCCTTGGTAAGATGTATTCAAAGGAAGTCTGCCATTGTCTTCCTCTAAGGCTGAGACACTGAGAATTGCCCAAGGTCACCCAGCAGATGTTCAAGGTTGAACCAGGATTCAGATCCTGGCTTTCCAAAATCCTAATTCAACATTCAAACCACAACAGTACCCTAGATCTCCTGAACATTTTTATTAATTTTTTAAAAAGAAGGAGGCAAGCAGTGACTAACACCCCTGCAAAATTTAAAACTGTTGGCCACATGGGTTTCACCTGTTTTGAGTGTTGCTCTTTATTTACTGTCCTGATTTTAGAGTTTCCAAATACTTATAACCAGATTTTGTGAATTTTTATGTTTTCCTCTTTTCTGTTGAAATTGTCCACATGCTTGTGGATTTCAGAGGCTTTTCTGATCTGACAAGGTAGTTGTTAGAGTGGTCTAGCATTTCAGAGTTTTCAAATAATATGTTCTGTACAGGTTGGTTTACCAGGTGTTCTGCTATGGCTAACTTCTCAGGTTGGATAAGTTTGCAGTGCCTTTCATTTTCCTCGTTGGCCACATGCTTGAGCATCCCCTCACAAATCCCATCCATACAGGTGAGAGGGAGCTTTGCTTTTCATGGTTTATAGTCCACCAGTGCCCTTTGCTGTTTCTCACCTCATGGATCCCTTTCTGCATTGTTTTGTCTGCAAGGCAGTGTGTTGCAAAAGTCTTAGGCATATGGAGTTGCAAATATCACAATTGCTTGTAAGGAATTATAATGTTTGTATTGAGTGCATAATTATGTGACATTTCCAGAGTAATGTAACGAGTGAGAACAAGTTGATTAACTGGTGTAATGAACAACATTTTCTAGTTGTGTTTTAGGTCATTTTGACTAGATTTGTTCAAGTTTTGTGTCATTGTCTTATCAAGTTTAACTTTTTTTAAAGTGACAACTACTATGGTATTTACTTTTTACTTGTGAAACACACTGTATCACGTTAGCAGCATTAATTACTTTTTAAAAATAAACTTTCAAACTGGTTTCAGGCAAGAAACAATTTAGGGATTTTGGCATACACATCCCATATTTGGTTGCATGCAAGCATTACAGTGAGCATACAGAGCAGTATGTAAGAAATATTTCACTTTTTTTTTCTCACTAAGGACCATTTGACAACTTTCCAAATAAGCTTTCCTTGGAATGGTTTGAAAACCTTGCCCATATCTACATGTCTTTTTAGCTCTGGTCAACCCCCACTTCAGATGTATTTGAAGCAGTATAACAACCCCAACACACTTTCTATTGGAGCTAGAAAGAGATATGAGTAAGCATCATAAGTAGCAATCTCAATGTCAAATCCCCTTGTAAATAGTGAACTGTATCTATCCTAAGATGGCATTTTACCCATTTCGTATGTTTTGCATGTGGAAGGAGAAACAGCATTGCACCCAATATTTGTGTCCTTGCCTTGTATCAGCAAACTGGGGGGCTCGATAGCGCAATGGGTTAAACACTTGTGTTGATAGGACTGATAGGTTGGAGGTTCGAATTCAGGGAGAGCATGGGTGAGCTCCCTCTGTCAGCTCCAACTCCCCATGCGGGGACACAAGGATGGTAAAACATCAAAACATCCGGGCATCCCCTGGGCAATGCCCTTGCAGATGGCCAATTCTCTCACACCAGAAGCTACTTGCAGTCTCAAGTTGCTCCTGACATTAAAAAAAATCAGCAAACTGGAAGAGATGAACCCATTGAAGATATGATCACACCTCCATACACATTTTCAATGGGACTAACTTCAGAACAGACATGTGTGAGATTACAGTGTTATTTTGCCTATGATGTGAGTCATGAACAGATAAAATGTGAAGAAAGCACTGGTCATGAAAAATTAATTCAGATGACATTCTTTCCTCCCATCCTTTTTTAATTGACATCCCATATTAATATGTAGATTAGTGGGTGTGTATTCAGTGTTTCCTGATCATCACAAATTGATTGCTTATTCAATTTCTCATTGTTGAAATAAGTCCTACAAAATCAAAATGCTGGTTCACAGCACAAACAGCTGCTTCCTTCAAAGCTTGCAGCTCTTCTTTTCCCCTCATGGCCTCCTTAAGGAGTCTATAGGGATGCCCTGCTGTGTAGGATACTGGCTGTGAACTATTCATCACGGCCTTGCTCCCCAAGGAGTCATCCACTTTGAATCATTTATCACATGGCAGTGTGTGTGTGTTACTGCAGAAATAAATCAATGTGGGGAACACCAGACACAACACATAGTTCTACATTACATTGTTGTAGGTTTTTTCAGGCTAGGAAAATTGGGTTTATATATCTGTGGAAAGTTCAGGATGGGAGAAAGAACTCTTGTCTGTTGGGGCTACGTGTGAATGTTTCAATTGGCCACCTTAAATAGCATTTGATAGCCAGGCAGTTTTTTGGTGTGGCTTGTTAGTGCCTGGGGGAATCTTTTGTTGAGAGGTGATTAGCTGCCCCTGATTGTTTCCTCTCTGGAGTTTCCCTGTGTTGGGGTTTTGCTGTTATAATTTTAGAGTTTTTAAAAAAAATACTGGTAGCCGAATTTTGTTTCGTTTTCATGGTTTCCTCCTTTCTGTTAAAATTATTCACAAGCTTCTGGATTTCAATGGCTTCTCTGTGTAGCCTGACATGGTAGTTGTGAGAGTAGTCCAGCATTTCTGTGTTCTCAAATAATATGCTGTGTCCAGGTTGGTTCATCAGCTATGGCTGACTTCTCTGGTTGATTTAGCCTGCAGTGCCTTTCATGGTCCTTGATTTGTGTTTGGGCGTTGTGTTTGGTGGTCCCTATGTAGACTTGTCCGCAGCTGCATGGTATACGGTAGACTCCTGCAGTGGTGTCAGGATCCCTCTTGTCCTTTGCATTAATTTATAGAAGTGTGTTGAGAATTGAAAAAGGGAGTGCAGCTAGCCAGCGACATGGGTAAAATCTGATGAACAAATATTACAGTAATGCAGCGAAAAGCAATCCTACACATCTGCTCCAAAATAGCGTATATACTCAGTCAAGTTTTTCAGCCTTTTTGGGGGGCTGAAAAAGCCCCCCCTCGGCTTATATTCAAGTGAAAGGAAAAAGGCTCTGAGGCCAGCTAGCAGAGTATCCAGCCTTGACTTTGCCTCCACAGCCACCTACTCCACTGTGGAGGAGCTCGCTGCATCCTCCAGCCGCAGTAAGTCCTCTGCCCGCAGTGAGCCCTCCAGCCCTGACAAGGCCTCCACCAGGACCCCTCCGCCTGCAGAGAGCCCTCCTCCATGACACTTTACCTTGGCTAGATTTTGCATTGCTTTTCATTATAATTCTGTAATGCAACTGTTTCGTTTTATTTTATTGTACAATGTTTTGTATTTTGTTTAAAATTTTTATGGTTTGTTTATATAGGCATTAAATGTTTGGAAGCTGCCCTGAGACCCCATGGAGAGATGGGGCTGGGTACAAATAATAATAATAATAATTGCTATTCAGTTATTGTTGATACCATATTGTTTTTGTTGACCCTCCTTTTGTACTTATAGAGCTAGTTTACTGTTTTTCTTTGAAATATAGTAAATATTGAAAAACATTAAATATACTGATGCCTCAATTAATGTGATTTTATTGGAATGTATTTTAAATTTGAAATGTACCAGTAGCTGCTGCATTTCCCACCCTCGCTTTATACTCGAGTCAATAAGTTTTTCCAGTTTTTGTGGTAAAATTAGGTGTCTCGGCTTATATTCGGGTCAGTTTATACTTGAGTATATAGGGTAAGTCCTCTTAACTGGCACTGAATAAAACAGTGAGCTGCAATCCAGTTCAGGAATGAAGGGCAATTTGATGATATGGCACTGGAGTTCTCATCATCCCCAAGCAGTCACTAACTAAGGCTGCTGAGTGCTGTAATCCAGCAACTTCTGTAGAAGTGTACAGTAATCTCTCACTTATTGTGGGTGTTCCATTCCAGGACCATCCGCAATAAGTGAAAATTCACGAAGTAGGGACGCTCCACCCACTCAAGTGGGTGGAGTGTCCCTACTTCGCAGCAGCCTCCTCCTCACCCCCTCCGCTGCTTCGTGCCTCGGAGGGTCCCTTCCTCGCCAGGCTGGGTGCCTAAGCTTGACACCCAGCCTGGTGAGAAAGGAGCACGGAGCAGCAGAGGGGTGAGGGAGAAGATGCCACCGCCGAAGCCCTTTTCAGTGGTAGGCTTCTCCTCTTCACCACCTCCGCTGCTCTTCACCTTCGAGGACCCAAGGGCACCCAGCCTGGTGAGGAAAGGACCGGGAAGCAAGCTATAGAGTGTCCCCTCACTGTTCCCCATGATATAGTGAGTCTGCAATAAGTGAACCGTGAAGTAGCAAGGGAACACTGTACTCTGGTCATCCATTCTATACATACTTACAAGGAAGAAAAATCTTTCAAGAAGAACCAGCATGTTGTGATGATGTGAGTGTTGGACTAAGATTTTGGCAAATTAGCCATAGAAACCTGTCCCACTTTCTTAGCCTTATAAGAAGGCAATGTCAACTCTCCTTTGAACAAACCTTGCCAAGAAAACCCCATGAGAGGGCTCATCTAATTAGGTCTTGACTTGGAGGCACTAACAATAACAACAACCCATTGAAAATGATGGATCTTCTGTCTGAGAAGATGTATATAGATTTTCATCTTTAGAGGAAAAATAGGATTTGTGAGTGCTTGGGAAAATAATGAAACATGAAATCAGTGAAAGCAATGAAAGATGTATTATCCGTCTCTTAATTAAAATGTGAAGCAAGATTTCCAAGAAAAGTAAAATATACCAGATCCATATGTTTGGAGCTTTGGGGCTTGGATGTTAGTTTTAAGAAAAACATACATGCAATGATTCTACAAGTTCTAGAAATCAGGTTTTCCTTTCTTATTAAGTTAGGGTTACACATTATATAATTTTAAAAGCCTGTCAAATATATAGCTTGCCAACACTTCCACTCCTTCATCCTGATGAAAGTTTCCAATTATGGTTCACAAACCTGTGCTCATTTCTTGTAGGATTGTTTTGCTCTTGAAATGCATGCCAAGCTAAATCAAGTCTCAGGTTTATGCAGCAGAGAGCCACACTGGACCAAAAATCCTGCCTTGGTTCATGTTTTTCTTTTCTCCACAGACCAGGATCCATAGATGGTTGAGTATTTAAGGTTCAGTAAAGACTTCCTTAATGTTCCTATTGAGCCGTGGTTTAACCCTTCTGCTGTCTGGACTACTGACCTGAAGGTTGGGTTGCTGACATGAAGGTTGCCAGTTCAAATCAGTGAGACAAGGTGAGCTCCCATCTGTGAGCTCTAGCTTGTGGGGACATGAGAGAATCCTCTCAGCAGTATGGTAACACATCCAGGCATCCCCTGTACAACATCTCTATAGACGGCCAATTTCCTCACACTAGAAGTCACTTGTAGTATGTTCTCAAGTCGCTTCTGACACAATAAAAAATGTTCCTTTTTAGTTTGCGATTTTTCTATAGATACATAGCATATTATACTATTGGATGGTGAGGGATGTTTGGACTTAATACAAAATCCATATGGATCCCAAAGATAAAAATACTCCTGCAATAGGATTGTGTAGTCTGAAATACGGCCTTTCAATTCCACGCGAGAGTGGTCCCACACACCCTGCACTCATTTTTGATTTCTCACTCTTTGTCTCTTTTATTATTATTGATTCATTTCAAATTCTGTTTTCTTCTAATCTGTTTTCCAAATGTTGAAAAACAGCCAAATCACAGGTTAGCTTTGAAGCAGACATGCCCCGCCCCCAATTTAGCACCTTCCAGATGATTTTAGGACAACATATTTATTGGTAAATGGAAAGCACTAAGTTATAGAAAGCTGTTTTTATGTTTTATTTATTTTTCTGCCCTTTTCCAATATATTTCTTACCACAACTAAAAAAGCAACACACAATTACAAGCAAATAAGTACATCTCCACTCAGTCTGCCAACTGAGTACTGAGTAGGAATAATGTTTTTATGTTTTAGTTTTTATATCCTAACTAGCTGTACCCGCCACGTGTTGCTGTGGTCAACCTTCCC
The DNA here is from genome assembly GCA_030556195.1 of Anolis apletophallus. Lineage (NCBI taxonomy): Eukaryota > Metazoa > Chordata > Lepidosauria > Squamata > Anolidae > Anolis > Anolis apletophallus. Next base: position 52,106,895 of record JARBWK010000004.1, on the reverse strand, counting down.
TTCCTCTTTCTCTCCTCCTTTCTCTCCTTCCATCCCTTTTTTCTTTCCTTCTCTCTTTCCTTCCTTCTCTTCCTCTTCCCTTCGCCCCTTCCTCTCTCCCTCCCCTTTTTTCCCTTCCACTTTCTCCCCTTTTTTCCTTCTCTACCTATTCTTGGACTGCAACTCCCAGCAGTCCTCCTAATCCATCTACCTACCTACCTATCTCTATCTAATTTATCTATCTTATCTATTTGGAGGATTGCTAGGAGTTGCAGTCCAGGAATAGAAAATTGGAAATATGCAGGGATTGGGATGCTCTCAAAGAAATCCAAGAATAAAACTTCCATCTTGGAAGCAGTGCATTTGGATCATCCTCCTCTTCTAAAGGGCCTGATCTAGGGGATGCTGAGAGCTGTAGTCCGGAAGAGAGTGTGGATATGCTAGTGTGTGTTTTGTTTGCCAGGGGAGTTGTTTTTGCGCATGTGCTGTAGAGTATTTTTGCTTTTTTGGCCCTTTAAATCCTTTCAGTTGTGTTTTTCAATTTTTTTATGAGTGATGGTCACTTGTTGGCCTGGTATGTGTATTGTGTCCAAATTTGGTGTCAATTCGTCCAGTGGGTTTTGAGTTATATTAATCCCACAAACGAACATTACATTTTTATTTATATAGATGGATTGTTCTTGTTTTTATTTTATTTTGATACTTAATTCCTTTGTTGTAAGTTTTCTGTTGTTAATCTCCATTATTTTGTATTCTTTTGATGTGTGTGTACCTATTTCGAAACATTGAATGTTTGCCTTTTTATGTGTAAACCTCCCTGAGTCCTTATGGGGAGTGAGGGTGATCTAGAAAGGAAGATTATTATTGTTGTTGTTGTATATAAAAATGTAAATATTAACATTTTTAAGGAGCAGCAGTTTGGGGAAGTCTGTAATCCAGTAACCATTTGTAAGATGCTATAAGGTACAGCCTTTTGAATACGTACACAGGAAGGTGCAGAGTGCTGCAACATTTCATTTGCAAGAGCATCACTCCAAAGAATTCAGCACCTCTTTAATTCATTCTGCTGAGAAGAAGGCTGCAATCGTATGAGTGCCTTTCTTAGGAGTAAATCCACTCTGAAATCTTTAGGACATATTTCTGTGTAAACATGCTTAGAATTGGTCTCCATGCATATTAGGAAGCTCTGCTTGGCCATGGAGGAAGGTTTGTTTATTCTTCTCATCGAACCCAGCTTCCAGTAAAGCAAGACTATTCTCTCCTGAGAGGCAAGCAAATAGTTGAGAAATGCCATAAATTGCAAGAATTCAACTTAAGGGCACAAGAAAACATGATCTGCATTATAACTACCTTGCTGTCATGGGCTGCTTTCTTTGGGGAAAGTTCTCAGTGGGAGCAAAATCTTTTATCTTTGTCTAAAGAAAATGTACAGGGAAAGGTTTGAATAAAGCAATTTCAGCTGGTTTTAATTTGCCCAGAAGGGAAAAGTGCATATTTCTCCAGTATAAACACGATTAACACACACACACACACACACACACACACACAAAGCTTTAAAAGGGACACATTATTTAGTTTTATTTAGATTTTTTTTACACTTTAGCATAGCATTTCCCCTTTTCTGCCTCCCTCATCCCAAATATTTTTCTCCAGGCTGAGAAGGAAGTTTGGCTCCACTGGAAACTTTGTAAATTTGGGATGGAGTGGAAAGGGAGGCTTAAAATTAGTTGCTTCTGTGCTTGCCTCCCAAATGTTTTGCCAACATAAATCCTTTTAAATGTCTTGTGATCCTTTTCAGTTGAGAATTTTAATAGTGAATCCTGACCTCAGGAAAATCATCTCTTCTTACAAATGGAATAAAGTTTTAGCAAGAGTTCATTTGTATTTCCAACTAATCTGTTACTTGGAAGCTATAGACTTTTATCCTAGTGTTGCTGTCTAATAAGGAACACTAGGATAAAACTACCGTATATTCCGGCATACAAGACGACTTTTGAACCCAGGAAAATCATTTCCAAACTGTCGAGTTGTCTTATACGCCGTGTATCGCAGGGTCCCTTTGGTCTCTGCTTCAGGTGCCCTGCTCCAGCGGGTGCTTTGCTTGGTTGCAGGAGGAGTGCGCGTGCATGTGTTTGCGGGGCACAGACTCTCCCCTCCTCCTCTCCTTTCCCTGCTTGGGATGCCATTTAACAGGCGCCCTACTTTGATTTCCTTTCCCTCCATCAGCATTGAGAGGAGTGTGAGGAGCCGCCTGCTGCCCCTTCACGGGGCTTGAGGCAGGCTGGCATGCAGCCCCGGCAGCTCCCGCAATAGGCGGACCTTGGTGGTGGTTCCGCGATGAGGCGCAGCGGCGTGGCAAAGGCGAGGGACGAGGAGGCAGCAAAGGTGCGGAGGAAGCAGGGGAGAGGCTTCAAGCTAGGTGGTAAAGGAGCTGTGCTGAAGGAGACGAGAGAGGAGGCTGCTCCGAGCACGAGGAGGAGGAGAAGCGGAAAGCCACGCCAACTTCTCCCTCTCCTCATGCAAGGAGCAGCCTCCTCTCTCGTCTCCTTCAGCACAGCTCCTTTCTTGCCAAGCCCGAAGCCTCTCCACTGCTTCCTCCACCACCTTTGCCACCTCCTCGACCCCCGCTTTTGGGAGGGCGTGGCTTTCTGCTTCTCCTTCTTCTTTTGCCCAGAGCAGCCTCCTCTCCTTGGGAATATATGGCAGTGTGGACTCTGGGATGGCAAGGGAGGCGGGGGTGGGTCTGGAGCAGCCGGGGGGGGGCATCTTCTCCCCAGCTCCACCCTTTCTGCCCCCTCCCCACTCCTGGATGCCTCCCCCCATCCATGGGCTCCAGGCCAGGTATTCTTCCTATGTCTGGAGAGGAGGTAGGGGGGCTGCTGGAGCCAGATGGTCCTGAGTTGGATGGACACCTGTCAGGAGGGCTTAGATGTTGTCTTCCTGCATGGCAGGAGTGAGTGGGGTTGGACTGGATGGCCATTGTTGTCCCTTCCAACTCAAGAGTTCCATAATAATAATAATAATTATTATTATTATTATAAAGTAAAAGTAAAGCTTGATGACCAACTGTTGGCAGGGATTGCATTGTGTCTTCCAGCCTGGCAGGAATGAGTGGGGTTGGGCTAGATGGCCATTGGAGTTCCTTCCAACTCAAGGGTTCCATTATTATTGTTATTGTTCTTATTAAGCAGAGCTGGATGGCTATCTGTTGGGAGGGCTTGCATTGTGTCTTCCTGCCTGTCGAAGAGTGAGCTGGGTTGGACTGGATGGCCATTGGAGTCCCTTCCAATTCTAGGGTTCCATTATTATTATTATTATCAAGGAGAGCTTGATGCCCACCTGTTGGGAGGGCTTGCATTATGTCTTCCTGCCTGGCAGGAGTGAGTTGGGTCGGACTGGATGGCCATTGGAGCCCCTTCCAACTCTAGGGTTCTGTTGTTGTTATTGTTGTTATTAAGCAGAGTTTTATGGCCACCTGTCAGGGGGGCTTTGATGTGTTTTGCTGCCTGGCAGAATTAGGGTTAGACTGGATGGCCATTGGAATCCCTTCCAACTCTAGGGTTCTATTATTATTGTTGTTGGACCTGGGCTCACTCTAGGTAAGGTAAAGGTTTCCCCCTGACATTAAGTCCAGTTGTGTCCAACTCTGGGGGTTGGTGCTCATCTCCATTTCTAAGCCAAAGAGCTGTATACCACTCTGATAGTCTTGGATTTAAAATCAAATCTGATGTTTTTAGAAAAATTTACTTGGTGTGCGTTGGAAGAGGGGTGGTCTTATACGGCAAGTATATCCCAAAATCTGTATTTTAGCTGTAAAGGTTGGAGGGTCGTCTTATACGCCCAGTTGTCTTTTACACTTATACGGTAGTTAATTTATCAGCAAGTAAAGCATTTACCGAATGGAGAGAGCATTATCACCCAAGGCCCAGAAAGAGAAAGCACCAAGTTAGTAGTTTGGTCTCATTCTTAATTTCTTCCCAGACTGTTCTGTTTGGGGGGGGGGGGTTGCCCATGTTTGAGTTTCTTCTTAAGGACTTTAGTTTAGTATGCATTTAAGCAGTGAGACATTCATCTTAATGTACTTGGTTGAAAACTGTTAACCAGAGAATGGATTTGACCATTACATAATACTTATGTTGTTATCTGCATAATTTTGCCATCTCTGAAGACCAAAACATGGGAGGGAGAGGGGATATATAGGGTTGTTGCACTTTGGCCATAGCTTATTTGAAAGGAAAGAATCCATATTTCTCAGCTGTGCAATCTGGATCAGGTCTGCTATGGGAATAAAGAAGAAGATTCACAGATTGTAAATACTGGCTCCTAGTTACCAACCTGCTGAAATCAATGAGCATAAAGATGAAATAATAGCAGCCTATACTGGGCTTGTGCTGGGCTTGTGCTGGGAAGAAGTAGAGGCAATAAAACTGTATGTGATTTGTGGGGGGAGAGAGAGCTTACAGATCATCTCTATTATCCCTATCATGTGCACATCCACTAAAGCAGTGGTAGCAAATCAATGGCACACATGCCAGAAGGGTCACACATCACCCTCTCTCCTAGCACAGGTGCCATTGCATCCCCCCCCCCCACTCGCCATTCTGCCCCTGCTCGGTCAACCCCCGTCCCTGGGGGGGGGGGGTGACCAAGCACCCTGTTTACTCACTCCTCCCCTTGCTCACTCACCCACTCTCTTGCCTGCCTGCTCTCTCCACTCGCTCAATCGCTCACCCACCTCCTGCTTGCTCGCTTACCCACCCATCCCACTTGCTCACCCACTTAGCCACCCCACACTCCCCACATTCACTAACTCTGAGTGCCCAACACCCCTCCCCACTAAACTCTAAAACGTTCATCATCACTGCACAAGAGAAATCCCTTAAGATTCAGTGAACCTACTTCAATGGGTATCAAATGTAAATTGGAACATTTAAAGTGCATGAAGATGTCACTTCCCAAATATTCATGTATCTGAAATGTACAAATTCACTTGCTTGATGGCATGGGAAGAAGTGATCTCTTCTCAAAATATATACTTTTTATTTGGCGATTTGGCTTTTATGTATTTTACTTATATGTATTTAATCTTGTATTGTTGTAGGATGTTTTAATTTTTGTATTAGTAGCATGGAATCTTTGCTGTTAGCCGGTCTGAGTCCCTCTACGGAGGTGAGAAAATCGGGATATAAAAGTTTAAAATAAATAAATAATAAATAATATACCCCAGAGAGGTTGAACGAAAATTGAATTAAATGTAAACTTTGTACATTACATCACACTCTGGTTGGTGGGGGGCAGGGCGACAAAAAGATGGTATTTCTGTGTGGCTTGAAGCAGTTAATCCTGGAGCTGCTAAGAGAGCAATCACCATGGTGAAGATAAGAATACTCTAAAGGCCAAGAAGACCCGAGGTCAAAAACATGAATCTCAATAGTGGTTTAAAGGATGGATAATTCCTTAGAACGAAGTTCAGACAAAATGGCAAAGCCAATCAATCAAAACCAGTGTTAAGTAATCTGCAGGATTTGTAGATGAAGTGGGTTGGGGAGAGTGTCAGGGAACCTATGTTGATAAAGCTTTTTCGTGCAAATTAAGTTGGAGCAATTGGAAAAGCTCTCAGCTATTTGGGGTAAGTAGCAAATCAAGCATAGCAACATTATGGATGTATTTCTATGAGACAGTTTGTTGGCACAATTACCTTCCTGATTGCTTGGAGAAATGAAGTCATGACATATTAGAATGTATCTTTTGACATCTGAATTGTGGTGGGCTCCCTCTGTATGGGAATGATTGAGTGTTCTTTTGCTTGATTTCGTTAATCACCCTCCCAGATCCAAACAAAAAGAAAATTAATCTCATTCTTGCTATAAAAGGATGATTAACCTTTAGGCTCTAAAATACTATACAATAAAATAACAAATTAAGTAAGAAATTTATATGGCTACACTTCAGCTACAGAGACATAGTACTCTGTGAAATGGGATAACAACAAGGAAAGAGAGATTTTGGATGCTTAAAAGCTATTTTGCTATTTAAATTATGCATTGGCAGGGGAGAGGAATTTGATGCTCCAGTTGGGGAAAGTGAAAATGCCTCCCACATAATGATTTTCTTCCCTTCTATCTACTCTCTCTCTCTCTCTCTCTCTCTCTCACACACACACACACACACACACACCTACCTGCAGATATAGGCAGGGTGAAACACAATTACTAGGTCATTTTGGTCATGGAGAATATAGGAAATCTCTAAGTCAGTCTAAAGCAGAGGTTTCCAACCTTTGGTTCTCCAGCTGTTTTGGACTTCAACTCCCAGAAATCCCACCAGTTTACCAGCTGTTAGGAATTGTGGGAGCTAAAGTCCAAAACACCTGAAGGACCAGAGGTTGGGAACCACTGGTCTAAACCATTTATTCTGTTTTAAGTTTTTCCTGGAACAGTATTTCCCTTTATATTATCAAGACCACCAAGAAAAGAAGAAGGGTCTGAAACCTTCACATATTAAGAGGGCTGCTTTCTTGGCTATGGCATTCCTTAACTTGTGGGAACACTTTATTGAGTCATCAACTCTGGTAATAAGAGTTATTGTCTCTAAATAATACATTTCTCATACTATTAGCTGGAGTTTGCTACCATTATTCACCTAAATCTTCTAATGCAAATCTAATTGTAAGTTGTTTGTTTATGCTATGAACAAACTAGCTCTGTAACGTACAATCTGCTGCATATGGACATACTAACCACTGCATTTCAATATCCCTTCATCACCCTTCTCCTTTAATATGAAAATTACTAAAAATCAACATAGATCTTATGAAGCAGCTCATCCTTACAAAGTAAGAACATGTAACTATAGTACATAATCAAACATTACCAATTCATTTATTTAATTGAGGGATATGAAATAGTACCATTCTAGCTACTGGTGTGAATTTCCCTTTCTGTTGCTGTTTTCTCTGAAAGGTTGTAATGGCCACCATCCAAATAATTGAATTTGCATGTTTCTGACATGGAGGTCAAAATACATAATTCCTCTTACCAGCCACACAATTTATCACAGAGCAGTTGAAAACATAAAGTCCCTACATATTTATTAAATCTGTCATGCCTCTCTGCACAAATCCCATCCCTGCATTATGTTATCGATTTCTTAATAGTACTTGTATTCAGTGTGTGCACCTTTTTTTCAACTGCCTTTGCCAGGAAAAATGAAGAAAAGCAATTGTTCTATCATAATTATAGAACTAGTATGAAAGGAATCTAAAAACCACCCAACCCATCCGCTTACATCAGGGTTGTACATATTATGCCTCTCCATAAGTTGTTAGACTCAACTCCAAGCATCCCTCACCTCTAGTTTTACTAGCCAGGATTGATGGGAATTGCAAGCAAGAGTCGGGAAAGGGCAGAATTTGCCCATTCCTGTTTTGCCCTGATGCAGTAGTGCATAAATGATTCATACTACAAATCTGGCTTGCCAAAAAAGCCACTTCTAGGTAGTATATATTACATCATAAAACAATCTAATAAAAACAATACAGGAAAGAGTTCAAAACAGGGTGGGAAACATGGGAAAGTTAAACTTCAGAAGTATGTTTTCAATATATGTGCTTAAGCCTGACATAAAAGGAAGCTCATTCAATAGGATCAGAGCTTCCACAAAGAATGATCACCTCTGTCTCTGCAGGCCACATAATGGGCCACTGGGTCATTTTCTGATGTTTCTAGTGGCTTTTGAATTCATTGTAGAGTCATATGTTGACATAATCTGGCCCCAGGTTGCATAGGGTTTTTAATATAAATATCTACAACTCAAATCTAGCCGATGTGGATCTTTTTGTAGATGTGTGCCTTCAAATAATTTTCAACCTATGGCAACCCTAAGATGATATTATCATGGGATTTCCCTGGCAAAATTTGTTGAGTGGATTTGTCTTTGGCTCAGGCATGTAGCCAGGGGGAGGGCTAAGGGGGCTTGTCTCAGGGTGGTTTGAAAAGGCCTTACTGGTACATTATTTAAACTGTTATGTTTATTCATATCATGATCTGATCACCATGCTCATTATATCCCACATTAATGGGGTTATTGGGATAACAATACAAAAGGTTTGCTAGGGTAGACCTTCTTCCACCCAGTCTCAGCCCCCCCCCCCCCCCGAATCAAAATCCTGGCTACGGCCCTGCTTTGGCTTTATTTGAGGTTGAGAAGATATGACTTGTCCAAGGTTACCTAGTGAGCTTCCATGGCTGAACAGATAATATTTTACAACAGATAAAGCACCCCAGTTAATAACCTTGTCATTGCATTCTGTGCCAGCTGGAGCTTCCAAATCAATCCAAAGTATGTAGATCACATCAACTGCACTATCTTCATCCGGGAGCAGGTACAGCTGGCACCATAGCCTACAATTCTAGTAAATTCTTATCTCCACATTTGCAGTTTTGACATCTGTGGATTTGACTAAAATATCATCTCTAGGAATCTCTAGGTCCTCTGGTGTGCCTCTATGGTCAGCTTCTCTGGTCATGTTGAAGAACCTAGAGATTTCTAGACAGAACACCTCTCTAGAAATCTCTAGGTCCTCCAATGCAATTCTCTATGTTTGGCCTACAGTAAAAACTGGCCATAAAGTCATGTTGAAACAGCTAGAAAATCCTAGAGATGTGTTCTCTCAAGTAAAAAAGATGATTTCTTTATTCACATTTTTTCACTTGCTAAATAGTCAGAAAGTCTCCAATTAACCAGCATTTACTGCACATATAATAACGGAGAATGGGTGCATTTAAATTATTTTTATTCTTATATTTCACCTGCAGTACAATCTATTAAAGATCAGAAATAATTTAAAAAGGGTACATGAATTCTATTGTTACTAGAAAATATAAAATAAAACGTACATTTCCCCCCACCAAAAAAAATCTAAAACTGTGATTATTTTATTTCGTTTAAAGAAAATGTACAGTGACTTTCCAAAGAAAGTTGCAACATTTATTCAAAAGAGATCTGATGTATGGAATATGCTAATCGTTGATGCCAAGCACATCCTCTATTAGTAGTAAATACTTGATTTTTTTCACTGGAAGAGCTGGTGGCTGTCCGCTCCATTCATCTCCATACTGAAAACAATAAATAAGAGGTGAAAACAAGTTTAGAACCATATCTCAAAATGGGAAGTGACTAGAAATAGCATGATGACATGTCAAACTGTCTTCATTTCTATTTATATTCCTGCAAAAGGAATCATGAAATGATAAATCAAGGATAACACCTTTCTTTTTATCTTGAACAGATTTTTATTATGAGGACACATAGAATTAAGCACTGGACATACTTGAGGGGATAAATAAGTCAGACTTTAATGGCATTCTGTTTTCTGAACTCCTCTGATTTTGAATTAAAAATATTCACCTCTAAACTTCAGTTATTAGGGTCAAACACATCCAATACACATTTGCTTTCATAAAAAATATTTTAAGTGCAAAGTCTCTCAAAATAAATATGATTTGAAAACAATGTTGAACCAAACATTTATTAAAACAGTTTAAAACTGGCCTATTAATAAGTTTCAATGTACACATTCATTTTTTAGATTTATATCAGAGGTGATTTTATATTGGTATCCACCAAAATTAATTTTTTTAAGCTTCCCTATTTATCAGCCACCCAGGGACGTGACAATAGGGTTAGTAATCCAATTGGTGAGTCCAAAAGCAGCATTTGACAATCAATGATATAAAGATTGAGTCTACAGTTCTGCTGTGTAGTATACTGTGATCCTATGAGAGTTATCAAAAAATGGGGATTTTTTTTTAAAAAAAAACTCATATTTAAGCCAGGGCTTTGGCATCTAGGGACACACATTCTTTTTAGTTGGGGAAAAGTGATCTTCTGTACAACCTATTTGGCAAAGCTATTAGGGCATCACAATGATGGCAAGATTTATTAAATAAAGCTCTGTGGACTTAATAAATGGGAATGCAGACTGATATTTCTGTGTGTCAAATATAATCATCAAACCCTCCAGAAACTGCATTTCAAATTACCACTGAGATGAAGATATAATTGATATTGTTCAAAGATCTCAACAGGGGGATTCAAATCCCATCCCTTCCTTCATATCATCATGTAATTTATTTTCCCAAAGAACCCGGCTTCATTAAAATGTACTCACTGAGATTATCTTCAGCAAATGAGACAATTAAAGCAGAAACAAATGAATCACAAAAGAAAACTGAATATATTTTTCACTTTGAATCCAAATGTCATAAAGTAGGAAGTATGTTAAAATTTAATTCTCTGTATAATGTGAGTTTACTTTTTTGCTTGATACTTTTCCTAAGGGCTAGCAAAGGGTAGCTTTCCACATATATGTTTAGACCGCCCCATTTCTTAATTAAATATACAGGAGCATAATTTTTCTCCAGATGTCATTAGTCCTCAATGTTTAATATGAATATGTTAAGATTAGTGGAAAGTAAAACTTTATCCTTGTTTACTGCCAAACACAGGTTTATTCTTTGCTACAATTAGCATTTTCATACAAATTTGAGCTTCCTAAAATGCTCATCAGTTCTAAGATCTCAACTAGCCATAAAATTAAAGCTTATATTGAATACGATGCTCCAGAAACATTAAACATTGTGTAGTAAAATCCTGCCTATGGTATGACCCCTGTGTATGTGGATCAGGATCCACATTTTTACTTATCCACTTCTGAAGAAAAAAAATTAAGTCCTTCAGCATGACGCTATAGTATTTTGGGGTCAAATGTGCATCATTTCAATAAGGTTTGTGTATTTACATGAAGTCCAGGAACATATTTTCCGTGGATATGGGAGCCATACTGTATATGAGGAACTATCTGTGAGGGAGGATGTGTGGAATAAAAGTTGAAACAAGAATTGACAGGGCAGAAAGCAGCTTGTTTTACATAGCAGAAATAAAAGGTAAGATCTTTGCAGGTGTGCTATATTTGGCAGACGTTCAGCATAATAAAATACCATGGAGGCTTAAAGATATTAAAGAAACAAGGTGCCACTAGTTAGATGAGAGGGTTCTTATCCATGTGGGTGTGTTCTGAACCATTCAAGTGGGAACTGATACAAGAAGCATTACTGCTGTAGACTGGATACCCCCAGAGTGTTTCTTTCTCCTCCATCATGGTTGGTGGCATGGGGCACTACTGTAGTAGCTGATTCTGCATAACCCTGACTCACCCAAATTTTGGCCCACACAAGTTATGTGAGACATAAGCAAGCTGGCAGACCAACACCAATTAAGATTTCTGTTTTGGCAATTGAACCAATTTCTCAAAGAAGAAAGGAAAGAAATGTGGACTGATTTGCTGAAATCAGGCATAAACAAGAGGAAGAAACAAAACAAGGGTTTCCCATTAATGATATTTAAGGGCAGCTGATCTACATTACGTATTCCTTCCTGTTACAAGCCTGGTGATTTCATATATTTCAGCTTTTAAATGAAACCAGAAATTTTAGGGTCACATGGGATATTTTATACTGTTTTTAACTTATTATTTTAATCTGTTTTTACTTGATGGTTTTATGTTCTATGTATGTTTTCAAGATGATATGAGCCGCCTTGAGTCTGCTCTGGAGAAAGGCAGCATAGAAATCTCAGAAATAAATAAATAAATAATAAATATATCAAACTATTTTGGGGCTTTCTTCCTGATAAAATCCCAACCCCCATTTTATTTTTATAAATTATCATAGCCTTCCTCGTTGCACTGGCAATATATTGGTATATTAAATAAACATAAACATAAACACATTTACTAATATTGTTGAAGTCTGCCTTCAAGTTCTTTCCAATTTATGATAACCCTATCATGGGACTTTCTTGCCAGAAGGGTGTTGCCTTTGCCCTTCTTTAAAGCTAAGAGCGTATGATTGCCCAAGTTGAGTTCCCGTGGCTGAGTGGGGATAGGAACCTTGGTTTCAAACCACTATAGTATGCTGGCTCTCCTATTTACTACTAGGTTTAGCATCAATATGAAAGGGCCTTATATCACAAAGATAACACTACGGAGAGGTTTGCACTTGAGCAAATGTACTCAATCAGCAAGGATTCTTACTTGTATATACACACATGGTAGGTCCAACACACATGGTAGGGCCTTCCCCCCATTAAACATGGGTGTGTGGCTACCAAGGACACTCCTGGCAGACATATTAATGTGAAAGAGATGGGAAGTATGTTTCTATGTAAAGACCTGATACAACTTTCCAAAGTTCACATACAACTTTCCAGGACAAATTTGCAAATGTATAGTATTATAGTATTAACTTCCTATATTCTTAGCTGAATATCTAACTACGGATAGAATTATTGAGAATGTTCTGCAGGCCCTTTAATTAAAATATATTTGTTTACCTGTAGAGGAATCAAGGTGGTTTGGAAGGTTGGAATTGGATGCAGTCTCCAGTTCAGCCCATCAACCAACTTCTTATAATTTACTAGATCTTTGCAACTTTCACACCTAAAAATTCAACAGATATGTAAATGTGTTCACTATATGGTTTCCATTCAATTATTTTTATTAACATATCAATGTCTATCTTATATATATATGAACTGTTTTTTCAAAACTATAAGACAAAAACGAACATGAATTCAAGGGTCAGATGGGATTCTCTCTCTAAATATAACTAATATCAAACATTTTAATATGATAGATATCATATATGCCACATAATTTTATACACAAGCAGCATACATATATTAAACCTTTCTTCTTAGGATGTCTTAATATATGTTAAAATTTCTCTTAACACCTTATGTTAACCTTTGTCACATGAAACATTATATCATCATTTATTTAGAACTAAATATTTAGAAGTATATCTGTCATTAAAAAACTAAAACAATGCAAAATAAAAGAAAATAAAACTGATCTAATGTCATTCATTTATTTTGATTTTGTACCAACTTGCTTTAGCTCAACACTAAGATTACTTGTATTACGCGAATCTAATGCACACCCTAATTTTGGCAATGTAATTTAGCCAAAAAAGTGAGCATTAGATTCTAAAAATAGGATATATACAATGGCATACAATGTGGCATCTCTTTTATAAAACCTCAAAATCAAGGTTTGCTTTTTTCAATTTTTTTTTTGCAGAGGAGAAAAATGCTCAGACCATGGATGATGGGGATATGAAGATTTAAAGGACTGACTATACAGATATGGCAGGAAGTCTACTACTTTTGAAAAGGAATGTTTTTACATTAAATTTTGTGGCAGGGGTAGGCCTGTTGCTACAACCTATTCAAAGGGTGTACTGTGGCTGTCCAGATGTTAGGTAGCACATCCCATGATTCCTTACCATTAACTATGTTAGCAAGGGCTGGTAGTACTTGCCATCCAACGAACATCTGTAGCACCACACATTACACTGCCCTAGGGGATTGCTTTTCCAATCAGAAGTTAAATGTTCAGGTCCCTATCTATCCTATATGTACATTTAAAAATACTCATCTGTGAACATAATGCAGCAGGTTTTACTTTGACACCTTACAAGTACAGTTTAACTAAGTGCCTAAGAACAAATAATTATTGCTGCTGATTCTTCTTTAAAACAAAAAGAAGTATCTGGAAAAATACACACAGATACATATTCGCATACAGAGAGAAAAGTCCACACATTCAAATAAAAGCAAAGTATGTTAGTGATGCCTGCGCCAAATCTGAACAACGCTAGTTATGTTCCCGCTTTTGCTTGCTGATGGGGTATCTGGAGAATCGCCACAAATGTGCTTTGCATTATTGCATTTATTCTTCTCATTTGGGATATGCAATCACTTATCGCACAAAAATATTGAAGCAATAAATGGCCAAATTTTTAGAGATTAAATCAAAATCCTGGATAATAATTATTCCCAGTCCTTTACATTTAAATAGCAAACACAGCCAATAAAAGTCAACTGGCATTAAACCTGACTGCGCATGGGTCTTAGGACAAAATGTATTCTTTCACGAACTGCTATGGTTCTTCTGAAATATTTTTTTCCCTACTTTTATTAGCTTTCATCATATAGGAATCTTGTGGGAAAACATTAAATTGCTACACTGTGTTAAAGCCCTGTGGATTTATTAATAGGTTTTTAGCATGGTCATAGTATTTGGTTGGCTTAGAAAACACCAACTGAAAAAGTCAGCTCTTGCAGAGTTTTATTCTGTCAGTCCATTTTTGGTCTCCATTGGCTAGAGATTATGCACATTCTATTTTCAAGTCATGGTCCCAATATTAGTGAATAAATCAGTCCAAGTGCTTTGGCTACCTGGACCTTGGAAACAGACTTTATTATACAAAATAAATAGAAGTAGCGCTACACTGTTTATGCTATTGGGTTTTGTATAGGAGGCAATGTTGGTTTACTCAATAGAAATTACTCTCATTAATTGGAGAATAAATCAGAGGTGGTACATATGCATTAAGGAACACAGAATATTATGCTTTTTATTCTATGACTAGCTGTACCTGGCTACGCGTTGCTGTGGCCCTCAGAAAACAGAGGACTTGCAGACATGAAACAATCTGGGCTACCAAACTCCTCCCACCAAAAGTTTCCAGCTGGCTAGTAGAAGCCAGGCTTTTAAGATGCAAGGCTATTCAAAGGTAATCCAGGTGGGCAATTGCAGCATTCACACTTGGCTCGAGTAGAAATAATTTCTTTTTCCCACCCTGAACCTTTCACATATCTATAAATAGAAGCCTCTCTCATGTTGGCCAAAACACTCAAAAAGCCTCTGAAACAGAGGCTGGGTGGCCATCTGTCAGGGGTACTTTGAATCTGATTTTCCTGCTTCTTGACAGAATGGGGTTGGACTGGATGGGCCACCAGGTGTCTTCCAACTGTAAGACTCTCTGATTCTATATTCTTATCTTCCCTTAACTAGTTTCCCCCTTTCTTTCTTCTTTCCTTCCTTTCCTCTCCCCTCCTTCTTTCCTTCTACTTTTCCTTCCATTCATATTCTCTTCACCAATCTTTTTCTTCCTTTCTTCTCTACTTTCTCTTTTTCCCCTTTCATTCCTTCATTCTTCTTTTCTTCCCCTTTTCCTTCATATCATATTCTTCCCTTCCCTTCACCAGTCTCCCCCTTGCTTGTGTTCTTCCTTCTTCTCTCCTTTCCCTTCCTTCTTTCCTTTCCTCTCCCATCTCTGCCTCCTTCCCTTCCTTCCTCTTTCTTTCCTTCTATCTTTCCTTCCACTTGTATTCTTCTCTTCATCAATCATTTTCTTCCTCCCTTCCTTCCAGGGAGGTTTGTAAGGGTTTATAAGGGGATTGGGGGGGGGGGGTGAAAGGGAGGTAGAGAGGATGTGGAGCCCAAGTGGGTGAGTTGCTGGTCTTCCCATAGTTCGCATCCTCCCTTCACCCAACAGGTCCCGGGGGAAGGAGGGGCGGTGGGCAGCCGCTTGTGCAGCCAGGCTTGCCTTGCAATCCCCCAGTCTTTGGGGGAAGGTTACCCGATGGCCATTTGGGCCTCATGGAGCTGCTGCAGTGGCTCCTGCCCCTGCCAGGGCTTGCCAAGACTCCACACCCTTGTCGGACCAGGCCTTCTCCTTCCTTACCTCCTTCCTTTCCTCAATCCCTCCCCAAAAGAAAGATGACTGCCTACGTGTGTGGAAAAGGACTCCATGGCTAGGCTTCTCTTCCCTCACAACAGCTGGTATGTTATTTTTCTTGCACGTTGGGAGGGAGGGGCTTTTGCGTATGCGCTGTAAGGTATTTTTCTTTTTTAAGTTATTTCCCCTTTTTTAAGGTTTTCTCAAATGAAAGACACACATTGGATCAATATATGTTTTGCTGCCAAATTTGGTAACATTTGGTCCAGTAATTTTGTTGCTTTTAACATCCTACAAATGAACAGAGCATATATATACAGTATGTGTGTGTGTATATATATATATATATTTATACACACACACACACACACACACACACACACATCTCGTGTGTTTTTAAACAATCACTCTATTAGGCAGCATGAAGGATCAATCAAGCAGACTTCAGGTGCTCTTATATGCCTAGTGCAGAAAAGCATGGGTAAGAATAGAATAATCCTCTCTTTATTCTTCCTCCACCTACAGTTTTCAATTCCAGTATCTACATCCTTCACTTTAGGCTTACCTCTAAAAAGAAGACAACTGGGAAAGGGGAGAAAGAAACAGGGGGACAAATCTGTAATGCTCGTCAACCTGATAACATGGCTGTTGGGTAAAAGCTAAGGAAGAGCCAAGTTCAGTGATGGTGCCTTCTTAAGAAGAGTGATATTGGGTCTGGTCTCCTTTCTTCCATTCCTATAACTTATGTATGTCTGCATGTGTGAAAGTGTCTTCAAGACACTTGCGCACTTTTGCTGACTCCATGAATTTCATAGGGTTTTTCTTTCTTTGTCATTTTCTTTCCTCTGAAATGTAGCCTGCGGCATCTGGTATTCCCATCCAAGTACTAAGTGATCTGGTGCCTTTACGGCAATGGTTCCCAACCTTTGGTCCTCCAGTTGTTTTGGACTTCAGCTCCCACAATTCCTAACAGCTGGTAAGTTGGTTGGGATTTCTGGAAGTTGAAGTTCAAAACAATTGGAGAACCAAAGGTTGGCAACCATTGATTTAGAGTATTTAGGCCTTATGCATGTTTACTCAAATGTGAATTCCACTTCATTCAGTATTCTGCTGCTGTGCTTCCCAAAAGTGGTGGTCGCTAGGAGAATCAAAGGTGTTTGACAGACAATGGCTGAGCTCCTCTATATGTGCATAGTTCCATACATTAACTTTTCTTTTCTTCCAGTGCTGGCAACTGTCATGCCCTGGGAGGGGCTCCCACCACCGCCATTTTTCAAGAGGGAGCTGATTATATGATTTAAAGAGTATTCCAATAAGTGTAGCAAAACCCTGAAGGAGATGATGATTACTCCTTGTCTTAATTACTAGACTTATTTGATCCAAAAAAATGGTTCAAAACTCATTTCGGATGTAGGGGGCACTGGTGGTTCGGATCTAAAGTCAATTCCGATTTATTCAGGAAAAAAAGGTCACACCTTCCAAGACTTCCAAATCCTTCGTTAATGGTTTCAAAGTGTTATTTCCTGTTTCATTGGGTGGTCTTTACTTTGAAAGTAGTTGTTTTATTCCAGAAAGGATGGGGGGAAGCAAAGGGAAGAAATCCATCCACACTGGGTTAAACTGCTTCTCTCGCCCAGGAGTGACGCGGGAGAAAAAGGAAACTGAAGGAAATCCATCCAAACTGGGTTAAACTGCTGCTCTCACCCAGGACTGATAGGTAGAGAAATGAAACTTAAAGGAATCCATCCACACTGGGTTAAACTGCTGCTCTCACCCAGGACTGACGCGGGAGAGAAAGGAAACTGAAGGAAATCCATCTAAACTGGGTTAAACTGCTGCTCTCGCCCACAACTGACGTAGGAGGAAAAAGAAACGAAGGGAATCCATCCACACTGGTTTGAAGAGCTGAATCTTTTCTGACTCACTTACTGATTCATAAGAGAAATGGCAGAAAAAGCTTTGGAAGGGCTTAAAAACTTTGAAATCGCTTCAAAAAGGAAATCTTTCTGAATTTATTCCAAATTACGAAGATTCCGACTGAACCTAACCATGCCTATTAATTACTAACAAATAACAATGGCTAATTCAATTAATATCCCTTTTTCAGAGAAGCAAAGAACTATTTTTGTACTTTGTATTATGAAGTCCTGCAGCATCTTTTCAGATTAACACCCTAATTCTTAAAGCACTGGACACAATTTAAAGAAAAGCAGGACTCTGGCTTAACTTCCACATTACTGAGACAATTCAGGGACATCCAAACTCCCACTTTATACAATAAAATGTAAGATCAGCTTGTATATCCAATCTGGTCTCATCATGTTCCTCTACAGTTCAAAGAAAGCAAGGCCCCATTTTAAATACTCAAAACATTTATCACTGAGTGATAATACATAATTCTCTTATCTCGTTGCATCTGTTTTATTACTATTCATAACAGAAGTGGTACAGAGAATTCTTCACTTCACTCCCACATTCTAGCTTTCCCAAAACACCTTTTGGCAGTTCAGGTTAGTGGGAGTTCTAAAAATGAATTATTTTACTCCCTTTGACTAATGCTTAAGACCAGGTGTCGAAAATGATGAATGTGCAAATTGCAAACGCCATCCATTTGCCTACCGCAGGGAACTCCCTGAAATTAGGGGGGTTTGTTTTTAAAAAAATCTATTTTTTTAAATCTATTTTTATGGGGAAACAAGATATTTGACTAACCAGATCTTATTTTCATTAGGCATTTCAAATAAAGAAAAGATTTATCCTGCTACCATACAAAAAGGTTTAAAAGACTAAAAAGCAGGATCTTTCATTTCAAGATTATTAACTTTCTACAATTCAGGACTTCCACTATGCTGTACCAAAGTCTCCATCCTCAGCAAAAAGTAAACAAAAACTAATTAGTGGTTAATGGGGCAAGAGGAAATCAGGTGTGGAAGAAGGCCCTCTGCTCTTGGGTTGAAGGAGGCTATGACTCTTGGATACCTTCAATGAGACTCAAGGGCTGGCAACATGGGTGAGCTTGAAGCCAAGAAGAGGCCCACCGTATTTCCAGTGAATTGTTTTGACCCCTTTCACTGGGCCCTTTACTCAGAAGGCTCCACTCCCACTTCTTAAGATACAGTTACAGTTTTTAAAAAGCCAGTGTCAAAAACACAGTACTTCTATTTTACGTTTTTTCTTCTTCCCCAAACCACTCTTTATATTCATTTTAATGCTACTCCAGAGCTATTCAAAGTGGTGGTCTATGGGGCTATTGGCAGCTGGTTCACAGCAGGCATCCAATAAACTATGTCAATACAGAAATAATACGGCCACAAGTATGATACTGCTCCCTGAGACACTGGAAGAAACATCTGCCAGTTAATCACACCAGAGAGTTTGGGAATCAATTATTTATCCCTATTTATGTGCCTCCAGTAACCTAAGTTAAAAGGACAACTTTTATACTCCAGTTTTGTAAGCAGGTTGAGCAATAAAACAATATATAGTCACCAGAATACTTGACACCTGCACTGTATCATTTCAACAGACAACACGTCAGGTCCGCCAGTGCCTCTTTTGAACCAAATGTTTTCAGAGTCAGAATGTTTCATATTCTGATATTGAATTTTTCTTTCCTTCTTTTGATATTCCACATATCATTTATAAAGCATCAGTACTGAAACTGTTGCCTGAACAGCACATTTTAGAAATAATATTCCTGTCTCTTGCAAGATGTCTAATACATTAAATCAGAGTGCAATGAAACATTAAGAAGCAACACAGCAAACCTGTTTGTGATCAAAACAAAATTAAACTAGCAGGAATACAGAAGAAAATCAATGAAGAGAAAAAGTACAATACACATGACTATGAAAGCTGCTGAATTCTTTGCAATTTGTTCACTTCAAAATGAAAGTAAATAATAGTTTTTCTGCCTCAGACAATTAAAGATGACTTGAAATAAGGATTGCTGTTCACAGAACATATACCAAAGGTTACAAGCCTTGGAAGGGAGTGGGGAATAGATATTTTTTTGTATTTGTCAAAAGCTTTGCATTTGGAAGGAGGGTTTCTGTTATATATATTTTACTCTGCACTAATATCCTAAATGAGCAGTGGATAGAACCTATTCCTTGGTTGTCCCAGTCCCCCAATTCAAAAGAACTCAATATGAATGTGGACAGAAGATCCTGAACATCTGAGCCAGAGCAATGAATATAGGCTCTATTACTATGGAAATGTTAGCACATTCTATGGCCATTTCAACTTGATTTGCTCCACATATTATTGGCTCTGCTCCCATCACTGCTGAACTGGTTTCTGCCTATGAACTGAAGGCAAAAGGGAGAACCGTGTCAAGAGGAAGGCATTCAAGCCAACTCTGACCAGGACCGCCTTCCACCTGGAAATTGATGGCCTCACTGTGGAAGAACATGAGGATCAAGAATAGGTTTCTACAGTCACTTACGGACCCACCGCCAAAACACTACACTTGGAAGACAAAGCCAATGTTCACTGCTGTAAAGGGAATGGAGCGCTAGACCGACAAAAGGCTCCCCACCCCTGTTTTACACAAACTTTAATGACAGAATAACTCACGCAGCCAGTAGCGCTCGTAGAAGATCATCTGGTATTGGAAACCTGAAAGACTTGCAAACAGTCCTGCACTTGTCACTGGCCAGCAGTCCACACCTACACAAAGAAAAATGATATTTTTAACATTCCGGTTTTAAATACAGAAAAAACTCACACGATGTAAATTAAGAAATTAGATATGCATTAAAAATGTAACCTGAAAAATATTTTTAAAGTTTCAACAAAAAACGTATTAACACTTATTTAAAAAAAATGGTTCAACAAATCTCATTCACTTCATAAGAACCCCGAAGAAAACTTCCCAAAAAGACTCAGACTTTGAGATGGTATTTTAAAAACTACAGGGTACTGTAATTATCCCCCATCCAAAATGCTTTGGTCCAGAAATGTTTGGGGTTTTGCATTTTCTTTTTCATTTTGGAATACTTGTATTTACATACATGTACAAAAATGTGATGTCTTGGAGATGGGACCCAAGAAAAAATACAAAATTCATTTATGTCTCATACACACCTTATATACATAGTCAAGATGATTATATAGACTACATAATTTTGTGTATGAAACCAAGGTTGTTTACACTTAATGATCAGAAAGCAAAGCTGTCACTCTCTTATCCATCCAGGTAGACAATTCTGGAGTACTTAAGAATTCTGAATAAGTGATGCTCAATCAACACAGCTCCAAGAATATCCAAACCAGCATGGCAGCTGTTAAAAAGACTGGGCAAGTGGGGAGCAAAATCAGTTTTCCACTTCCTCTGATAAAATGGTCAGCAGACAAGAGGAAAAAAGAAATCTCTAGGCACAAGACAGTTTTGACCACCCTGTCTTGCCCAAATAGCAGCTTCAGAAACATCCCTGCTCCTCCTGCTTGCTTGCAAACTCTCCCTCCAAGAGCCTAACACATATGTAATACTGGTGACAGACAGATTAATATTTGTCTTTCCTTTCAACCTGCAATGTTATAATGACTAAATTATTTCGGCCTACAACATGTTAGCAGTATTTTAAAAAATGTTTCCCTGTGGTAATTGGATCCAGACCACAACACAGTCACTGGATATTTATCACAGTAAAAAATTAATAAAATTCCTAAAGCATGCCAAAAAAAGAGAGGCAAAACACTGTCTCATCCACTCCTTTCCAGAACACTTGGAGACAAATATCAATTCAACATAAAGAAAGCACACAACTCTTGAGTTATTGAAAACAAGACATCACCAATCCATCATACCAGAAGTTCAAATCGCAGTTGTATCGTATATGATGGACAGCCAGTGGTTCACACTGACCTCACATGATGTCATTTGCATTCAACTTCTACAGACAATTTAAATCAGATTAATTTAAATTCTGTAAAGGTGGTAGTGCTTCTGAAAAACTGTGAACCCTGGGAGACAAAATTAAATAAAGTCTTGAGTAAGAGCATTTTTGAAGGCACAAACGAGGCATCAAAATAAGAATTTTCCTATTCTGAAATTAAGTTTTTCTGAAATTTAAAAACTCACATGGAGCAAATCAATATGGAAAAGTGCACATACTGTTGACATTCTCACTATGGTCTTCTGATTTAATTGTTTTCTTAACAGTTTCCAATTGAAATAAAAATGTTAGTTCACTTAAACTGATGGGATCAAAGCTTGATTTTATAGCTTGTAGCTGCTGGCACATAAGGCCAAAAAACAACACCAGGCGGTTTTCCTGCCATTTCCCAAGGAACAAGGAAGTATTCCTTCTAACAACAGACTCAGGTGCTGAGTGATTGGGGATTAAAGCATAAACAAGGCTATTATGAAACATGAAGAAAGTGTCAGTGTTTCAGGGTGAACTCTTGAGTTCTGCATAAGTACTTCATTAAACAAATGAAAGAAAGAAAACATAAGACAAAAGAAATTGAGAAAGCAATCTGCAAAGAATTGGGCATGCACAGTAGTTAAAAATATAGTTAGATGTTGGAAAAGAAAAATAAGGCACAGCAAAAAAGGGAAAATATGAAATGTGCTCTTGCAAGGAATTGTTGACTGGAATGCTGAGCATTCCTTTTAGGAGAAAGAATAAAACACCCATTTGTAGAAATACTACAGCCTATTATAAAGTTAGGTATAGAGTTTCATATTTTCTGGTTTCCTAGAGAAAGGTTACTATCTCATCATCTATGCAGACTTCTGACAGAAGAGGAATTCCTTACTTCTCTCGGTCGTTGTATGCCAAATGGGCAAAAAGCTGAGCAAAGTTCTCATAGTTATTTTTCTTCAGTAGTTCCTGGGACACAGCTAGGAGATATGTGACATCCATCTCATTCTCATCACGTACACTGTAGTATCGCCCAAGAGTCATAATCTCATGTTCTAATAATTTTCCATCTGAGATATTCAGAATCAAATTTCTGAGAAAAGAAAGGAAGTGAAAATAAAATAAAATTAACTTGTATGTCCAGAGACACCCCTGGGATATCAGAATGCAGGAATCCCTTGAACATGTTTAGTTTTGTTATACATCAAAATGTCAGCCTCGCATGCGAATTTGGCATAGCAGTGAGTTCTATTTTAAGGTATATTTAATTCTAGCCAAGAGTAATGCTTTTGGAGACAGAAGAAAATGTCTATGCTGTTTGCATCACAATGTAACTTAAAATGAGACAGTAAAGCTACAAATTCTGTTCTGATGAAGGCTCTAAACTGCCATGCATTTCTCAAAGGGCCAGACACAATAAAATGCTATTCAGGTAATTAGCAATTACCTCAAACTCTTTTGCTCCCAAATGTGGTATGAATACAAGCAATTTTTTCCTCTCCCTGTCCTCATGCAGCTCATCATTTGGGGGGGGGGGGGCTTATTTGGCATTAACTGGTATTTTTGGACAGTAAAATGATGCTGATAGTCCCCTTCCCTTGCTGAATCCTGTGGTAGCCAATACCGTTATATTCTGTTTTTACAATACTGCATGAGTCACTCTCTAACAGCTGAAATAATGGATCTAGAGTCTTTTTCTAGCCTACAGAAGCCTACAGTGTCGAGATACTGGTCTTTGTGTATCCAAGAAAGCAGAATCTTTTACACATAAGATTCATGAACCTACAACTAAGGTATTATAACTTCTGCATGGAGGATATACCCAAGAGACAAGTAAAATTAACAAACTGAATTTGTCTGTATGATCTGACTTTACTATTCATTTATAACCAGCAAGTTTTATTCTGAGTTCCACAGTACAGTGAACTGGAAAAATACAATTTCACTAATATATCAGTTTTTTGTGCTTGTTTTATATACTCAACAAGCATACATTTGATAAGCCCTATGAAGAAAACAGCCTAATTATTTCTTATAGCACGGAAACAAGGCTTTTAACTCATAAAGCAAAGAAAGAATGCTTGAGACTTTGTGCTACACAATAAGTTAAATTTAGAATCCTCCGACAGTTCATTTACTGATTTTGAGATTCTGCACATTTTAACACAATAATTTTGATTACTTTTCTACAATGTATCAAATGTTTTTGCAAGAGGAGCAATGAGTAAATAGTAAAGGTTATTGGGTTCTTGTAGGTCTTTCTGGCTATATAGTCATGTTCTAGAAGCATTCTCTCCTGATGTTTCGCCTGCATCTATGGCAAGCATCCTCAGAGGTTGTGAAACGTCAGGAGAGAATGCTTCTAGAACATGGCCATATAGCCCAAAATACCTACAAGAACCCAGAGATTCCAGTCATGAAAGCCTTCGACAATACAGTAAAAGTTATTTTCAGCTTCAAGAGAGAAAGTCTGAAACAAACAGTATTAACTTTTCTAAAAAGCATCCTTAACCCTTTAAAGTTTACTTAATATAATTAGTTCCACTTGCTTATCAACATGTATTCCCTTGCCAGATAGATTTTTCATTGATTCTGCTGGTAAGCAGTAGACTGCATATACACCACCACACACACACACACACACACACACACACACACACACACACTTGTGTATATCTATCTCATGTACCGTATAAGTCAAGGGCAAGTTATGGGGTGAAAATTAAATATTTTGATATGCCCAATGAATATAAGTCAAGGGTCATTCAATAGAGAAGGGATCATACTAGCAGAGCCCTGGGACAAGGTGACCTGGACTCCACTGCCATTTTCCCACAGAGACATTCAAAAAGACCAGAAGTCATGCTGCATCCATAAGAGTGGAGGTGGTCAGTGCTTCTTTCAGGGTCTCCCAGGACAGGCTGAGCACTTGCCTTCCACCAATTTACTGAGAAAAGGGAATGGATTCTTCTTTTCAATAAGATACACGGTTCGCTTTTTAAAAAAATGTCAGGAGTGACTTGAGAAACTGCAAGTCGCTTCTGGTGTGAGATAATTGGCCGTCTGCAAGGATGTTGCTCAGGGGATGCCTGGATGTGTTGACATTTTACCATCCCTGTGGGAGGCTTCTCTCATGTCCTCGCATGGGGAGCTGGAGCTGATAGAGAGTTCATCCACGCTCTCCCCAGATTCGAATCTACAACCTGTCCATCTTCAGTTCTGCCAGCGCAAGGGTTTAACCCATTGTGCCACCAGGCGCTCCTAGTACTTACACTGAACTTTAGTTGCTCAACCCAGTTTTTCTGGGTGACTTTTTGATTGACATATCTGGACTTATTGATGTTTCTCGAGTATATACAGTAAGGACCTATGCTGAATTCACCATTTCCTGACTTTTAAAGAATCTCATGCTAAAAATGATATCTGCCTAGTCTAAATCTATGAAGAGTCGTTGCAAGTCAGACTTGATTACATGGGACCAAATGAACCAATATGGCCTGATGTTTT
This sequence comes from Anolis apletophallus, assembly GCA_030556195.1. Classification (NCBI taxonomy): domain Eukaryota; kingdom Metazoa; phylum Chordata; class Lepidosauria; order Squamata; family Anolidae; genus Anolis; species Anolis apletophallus. The sequence goes on along the minus strand of JARBWK010000004.1, from coordinate 52,081,952 downwards.
AATTAATTCATGTTTTAATTCATTCATTTTGCTACCTATACATTGCCAAGATAATGACAAAATTCCACCCAAGGCCGCCAAAAGATACTAATAATCCAGAACAAGACCCCGTGGATATTCTGTAGGTACCTCTACAAAACTGTATTAATAAACCCTATTTGTATTCCAAGTGGTCAGAGACAGCACTTGCCTACATTTTAGGAACTTGAAGAAGAAATTATTAAACTTAGGCTTTAATTTAGTAACAGTAAAACTATTTTCCTACTAGGCTTTCACAATCTCACCTGAATTCATCATAATTAATAACAGTAGTGTGTTGAGGATCAGCAGCTGCAAAAATTTGCTTAATCTCTCTTGACCGAGGTTCTCCTATCACTTTAAGTTTGTTCAAGATTATGTTGATATTGGCCATAACAAACTGGAAAAAGTGCAACATATTGTATATTTAATACACACAAAATACTGTTAAGTTAATGTAAAGTAATATGAAGGCATAAAACAACAGAAGTCATGTATTCTTTTCACTTCTAATGAATAGTATATATTTATTTATTTATATCATCTCTTCTTAATGAATGTACTTTAGAAAAGGCCAACACTGTATCCAAAAATAATTTTAATAGAATCTTTTCAGAGATATGCCAAATGGAAGAGAACGTCAATGTTGCAGTCTGAATGTTACACCTACACGCTCATTTAAAAATATGCCCTCTTACCCCATGAAAGAAGAAGCTTCCATCTTTGTAATCTGTTTCCCTCCCACCCCCACCAATTCCTGAGAAAAAATGTATTGGTAAAAGATATTATTTGCTGATTTTCATTCCTCTTTAAGAAGATAATGTGGAAACATGGTAACATGCTACCACTATGCATCTTGTCTTTTTCTTGTGAGGAATTAAACAAATTTAAAGCCAAAACTAATGTAAATGTGTTCAGAAAATGATGCAAACAATTGTCAAAATTCTAGAAACCAACTCCTACAACAAATAGTTGAAGAACTCTGGCATGTTTAGCCTACAGAAGGGAAGACTGAAAAGTGACATAATAGCTATCTTTAAACATTTGAAGATGTAAAGCATAGAAGACGAAGAAACGTTTTCTGCTGCTCCAAAGGACAGAACCCAAACCAATGGATTCAAAATACAGTTGATTTGTGAAAAGAAGATTCCGAATAAAAATTTGGAGGACCTTCCTAATGGTGAAAACAATTGGGCAGTGGAGAAGATTGTTGAGAAGGTGGTGTGCTGTTGGATTTTTAAACCCAGATGGTATTGCCATCTTTCATGGGTGCTTCGGAGACACTTTCCTGCACTGACAGGGAATTGGACTAGATGGCCCTTTTGATCCCTTCAAACTCTTAAGATTCTATTAATACAAATATAACTTTAGTGCAGAAAGTTTCTTCCCAACTCAATGAAGATATTAAGGGGAGGACACATTGCACTTGAATGAATAACTAAATGGGTTTAGTCCCATTTCTCTCGTTCTTGTCCAATGGAGCCAAGTTTGGACAGCAAGTGTAACCTAATCACATGACACCAAAACCATGAAATGACTTTATCAGTTCCTTTGTTCACAAAGAGAACTTCAATGGTTTTCCTACAGTGAGTGAGGTAAGTGTAAAACCATAATCTCTATGCTGATAGTGAACTTTTCTGAGTGGTGAAGGCATCACCCAACCACTTTGTATCTGCCCTGCATTTTCTGTAACAAGAGGATTGTGTGAATCAGCTCCGAAGCAGCACCAACCCTCGAACCAATCCTCAGTGTGGTTGAGCAGGATCTCACTGGCAAAATTTCATTTACACGTGTACAAATTGGCAAATTTTAATATCAGATCTTGATCTGAAAGCTCTGGAGAAAATGACTCACAAAGTAAAAACATATTTCAATCCAGTTACGTATTTCTGCAGAATATACTGTATATGATAGTTACAGATAACACATGAAATTTACAAAACGTACAATGCCCCCAACACCATTTCAGCAGCCTATTTATATCTTCTCTTTGTTTCATTGTTATTTATCCCATGGGCACAAGCTACTGCTATGGGAAGAAGGAATCATAACAATTATCAAATGTTCTTATGGATTTTTGTTTGGTTAGCTTCCGAGCTCTTATCTTTTGCATGGGAAAACTAACTGGTACAGCATAGACTGCATGAGCAATTTATTTATCTCCATTGCTGCTTTATTCCTTTCCAAAAACAAAGGCTGGATTAGATCATGACAAAAGTCAATCTGTATGCCTGAATTATCAGCAACAAGTACACTCCATGACGTTTACCAAGCAAGCTATTGTGTGCGCATTGTGTGTACAAGATGCTGAGGGCACTGACATTTTTTTCATTATACTGTTTTCAAATCAAACAATGATGAATCTGTGTTGATCCTGGTTAGAACAAAAGCTTTTCAGACTCACTATTATTTAAGCAAGATAATAAAATGGCTTATGCCTTAAATGCCAAATAAGGACTGGAAAGCACAGCTTGCCTCATTTGCATGCTTTTCCATGTAGTTGAAAGCATACTCGTCAGCATCCACCAGAAGAAAGACGTGGTCATGGAAACACACTTTGGCTCCGACATACAGATCCACAGCTGTGTAGTAGTCAGGCAATTCACTCTTATAGATCTCCTGCCCGGGCTTCTTAATCTTACCTCTTTCCAGAAATTTCCCACCAATTACCCCTATAATAAAAAAAAAACATAAATAACTTTGTGCCTTTCAGAAAGAAACCAACAAGGCTTAGTTTTAAAATTAGTTATTACTCTCAAAAATTTTATCTCTACAATAAATTGCCCATGCCTGACTGCATAACAATTATTTCCATCAGGAGTTTTTTTCTTTCTTCAGATTTGGAGATGTACTCATTTCATGTCAATCAAATATGTTTATTTGTGTATTTTTTCAATCCAAACACTATTATTGGGAACAGTGACTCTGTCCAGGACAGTGCCTAAATTGTATTCACGCTCCCATAATTACATTCTATATACCCGAGGCTGTAATTCGTATCCACGCAATAAAAACTCGTTATTCCTAAAGGTGCTGCCACAGTTCTTTTTTCTCCCCTTCCCTTTTTCCTCTCTCCCTGGATTCAGATAAATTAGTCATCCTTTAGCAGCAGCAGTAGAAGTAGCAGTAGTATTTGCATCCCTCTTTTTCTCTCTAAAAAAGAGACTCAAAACGGCTTACAGTAAAACCTAAAAATATACAACCATTAAAACAGAATTAAATATTAAGAATGAAAACTCTTAAAGCCAATTAAAAACTTATCCATACTAAAACTGCAGCACCTCCTGTCCTGATCTTAAAAACTTCCTTTTAAATTTTTTTTTAAAAAAAGTTTAGCTTGCCATCGGAAGGACAAAAGGGAGAGAGCCATTCTGGCTTCCCTGGCAACAAATTCCAGAGTTGAGGGGCAGCCACCAATAAGGCCCACTCTCTCGTTCCCAGCAACCCAGGTGGAATTGAGATAAGGACTTCTGAGGCTATCAAGGTCTGGTTTGTACAGGGAAATGTAATCAGCCTGCACCTGAACCCTATGGGCATTAAAGGTCATAACCAGAACTTTGAATTGTGCCCAAAACAAACTAGCAGCCAGTGCAGCTGTCACAAAAAATTCAATGTGCAGATTTGATAAATGTGAATTGAATGTGATCTGTGGGAATGAATGGAAGAATGGAAGGCTGTATAGATGGAGTTTATAATTTGGAAGACACCAGTATAATATTAAGACCTGCAATGACTAACTACCTACTTGCTAGATTATAATTAAAAGTTGATAATAAGAACTGAAAAGTAAACTCTGATAAGAGCTATGACAGTGGTTCTTTCAAGTTAAGGAAATGTTTGCAACATTTCTTATGTTAAGAAGGAAGTCAACACAAACCTTGTGTTTGTCATCACCAATCAAGAAATGTCAGCAATCTGGCCAGGAAACTGAGATGGAGCCAGGATGGAAGACATCTACCATTCATTTACAACTTTGGGACTACATCAGCAGAAAATTCCTATAAAAGACTCAGTCTAATAATGCTCAAATTGTGACAGACCTGAGGAGTCTGGTTCATTCGCTATGCTCTGCTCCATGAGAAGGAGAGAGATAATGTACGTATGGAGAGTGGCAGATTTGCACGGGAGCAGTCTAGTCACTTTGGCCTTCTTTCAAAAGGGAAGAAGAAGAAGTGTGCTTTTGGAGTCTTAGATTTTGTGCAGGGAGTCAGGTTCTGCTGTATGGAAAACAGAGATCTGGTCCTTGGCATTGTGATTAGGGAAAGGATGCATTTTGCAATTTTGAAGTTATGGAAGTTTTGGAACTATGTGTTGACAGGCTGCAGGAAAGCAGGGTCTGGCCTAACAGGTGCTTCTCCAAGGAGGGAGAAAAGGATATAGTAATATTTGGGTACAATAGGATGAATGCATGTACATGTGTGTGAATGCTGAGTGAAACTGTAATTCAACCTTTGTTTGTTTGTTAACCAATGTAATTGAAAATCCAATGTAGTTTCCATAGAATCTGTATATCTGTATGTCTAAATGCTTTTTCTGTAATCTGATATACCCTCTCACACTGAAAATTGCAATAAAAAGAACCTATGCGTTAAAGTTACTGAAACGTCATTCATGACACAGCTGATGCAACAGATGGGTTGTCCACTCCCTGTAGCCAACCCAAGTTAGCAACATAGCTTCAGCTCTTTGGACCAGCAGACGTTTTCTAACAGTCTTTGATGGCAGCCCCACATAGAGTGTATTACTGTAATCCAAACAGAATGTAACCAGCCTGAACCACTGTGGCCATATCTAGCATCTCAAGGTATGGGCACAGTTGGCACACAATGTGCAAAGGCACTTCTGGCTACAACAGACTCAATGCTGAGTCCAGGAGGACCACCTAAACTGCATATCTGTGTCTTCAGGGGGAGTGTAACCCCATCCAGTACAGACTGGATCCCTATTCCCTGAGCTGCCTTCCAACTGACCAGAAGCACTTCTGTCTTGTCTGGATTATGTTTCTTTTTTTGCAGTCATCCAGTCCATTACTGATGACAGACTGGTTTAGGGTCAGAATAGCTTCCTTGGCTTTAGTTGGAAAGGAGGGATAGAGTTGGTACTAAACCAAATCAACCCAGGTTCTTTTGGAGAAGGTTCTTGGGAGAGCAGAATAGTTATATATGTTTTTTTATTTCTTGCAATAATTACAACATGAATGGCTCCCTGGGTCTTCTTTCTGTTGCTTCCTCTAGGAAATTCGCCCAAATGCTAAAAACACTATAGCAAACTGTCTTGCATGACTGAGTGTGATGAATAAAACTACAACCACTGATCCCACCATCCCCCTTCCTCCAAAAAGAACTAAGCAGAAGAGAGAGCTTTAATCAGATTAAATGGGAGACTTAATATTGCCAGAACTACATCTAATGCTACTGAAACTCTCTTGTTGATATCAGCTCGATTCCTGTTTCATATCCTGAATGTTTTAAAAAGGATAAGAATGACTCATGCACAATTCTATTAAAAACCAATCTTCACATGCTTGCTGCTGCCTGCCCACCCCAAACCTCCGTGCAGAATCTAGTCCTAGTAAATTATGTCTTTCTCACCAAGTTTTCTGTTGCACATACAGTACTTTCACAAAACTGACAACTTTTGTGTTCACTCAGAAAACATCCATCAGATTTTGTTGCAGTGAAATTAGTTTCTCACCTGTATTTCTCTGAGGAGGTTCAAACACTTGGATAGTGTCATCACTCAGAAAATAAGAAATAATGAATTTCCGATCCTTGTCAATGGGGTCAGTAGTAATAAATTGTGCAAGAAAACGTAGTATATGACTCTCGAGGCCTTGTCTGTAAAAACAGATGCACAGAACTGTCACTTTTTCTTCATCTAGAGAAATTCTTTTTCTTTTACAAAATAGGCAAAATGTAACAAACTTCCATCACCTTTCATATTAATGGTACTCTTTCAGCCACCTCTTTTTATTGGGGAGACTTTTAGCTTAATCTAGTTTATTTGTGCTTCTAAACCAAATATGGATTGAAAGTCCAGCTTGCAATGGCAAAATATTAAAAGCTATGCTACACACTGAATTTAATTTTTTTAAAAAAAAATCATTGTTTATTTTTAGAGCATTAACAATCAAATGTTATATAAAAATACTATAGATAATAAATTGTGCTTTAATATATATATTCTAGTATGCTTCAAAAATACATGATTTCTAGCATCTGGAGTGACTTTACAGGATATCATTGTATAAACTGCCTACTGGACAAAACTGTTACTTTATTTTCAAGTTAAGCCTTTGAAACCACTGAAAACCTAGACAATTATATAAGGAGATGAGAACCTAAATTTTAAGAATAAATTAGCTTCCTGATTCATAATATTTTTGGATGTGCACAATGCCAATTTGAAATATTTCACAACTCATAAATATTAGCAACAGCAAGATTTCCTTTCCAGAAATGGGGAGGTGGTGAGTGAATACTGCTTTTGCTTGGATACCTGTCTTTTTCCATGAACTTCTTGAAGTCTTTTTGGGGAGGTTTGGGAAGCAAGCTCATGCAGGAGCGTAGAGAGTCCTCTTCTGAGCCAAATCCATTGTAAGGTGGAACTATTCTTCCTACTTTCACAGGCGGTGGTGCCTTGTATGGAATTGGAGTAAAGTCATCTGCAAAACAAAATTGGCAACTGGAATGTTACTGTTTCATTCCTGAATACATGAACAGCAGTCCTGCATTTCAATATATGAGGTTTCGCTCTAAACAAACAAAACTGCTCTCCACTTTTGGCAGAAGTCACAAAAGGATAAGTATATATTTTAGGAAAGCAAATATTTCCTTTAAACAGGGAAGTCCAGTTTTGAAAACATATTTCAAGCCCTTCTCATCTGGGAGTATACTACCATTGATATTTTACTCTGCTTTCTGTCAACCCCTCTCTACAGACTGGGAAAAAACCTCAAAAGTTTCCATGAGCCTTGACAGACTGCCAGGAAGTAGAAATCCTTCTTATCTTTACAACAGGGCCAACTTTTTCAAGCCTGTATTTTTTGTATATATCTCTTTTCTGAAATACTGCCTTAAGACTGGTGAACTGACTGTACAGCTCTCATAAACATGATTTACTTATCAGCTTTATTAGTCCAATCAACAATATGGAACTTGCATCTAACCACCCTGCCTTCTACATAATGACAGCTGGGTTAAGCAAAACTATTTAGGGTTAAGCCAATTTATTTCCTTTGAGTTCAACTGGGTTTTTTTATCTGCATACATTTTCTGTTTAAAAACACAGATAACTATTAACCGAAATCTGCACACAGTGACTTTGTGAAGAATCAGACTTAAGATTTGTAATCTAAACCACAAAGCAGTGATGCATAAGTGTTCTCAGGGAACTGCGTATTTAAAATTTTCATATGCTGGGACAGTTTCCCTCCTGATGTAGCTGGGCTTCAGAACTTGCATAAGAAGCAGAACTCTGATTAAGATCTTTCTTGCATTCCAACAGTGCCACCTAGTGCAACTTTAGTGAATGGGCTAAGGAGGTGTAGTAATTTTTATGTGGCATTCCTATGGAGGTTTAATCTGGATTGTTTTTTTTAAGTGTTTATTTACATTAAAAGAGGGGAAACATATCAGGTGTAAAGAAAAGTAGGAAAAAACAGATTGGGCTATTAGGATGTTGGTATATTTAGGGGGATAGGTCTAGAGGGGTATGAGAAGTGGGTAGTGAAGCAAAGGTTAGGGTTGAGGGGAGGAGGGAGGAAATTGGGGAGGGTATCAGATGGGGTAGGGTAAGGAAAAGTGTTGAAGTCTTCCCCTATGGAGGTTTAATTTGGACTGGTAGGAATATTCATGAATTAGAGTCAACTGTGACTTTCCTCTCCTCACTTTGTTTGGAAACTAGATGTGAGAAAAATCTTCCCCCAAACTTAAAAACATTATTATTAGTTATTAGATTTATAATTTTTTTATTTGCATTTAACCCATTCATAATTAGCTACTAATTTGAAATGTTTAATTGTATTTCCAATTCCCCAAATAAGCTATAAAAATGGCCCAAATAACTCCAAAATGTTATCCTCGAAGTTAAGTTTTGTAAATGTTGACGACACAAGACAACATTTATGTTACTTCTAACATTAAAATATCCCCCCAAAAATTAACCACATCAGTGCTCATAACCCTCCAAAGTATAATGTTATGGAAAACACTGCTACTTGTAATGAATTTATTCTAACCTTGATCCTTCCCTTTGGCAACTGTGTGTCCTCTTGTACAGCAGGATGACAAGTTGAAAAAAGTAACCGTTTGAGTCAGTAGCAAATAATATATACTGTTGCTCAAGGGCTAAGAATCAAGCAGGTTCCCAGGTGCTGCTGTACTACAACTCCCAGCAGTCTTCACCACTGCTGATGCTGGCTACCTCCCATGTAAAATACATCTCTATTCTTGCCTCAGCTTCACTATCTGCCAATCCGTTTCTGGGTGTTGTGTATGACTTATAAAGTCCGGTAAAGGTTATTTGAAGAACCATATTCTCTATGAGCTGGCCCATGAGGTCTGATAGGGAGGTCCTTCTCTCTGTGTGTTATGTTTAGTGGTGCATGGTTTGATCTAGTCTTAATGTTTTTGTTTGTTTACTCTCATTTTAATTTTTGAATCTTGTGGATTTTTAATATTTTTTATGGTTGCGAGAGGCTTTGAGTCCAGAACCAGGGCAAAGTTAGGAGATAAATTTAAAAACCATGGTGGTGGAGGCTCCTTCTTTGGAGGTTTTTAAGCTAAGGCTGGATGGATAGCCATCTGCTGGGGGTGCTTTGAATGCAATATTCCTGCTTCTTGGCAGGGGGTTGGACTGGATGGTCCACAAGGCCACTCCCAACTCTATGATTCTATGATGATAACAACAGCAGGAATAATGGTAAAATCATTGGCCCCTTCCATCTTTTAATTTCACAATCAAACTGCAGATAAAACCCCTCGTTTGTTTTGCTCGTCTTCCCACAATCTGAGTAGCTGCCTTCTCTGACTGCAGAAAGCAATATGACAGTGGGATAAATGAATTGTCTCTTGTGTTTGCATAGCTCCTTATCTCCTCACACGTTTTAATTTAGGGTATTTCCAACATCAAGCAACTTTATATTCAGCAGGTTTGAATGAATTTGTAACTCTAATCTTGATACTGCTAGAAAATTACCTCTCATGAAAACCTAAGTAGCCTGAATAGTAGAATAATAGCTAGAAGAGCTAGAATCCAGCCCTTTCAGCCGGCACAATGCCCAGTAGCTAAAGAACCGCAGATTGAAGCTTGCCCATCCTTTCCTTTAAAAATACAAATAAGTTGACTTTATTTTTCCATTAAGGAGATCAGCCAGCTGACTTGATTAGGCAAGCAGTCTTTCCAAAATCTTACTTAAATCAGCAACTTTTAAATTGTGCCTTGCCTCCCTCTTAATAAAGAGGATGAACAAAACATTCCCTGTTTTTCTTCATAGACATTTATGAATTACCAACATTATCATGAACAATTTTAGTTTCATAGACCAAAAAAAAAGTTTCTTTGGCTACTGTTTCAAGTTATTGCTTTCTTATTAAGAATTTGCCACAATTGAAACTTTCCTTCTATTCAAGAAGCCTTGTGCCTCCTCCTCCCTGAAAGTTTTGGTGGGAGGAAACTCGTGTTCATTCTCTAAAGGGATTCTGAGATAAAAGAGGATTGTTGGGAGTTGAATCAACCCTGTGAGGTAGGCAAAGTTGAGAGGCAGTAACTCTAAAGTTTACCTACTAGGTTTCCTATTATTATTATTTTACTGACACAAAACACAGTATTATTATTATAATATTATTATTATTAGGCTGGATGGGCATCTGTTGGTGCTTTGACTGTGCTTTTTTTCTGCCTGCCAAAAGGGGGTTGGATTGGATGGCCCCTGAGGTTTTCCAGTGAAATACCATATTTACACAATTCTAATGTGCACCTTTTTGTGGCTAAATTGATTATTATATTCAACGAAGCATTAGAATTACGCCTAAACTGGGGGCAGGCGAGGGAGCGTGCAAAGGAGTCGGCAAGCAAGGGAGTAAGCAGGTGAGAGAGTGGGCAAGGGGGAGAGTGAGGAAGCTGGTGACCAAGGGAAGGGGGAGTGAGTGGGGAAGGGGCGAGCGAGGGGGCAAGCAGGCGAGCAAGCTAGGGAGCCAGCAAAGCCGCGAGTAGCCCCAGGAGCTTTCTCCTTGGCTTGCCAGAGCCTCCCCCTCAGCAGAGCCAGCCTTGGCTCTACTGATGCAGAGCTCCTTTCCTTCTTTCTCTCTCCCTTCCACCCTACCTTCTCTCTGCCTTTAATTTCTTGCACCTTCCTTCTATCCTCTTTTCCTCCCTCTGCTTTTTCTTTCAAGCTTTCTTTCTCCCTTTCTTTCTTGTAACTTCTTTCTATTATCTTTCCCTCCCTCTGCCTTTTCTTTCTTTCCTTCCCTTACTTCTTGCACCTTCTTTCTGTTCTCTTTCCCTCTGTCTTTTTTTTCAAGGCTCAGTTCTCCCATTCCTTCTTGTACCTTCTTTCCCATTCTCTCACCATTGCGCATTACATTTGGCAACAAATCCTTTTTTTTAGTTTCAGGGTCTTGAAAATTAAAGTGCTTATTAGATTTGATGGTGCACTAGATTTGAATAAATACCATAGTACTATAAAGTATATGTTGGTTAAAATTCCCTAAAAATCAGTGGATGTGAAAATCTTTCTGAAACTTGTATAATTGAACATACAAATTCAAGGAGACAGATCTTGTAGGTATTTTTATAGTTGTTCATAATAACTTTAAAATTCCAAAAAATTAATAAATGAGTGAAACGTTCTGAAACTTGGGAGGGGGGGGATTAACAGTGGTAAATGTGTTCTACCATTCTAGCAAGCTTCATCCCAATAACTCTAAAATGAGGGAGAAAGGAGCTCCGGAAGCTTCCCCACTTACTCAATTACTTAACAAAAAAGTAACAAAAATCATTATATTATTATCGTTAAGATACACCCCTTCCTAATGATATTTTAGAAACACTTTAGAAATTATCCCTCCCCAAAAATTTAGTAATTAGTA